>JAIRCJ010001054.1:922903-996845 GCA_020883675.1 Bruguiera gymnorhiza | reverse complement strand
TTTCTTGGGGTCTTCAATTCCTTCTTTTCATTGTGAGTTTCGCTGCATTCTTTGTGTTTAACACTGGCTGCTATGAGAGCTTTGGGCTTTAAATCAGGTTTGCTTATCATAATAGGAGCCTTTTTTTCACTAATTTTTCTTCTTAGCTGCCTCTTATTACATTTTGCTGCATTCCAACTCACCTCATTACTACCAAATCTCTTCTTTCTAGATTGTAATCCCAATATCCTTCCTTTCACCATTGGTTCATGAAGCATTGAACAGTGGGTATAGGATTATACCATAAGTTCTTGTTCCTTTCAGCATTGGGCCTAGGTTTACTTTTGTTAAACCTTAATTATGTTTCTTGGGGTCTTCAATTCCTTCCTTTCATTGTGAGTTTCATTGCATTCTCTATGTTTAACACTGGCTGCTATTTGACTTTTGGGATTTAATCAGGTTTGCTTATCAAAATTGTACTTTTCCTCTCATTTTTCTTCTTAGCTGCCTCTTATTATGTTTTCTTGCATTCTAACTCGCTTAATTACTACAAAATCTCTCCTTTCTAGATTGGAATGCCAATATCCTTGCTTTCACCATTGGTTCATGAGGATTTGAACAGTGTGTATAGGATTATACCTTATGTTCTTGTTCCTTCCAGCATTGGGCCAAGCTTTTACTTTTGTTAAACCTGAATTATGTTTCTTGGGGTCTTCAATTCCTTCTTTTCATTGTGAGTTTCACTGCATTCTCTGTGTTTAACACTGGCTGCTATGAGAGCTTTAGGCTTGAAATCAAGTTTGCTTAACAAAAATGGAGTTTTCTCTGTAGTTTTTCTTCCTAGCTGCCTCTTATTACGTTTTGTTGCATTCCAACTCACCTAATTACTACCAAATCTCTTCTTTCTAGATTGTGATGCCAATATCCTTCCTTTTACCATTGGTTCATAAAGCTTTGAACAGTGGGTATAGGATTATAGCTTAAGTTCTTGTTCCTTTGAGCATTGGGCCAAGGTTTTTCTTTTGTTAAACCGAAATTACGTTTTCTAGGGTCTTGAATTCCTTCTCTCATTGTGAGTTTCATTGCACTGTCTGTGTTTAACACTGGCTGCTATGAGAGCTTTGGGCTTTAAATTAGGATTGTTTATCAAAATTGGAGTTTTTTCTCTAGTTTTTCTTCTTAGCTGCCTCTAATTATGTTTTGTTGCATTCCAAGTCGCCCTATTACTACCAAATCTCTCTTTTCTAGATTGTAATGCCAATATCCTTCCTTTCACCATTTGTTCATGAGGCTTTGAACAATGTGTATAGGATTATACCTTACGTTCTTGTTCCTTCCAGCATTGGGCCAAGCTTTTACTTTTGTTAAACATGTATTATGCTTCTTGGGGTCTTCAATTCCTTCTTTTCATTGTGAGTTTCATAGCATTTTGTATGTTTAGCACTAGCTGCTATGAGAGCCTTGAGCTTCAAATCAGGTTTGCTTATCAAAATTGGAGTTTTTTCTTTTGTTTTTCTTCTTAGCTACCTCTTATTATGTTTTCTTGCATTCCAACTCACCTCATTTCTACCAAATCTCTTCTTTGTTGATTATAATGCGAATATCCTTCCTTTCACCGTTTGTTCATGAAGCTTTGAACATTGTGTATAGGATTATTCCTTAAGTTCTTGTTCCTTCCAGCATTGGGCCAAGGTTTTACTTTTGTTAGACCTGATTTATGTTTCTTGTGGCCTTCAATTCCTTCTTTTCATTGTGAGTTTCATTGCATTCTTTGTGTTTAACACTATTTGCTATGAGAGCCTTGGGCTTTAAATCAGGTTTGCTTATCAAAATTGGAGTTTTTTCTTTAGTTTTTCTTCTTAGGTGCCTCTTATTACATTTTCTTGCATTCCATTGGTTCATGATGCTTTGAACATTGGTTATAGGATTACACCTTAAGTTCTTGATCCTTTGAGCATTGGGCCAAGGTTATTCTTTTGTTAAACCCGAATTATGTTTCTTGGTGCCTTCAATTCCTTCTTATCATTTTCAATTTCATTGCATTCTCTGTGTTTAACATTGGGTGATGTGATAGCTTTGGACTTTATATCAGGTTTGCTTATCAAAGTTGGAGTTTTTTCTCTACTAGTTCTTCTTTGCTGCCTCTTTTTACATGTTGCCTTCCAACTCTTCTCATTACTACCAAAGCTGTTTTTCCTAGAGTGTAATGCCAATATCCTTCCTTTCACCATTGATTCATGATGCTTCGAACAATGGTTATAGGATTACACCTTAAGTTCTTGATCCTTTGAGCATTGGGCCAAGGTTGTTCTTTTGTTAAACCCAAATTATGTTTCTTGGTGTCTTCAATTCCTTCTTATCATTTTCAGTTTCATTGCATTCTCTGTGTTTAACATTGGGTGCTGTGATAGCTTTGGACTTTATATCAGGTTTGCTTATCAAAATTGGAGATTTTTCTCTACTAGTTCTTCTTTGCTGCCTCTTTTTACATGTTGTTGCCTTCCAACTCTTCTCATTACTACCAAAGCTGTTTTTCCTAGAGTGTAATGCCAATATCCTTCCTTTCACCATTGGTTCATGATGCTTCAAACAATGGTTATAGGATTACACCTTAAGTTCTTGATCCTTTGAGCATTGGGCCAAGGTTGTTCTTTTGTTAAACCCAAATTATGTTTCTTGGTGTCTTCAATTCCTTCTTATCATTTTCAGTTTCATTGCATTCTCTGTGTTTAACATTGGGTGCTGTGATAGCTTTGGACTTTATATCAGGTTTGCTTATCAAAATTGGAGATTTTTCTCTACTAGTTCTTCTTTGCTGCCTCTTTTTACATGTTGTTGCCTTCCAACTCTTCTCATTACTACCAAAGCTGTTTTTCCTAGAGTGTAATGCCAATATCCTTCCTTTCACCATTGGTTCATGATGCTTCAAACAATGGTTATAGGATTACACCTTAAGTTCTTGATCCTTTGAGCATTGGGCCAAGGTTGTTCTTTTGTTAAACCCAAATTATGTTTCTTGGTGTCTTCAATTCCTTCTTATCATTTTCAGTTTCATTGCATTCTCTGTGTTTAACATTGGGTGCTGTGATAGCTTTGGACTTTATATCAGGTTTGCTTATCAAAATTGGAGTTTTTTCTCTACTAGTTCTTCTTTGCTGCCTCTTTTTACATTTTGTTGCCTTCCAACTCTTCTCATTACTACCAAAGCTGCTTTTCCTAAAGTGTAATGCCAATACCTTTTGTTCTTGTTGCTTTGGGCGTTGGGCAAAGGTTTTTCCTTTGTTAAACCTCAAATATGTTTCTTGGGGTCTTCAATTCCTTATTTTCATTGTGGGTTTCATTGTATTCTCTTTGTTTAACATTGGGTGCTATGAGAACCTTGGGCTTTACATCAGGTTTGCTGATGAAAAGTGGAGTTTTTCTCTAGTTTTTCTTCTTGGCAGCCTCTTATTATGTTTTGTTGCTTTCCAACTCAGCTCTTTACTGCCAAATCTCTTATTTCTAGATTGTAATTCCAATATCCTTCCTTTCACCATTAGTTCATGAAGCTTTGAACAGTGGGTATAGGATTATATTTTAAGTTCTTGTTCCTTTGAGCATTGGGCCAAGGTTTTTCTTTTTCTAACCTCAATTATGTTTCCTGGGGTCTTCAATTCCTTCTTTTCATTGTGCATTTGATTGCATTCTCTGTGTTTAACATTGGGTACTATGAGAGCTTTGGGCTTTAAATCAGCTTTGCTTATCAAAATTGAAGTTTTTTCTCTAGTTTTTAATCTTGGCAACCTCTTATTATATTTTGTTGCATTCCAACTTGGCTCTTTTCTCCCAAATCTCTTCTTTCCAGCTTGTAATGCCAATATACTTCCTTTCACCTTTGGTTCATAAATCTTTAAATAGTGGGTATAGGATTATACCTTAAGTTCTTGTTCGTTTGAGCATTGGGCCAAGGTTTTTCTTTTGACAGACCTCAATTATGTCCCCCAGTGTCTTCAATTCCTTCTTTTCATTCTAAGCTTCATTGCATTCTCTGGGTTTAACATTGGGTGCTATGAGAGCTTTGGGCTTTAAATTGGGTTTGCTTATCAAAATCAGACTTTTTCTGTAGTTTTGCATCTTAGCTGCCTTCTATTTCATTTTGTTGCATTCCAATTTGGCTCATTACTAGGAAATCTCTTCTTTCTAGATTGTAATGCCAATATCCTTCCTTTCACCATTTGTTCACGATGCTTTGAATAGTGGGTATCAAATTATACATTAAATTTTTGTTCCTTTGAGCATTGGGTCAGGGTTTTTCTTTTGTTTAACATGAATTATGTTTCTTGGGATCTTTAATTCCTTCCTTTCATAATGACTTTCATTGCATTCTCTACGTTTAACACTGGGTGCTATGACAGCTTTGGGCTTTAAATTAGGTTTGCTTAACAAAATTGGAGTTTTTTCTCTAGTTTTTCTTCTTAGGTGCCTCTTATTACCCTTTGTTGCATTCCAACTTGCATCATTACTACCAAATCTCTTCTCTCTAGATTGTAATGCCAATATCCTTCCTCTCACCATTGGTTCATGATGCTTTGAACAGTGGGTATAGGATTATGCCTTAAGTTCTTGTTCCTTCTAGCATTGGGCCAAGGTTTTACTTTTTTTAAACCTGAACTATGTTTCTTGGGGTGTTCAATTCCTTCTTTTCATTGTGAGTTTCACTGCATTCCCTGTGTTTAACACTGGCAGCTATAAGAGCTTTGGGCTTTAAATCAGGTTTGCTTATCAAAATTGGAGTTTTTTCTCTAGTTTTTTCTTCTTAGCTGCCTCTTATTACTTTTTGTTGCATTCCAACTTGCCTCATTACAACCAAATCTCTTCTTCCTATATTGTAATGCCAATATCCTTCCTTTCACCATTGGTTCATGATGTTTTGAATACTTGTTGGCAAATTATACCTTTCATTCTTGTTCCTTTAAGCGTTGGGCCAAGGTTTTTCTTTTGTGAAACCTCAAATATGTTTCTTGGGGTCTTCAATTCCTTCTTTTTCATTGTGTGTTTCATTGCATTCTCTGTGTTTGACATTGGATGCTATGAGAGCTTTGGGCTTTAAATCAGCTTTGCTTATGAAAATTCGAGTTTTTTCTCTGGTAGTTCTTCTTAGCTTCTTCTTATTACGTTTTGTTGCATTCCAATGCACCTCATTACTACCAAAGGCCTCTTCTTCGTAGAGTGTAATGCCAATATCCATTGGTTCATGATGCTTTGAACACTTGTTATTGGATTACACCTTTTGTTCTTGTTCCTTTGGGCGTTGGGCCAAGGTTTTTCTTTTGTTAAACCTCAAATATGTTCCTTGGGGTCTTCAATTCCTTCTTTTCATTGTGAGTTTCATTGCATTCTCTATGTTTAACATGCGGTGCTATGAGAGCTTTGGGCTTTAAATAAGGTTTGGTTATCAAAATTAGAGATTTTTCTCTAGTTTTTCTTCTTGGCTGCCTCTTATTTTGCTTTGTTGCATTCCAACTCGCCTCATTACTACCAAATTTCTTCTTTCTAGATTTTACTGCCAATATCCTTCCTTTCACCTTTGGTCCATGAAGCTTTGAACAATGGGTATAAGATTATACCTCAAGTTCTTGTTCCTTTGAGCATTGTGCCAAGACTTTTTCCTTTGTTAAACCTCAATTATGTTTCCTGCGGTCTTCAATTCCTTCTTTTCATTGTGAGCTTGAGTGCATTCTCTATTTTTAACTTTGAGTGCTATCAATGCTTTGGGCTTTAAGTCAGGTTTGCTTATCAAAATTGGAATTTTTTCTCTAGTTTTCGTTCTTACCTACCTCTTATTACATTTTGTTGCATTCTAGCTCCCCTCGTTACTACCAAATCTCTTCTTTCTAGATTTTAATGCCAATATCCTTCTTCTCACCTTTGGTTCATGAAGCTTTGAATAGTAGGTATAGGATTATCCTTAAGTTCTTGTTCCTTTGAGCATTGGGCCAAGGTTTTTCTTTTGTTAAACCTTAATTATGTTTCCTGGGATCTTCAATTCCTTCTTTTCATTGTGAGTTTCATTGCATTCTTTGTGTTTAACACTGGCTGTTATGAGAGCTTTGTCTTTTAAATCAGCTTTGCTTATGAAAATTGGAGTTTTTTCTTTAGTTTTTTTTCTTAGCTGCCTCTTAATACGTTTTGTTGCATTTCAACTCCCCTCATTACTACCAAATCTCTTCTTTCTTGATTGTAATGCCAATATCCTTCCTTTCACCTTTGGTTCATGAAGCTTTGAACAATGGTATGGGATTATACCTTCAGTTCTGGTTCCTTTAAGCATTGAGCAAAGGTTATTCTTTTGTTAAACCTTAATTCTATTTCCCAAGGTCTTGAATTCCTTCTTTTCATTATGAGTTTCATTGCATTCTCTGTGTTTAACATTGGGTGCTATGAGAGCTTTGGGCTTTCAATCAGGTTTGGTTATCAAAATTAGAGATTTTCCCTAGTTTTTCTTCTTAGCTGCCTCTTATTATGCTTTGTTGCATTCTAACTCGCGTCATTACTACCAAATATCTTCTTTCTAGATTTTACTACCAATATCCTTCCTTTCACCATTGGTTCATGAAGTTTTGAACAGTGGGTATAGGATTATACCTCAAGTTCTTGTTCCTTTGAGCATTAGGCCAAGAGTTTTTCCTTTGTTAAACCTCAATTATGTTTCCTAGGGTCTTCAATTCCTTCTTTTCATTGTGAGCTTCATTCCATTCTCTATTTTCAACTTTGAGTGCTATCAGTGCTTTGGGCTTTAAATCAAGTTTGCTTACCAAAATTGGAGTTTTTTCTCTAGTTTTCATTCTTAGCTACCTCTTATTACATTTTGTAGCATTCTAGCACCCCTCATTACTACCAAATCTCTTCTTTCTAGATTTTAATGCCAATATCCTTCCTTTCACCTTTGGTTCATGAAGCTTTGAATAGTGGGTATAGGATTATACCTTAAGTTCTTGTTCTTTCTGCATTAGGCCAAGGTTTTACTTTTGTTAAACCTCAATTATGTTTCCTAGGGTCTTTAATTCCTTCCTTTCCTTGTGAGTTTCATTGCATTCTCTATGTTTAACATTGGGTGCCATGAGAGCCTTGGGCTTTAAATCAGGTTTGGTTATCAAAATTGGAGTTTTGTCTCATGTTTTTCATCTTAGCAACCTCTTATTAGGTTTTGTTGCATTCCAACTCGGCTCATTACTACCAAATCTCTTCTTTCTAGATTTTAATGGCTATATCCCTGCTTTCACCTTTGGTTCATAAAGCTTTGAATAGTGGGTATAGGATTATACCTTAAGTTCTTGTTCGTACAACATTAGTTCGAGGTTTTACTTTTGTTAAACCTGAATTATGTTTCTTCGGGTCTTCAATTCCTTCTTTTCATTATGAGTTTCACTGCATTCTCTATGTTTAACACTAGCTCCTATGTGAGCTTAGGGCTTTCAGCATTGGGCCAAGGTTTTACTTTAGTTGAACCTGAATTATTTTTCTTGGGGTTTTCAATTCCTTCTTTTCATTGTGAGTTTCACTGCTTTCTCTGTGTTTAACACTAGCTGCGATGAGAGCTTTGTGCTTTAAATCAGGTTGCTTACAAAAATTGGAGTTTTTTCTCTAGTTTTTCTTCTTAGCTTCCTCTTATTACATTTTGTTTCATTCCAACTCACCTCATTATTACCAAATCTATGCTTTCTATATTTAAATGGCAATATCCTTCCTTTCACCTTTGGCTCATGAAGCTTTAAATCAGGTTTGCTCATCAAAATTGGGGTTTTTTGTCTAGTTTTTCTTCTTAGCTGCCTCTTATTATAATTTGTTGCATTCCAACTCGCCTCATTACTACCAAATCTCTTCTTTCTAGATTGTAATTGCAATATCCTTTGTTTCACCTTTGGTTCACGAGCCTTTGAACAGTGGGTATTGGATTATACTATAAGTTCTTAGTCCTTTAAGCATTGGGCAAAGGTTTTCATTTTCTTAAACCTTAATTATGTTTCTTGTAATCTTCAATTCCTTCTTTTCATTGAGAGATTAACTGCATGCTCTGTCTTTAAATCTGACTGCTATGAGAGGTTTGTGCTTTAAATCAAGTTTGCCTATCAAAATTGGAGTTTTTTCTCTAGCTTTTCATCCTCATTGCCTCTTATTACATTTTGTTACTTTCCAACTCGACTCTTTACTACCAAATCTATTCTTTCTATATTGTAATGCCAATATGCTTCCTTTCACATATGGCTCATGGAGCTTTGAACAGTGGGTATAGGATTACGCCTTAAGTTCTTGTTCATTTGATCATTGGGCCAAAGTTTTTCTTTTCTTACATCTCAATTATGCTTCCTGGGGTCTCCAATTCTTTCTTTTCATTGTGAGTTTCATTGTATTCTCTATGTTTATCATTTGGTGCTATGAGGCAGTTAAGAAGAACAAATGAAAAACACAAATTTTAATAAGTAAATTTGATTTAATGCCCAAAGCTCTCATAACACCTAATGTTAGATACAAAGAAAGCAATGAAACCCACAATCAAAACAAGAAATTGAAAACCCTATGAAACATAAATCAGGTTTAACAAAAGTGAAGCCTTGGCCTAATGCTTAAAGAAATAGGAGCTTAAGGTACAAACCAAGGCCGAATGTTCAAAGGATTATGAACTTAGTGCATAAGGAAGGACATTGGCATCACACTCTAGAAAGAAGAGATTTGGGAGGAATGAGTTGAGTTGGAATGTGACAAAAAGTAATAAAAGGCAGCTAAGTAGAAGAGATTTGAGAGTAATGAGTTGAGCTAGAATGCAACGAGAAGTAATAAAAGGCAGCCAAGAAGAAGAACCAAAGAAAAACTCAAATTTTGATATGCAAATTTGACTTAAAGTCCAAGGCTCTCATAGCACCTAATGTTAAGCACAAAGAACGCAATGAAACCCACAATCAAAAGAAGAAATTGAAGACCCCATGAAACATAAATCAAGTTTAACAAAAGTAGAGTCTTGGCACAATGCTCAAAGGAATAGGAACTTAAGGTATAAAGGTAGTCCCATTATTCAATGGATTGTGAACTAGAGGTATAAGGTAAGATATTGGCATTACACTCTATAAAGAAGAGATTTAGGAGTAATGAGTCGAGTTGCAATGTGACAAAAGGAATAAAAGGCAGCTAAGAAGAAGAGCCATAAAAAAACTCAAATTTTGATAAGCAAATTTGATTTAAAGCCCAAAGCTCTCATGGCACCGAATGGTTAACATAAAGAATGCAATGAAACCCACAATCAAAACAAGGAAATGAAAACCCCATGAAACATAAATCAAGTTTAACAAAAGTGAAGCCTTGACCCAATGCTCAAAGGAATAGGAACTTAAGGTATAAACTGAGACTCAATGTTCAAAGGATCATGAACCAAGAGTATAAGGAAGGATATTGGCATTACACTTTATAAAGAAGAGATTTGGGAGTAATTTGTTGAGTTGGAATGTGATAAAAAGTTATAAAAAGCAGCTAAGAAGAAGTAGTAGTGAAAAACTGAAATTTTTATAAACAAATTTGATTTAAAGCCCAAACCTCTCATGACACCCAATGTTAATCACAAAGAACTCAATGAAACCCATAATCAAAATAAGGAATTGAAAACCCCATGAAACATAAATCAGGTGAAACTAAAGTAAAGCCTTGGACGGATGCTCAAAGGAATAAGAAGTTATGGTATAGAGCTAGACCCAATGCTCAAAGGATCATGAACTGAAGGTATAAGGAAGGATATTCACATTACACTCTATAAAGAAGAGATTTAACAAAAGTAAAGCCTTGGCCCAATGCCCAAAAGAATAGGAACTTAAGGTATCAAGGTAGACGTTCAAAGCATAATGAACCAGTCGTATAAGGAAGGATATTGGCATTACACCCTATAAAGAAGAGATTTGGGAGTAATGAGTCAAGTTGGAATGTGATAAAATGTTATAAAAGGTAGATAAGAAAAAGAACTAGTGAAAAACTGAAATTTTTATATGCAAATCTGATTTAATGCCCAAAAGTAAAGCCTTGGCCCAATACTCAAAGGAACAAGATCTTATGGTATAAAGCTAGACCCAACGCTTAAAGGATCATGAACTAAAGGTACAAGGAAGGATATTCACATTACACTCTATAAAGAAGAGATTTAGGAGTAATGAGTCGAGCTAGAATCTGACAAAAAGTAGTAAAGCCTTGGCCCAATGCTTAAGGAAATAGGAACGTAAGGTATAAACCTAGACATCATGTTTAAAGAATTGTGTACCAAAGGTATAAGAAAGGATATTGGCATTACATTTTGGAAAGAAAAGATTTGGGAGTAATGAGTTGAGTTGTAATGCAGCAAAAAGTAATAAAAGGCAACTAAGATGAAGAAATAGAGAAAAACTTAAATTTCGATAAGCAAATCAGATTTAAAGCCCAAAGCTCTCATAGCACCCAACTTAAACACAAAGGACACAATATAACCCATAGTCAAAAGAAGGAATTGAGAACTCCATGAAACATAATTTAGGTGTAACAAAAGTAAAGCCTTGGCCCAATGCTCAATGGAACAAGAACTTAAGGTATAAGGCTAGACCTAATGTTCCAAGGATCATGAACTAATGGTATAAGGAAGGATATTGTCATTACACTCTATAAAG
The DNA here is from genome assembly GCA_020883675.1 of Bruguiera gymnorhiza. Classification (NCBI taxonomy): domain Eukaryota; kingdom Viridiplantae; phylum Streptophyta; class Magnoliopsida; order Malpighiales; family Rhizophoraceae; genus Bruguiera; species Bruguiera gymnorhiza. The sequence continues at coordinate 986,211 of JAIRCJ010001054.1, read as the reverse complement.
AAGAGAATTGGGAATAATGAGTCGAGTGGGAATGCTACAAAAAGTTATAAAAGGCAGCTACGATGAAGAACTAAAGAAAGACTCAAATTTTGATAAGCCCAAACCGCTCATGGCAACCAATGTTAAGCGCAAAGAACTCAATGAAACCCATAATCAAAACAAGAAATTGAAAACCCAATGAAACTTAAATCAATTTAAACTAAAGTAAAGCCTTGGCCCAATGTTCAAAGGAACAAGAACTTATGGTATAAAGCTAGACCTAATGCCCACAAGATCATGAACCAAAGGTATAAGGAAGGATATTGGCAATACACTCTATAAAGGAGAGATTTGAGAGTAATGAGTCAAGCAAGAATTTGACAAAAAGTAATAAAAGGAAGCTAAGAAGAAGAACTAGAGAAAAACTCAAATTTTGATAAACAAATCTAATTTAAAGCCCAAAGCTCGCATAGCACCCACAGTTAAACACAAAGAATGCAATGAAACACACAATCAAAACAAAGAATTGAAAACCCTATGCAACATAATTCAGGTTTAACAAAAGTAAAGCCTTGGTTCAACACTCAAAGAAACAGGAGCTTAAGGTGTAAACCTAGACCATATGTTCAAAGGATTGTGAACCAAAGGTATAAGGAAGAATATTGCCATTAAAATCTATAAATAAGAGATTTGGGAGAAATGAGTTGAGTTGGAATGGGACAAAAGGAAATAAAAGGTAGCTAAGATGAAGAACTAAAGAAAAACTCCAATTTGGATAAGCAAATCTAATTTAAAACCCAAAGCTGTCATACCAGCCAATGTTAAACACAAAGAATGCAATGAAACCCATAATCAATAAAAGGAAAGGAAAACCCCATGAACATAAATCAAGTGAAACTAAAGTAAAGCCATGGCTGAATGCTCAAAGGAACAAAACTTATGGTATAAAGCTAGGCCCAATGGTCAAAGAAATAGGAACTTAAGGTATAAACTTAGACCTTATGTTGAAAGGATCGTGAACCAAAGGTATAAGGAAGGATATTGGCATTAAACTCAATAAAGAAGAGATTTGCACATAGGGAGTTGAGTTGCAATGGGACAAAAAGTAATAAAAGGCAGCTATAAAGAAGAACCAGAGAAAAACTCAAATTTTAATTGGCAAATCTGATTTGAAGCCAAAGCTTTCATAGCTCCCAATGTTAAACACAGAATGCAATGGAACCCACAATCAAATGAAGGAATTGAAAATCCCATGAAACAAAATTTAGGTTTAATGAAAGAGAAGCCCTGGCCCAATGCTCAAAGGAACAGGAACATAAGTTATAAACCTAGACCCAATATTGAAAGGATCATGAACTGGCAGTATATGGAAGGATATTGGCATTACACTCTATAAAGAAGAGATTTGGGAGTAAAGAGTCGAGTTGGAATGCAGCAAAAGTAATAAAAGGAAGCTAAGAAGAAGAACTAGAGAAAAACTCAAATTTTGATATGCAAATAAATTAGTTTTGAATGCCAAAGTGTCCCATTAAACCACCCCTATAAGTTTCTCTCACAAGTAATGCTCTTATAGAGCCTTAAGGAATACAAAACTTATTTACTTTAATCAAATACCCCTCATGTCTATAGAACTTACCAAAGGCCGCTTTCTCACATGCAGCATATATGTTACTAAAGTCAGCATCATTAGCATACAAATCAATAATGTGTTCAAACCCCAGCAACGTAATGCTCAATGTGCTAATCAATGTGTACCTACATGACAATGTGTCAGCAACAACATTTTCCTTACCTGATTTGTATTGAATTACATAAGGAAAAGTTTCAATAAATTCAACCCATTTTGCATGTCTCCTGTTCAACTTACCTTGCCCCTTCAAGTATTTTAAAGACTCATGATCAATAACAAACTCCTTGGGCCAAAGGTAATGCTACGACATTTCTAAAGTCCTAACAAGTGCATACATTTCTTTATCATAAGTTGGATAATTCAATGTTGCCCCACTCAACTTCTCACTAAAGAATGCAATAGGTTGTTTCTCTTGCATGAGAACTCCCTCAATCCCAATGCCTGATGCATCACATTCAATTTCAAAGATCTTAGAAAAATCAAGTAAAGCAAGAAGTGGTGCATTACACAACTTAGTCTTAAGCAAATCAAAGGCATCTTGTTGTTCTTTACTCGACTTGAAACCCACACTCTTTTTAATCGCCTCACTCAATGGTGCAGCTATGGTACTAAAATCTTTAATAAACCTTCTATAAAAGCTAGCCAAACCATGGAAACTCCTCACATCACTCACACTCTTAGGTGTAGGCCATTCTTGAATTGCCTTAATCTTATTTTCATCAAGCTCTATGCTATGAGCAGACACAACATAACCCAAGAAAATAACATGATCCTTCCAAAAATCACATTTCTTCATGTTGGCATACAATTTCTCTTTCCTCAAAACATCAAGCACGCAATGCAAATGTTCAACATGCTCTTCTAAATTCCTACTGTATACTAATATGTCATCAAAATAAGTCACAACAAACTTTCCTAAGAAGGTCTCAAAACATGATTCATTAATCTCATAAAAGTACTAGGTGCATTAGTCAAACCAAAGGGCATAACTAACCATTCATACAAATCATGCTTGGTCTTGAATACGGTTTTCCATTCATCTCCTTCCCTCATCCTAATTTGATGATACCCACTCTTAAGGTCAATTAGAGAAGTAACACACATCATGTAATTCATCTAGCATATCATTAAGCCTGGGTATAGGATGTCTATATTTAACTTTTATTTTGTTGATAGCTCTACAATCAACACATATCCTTCAAGATCCATCTTTCTTTGACACAAGCAACACTAGCACTGCACATGGACTCATGCTCTCCCTTATATGTCCCTTCTTCATCAACTCATTAACTTGCCTCTGAAACTCCTTTGTCTCCTCAGGATTACTTCTATACACTGGCTTATTGGGAATGGGAGTCTTAGGAATAAGATCAATGTGGTGTTCAATCCCTCTCCTTGGTGGTAAATCATCTGGGATCTCCTCAGGGAATACATCATTATCATCTTGCAATAAAGATGAAATAGCACTAGGCAAAGATGAATCAAGATTAGTGTTAAAGAAGTAAGAATCCTTGTAAAGGATCAAGATTATTTGTTGCCTTGCTTGAAAGGCAACCCTAACATTTGATCCTTTTGCAAACACACTCACTTGTTTTCTTTCATCTTCACTCTTGTGAACCTAACCCCCCTTGTACTTAGTACTCTCACATGCGTTTACCTTCTTTTTCTCTCCCTCACTTTCTTTTCTCTCAACTCTCTCTTTCTTTTTGCTCCTCCTCTTTTGCTCACTTTCATAAAGTCTCACTTGGTCTTTATACACCTATTTTGGAGTCAATGGAACAAGTGCAAATGATTTTCCATCCACGGTGAAAGAATAACGGTTCTTCTAACCATCATGCAAAACTTTTCTATCAAATTGCCAAGGACGGCCCAATAACAAATGCCCGGCCTGCATAGGTACAACATCACAAAACAACTCGTCCTTATATCTACCAATGGAAAATGGAACCACAACTTGTTTAGTCACTTTCACCACTACATTGTCATTAAACCATTGCAAATTATATGGTCTAGGATGTTTGGTTGTAGGCAAGTTCAATTTTCCTCCAACTCTGTACTTGCTACAATAGTGCAACTACCGCCATCGATGATCAAGCAACAGAGTCTATCTTGAACTAAACATTAAGTATGGACAATATTTTCCCGCTGCATCTCAACATCATCCTCCTCCTTAACCTGCACACTAAGGGCTCTCCTTGCTACTAAAAGCCTTCCACTGCGCTCTAGATACTCTATCCTTTTATCAACATCACTAGCATCCTCTAATGGCAGGATTTGGTCTTCATCACTAGCATCACTGCTAGACAAATAGTCACCATTCTCATTAAGGTATATGGTTCTCTTGTTAGGACATTGTGAAGCCACATGACCCCTACCCAAACATCTAAAGCATTTGATGTTTCTAGTTTTTCCTTAGGTACCCTCAACTTTTTCTTTAAATTTGCCCCTTTCTAGGCTGCCCCCAGTAGTCTGGGGTCTATGTGAATTGGTTTTAAGCTTAGAAGTCATCTTCTCTTCCTTCTTCCCCTAGTTCTACTTCCAAACAAATGAACCAAAGTTTTGATTATATTTAGAAGTGCTCCTTCCCTTAAGTTGCCTCTCAACTTTCATGGCAATGTGTACTATGTCTTCAAGCTCTACATAGTGTTGCAATTCTACCACATCAACTATGCTTCTATTCAACCCTTGGAGGAACCTAGCCATGGTTGCCTCCCTATCCTCCATCACATTGGCCCTAACCATAGCAATTTCCATCTCCTTATGGTACTCTTCCACACTCTTGGAACCTTGAATAAGGCTCTGCAACTTGTTATACAAATCCCTATACTAAGATCTGGGAACAAATCTCCTTCTCGTCATAGTCTTCAACTCATTCCAAGTTTCTACAGTTTTCTCAAAATTTCTTCTCCTGGTGGTAACTTGCTGGTCCCACCATACGATAGCATAATCAGTGAACTCTACCACAACTAACTTCACTTTCTTCTCCTCAGAGAAGTTGTGGCACTCATATATTAATTCTACCCTTCGTTCCCAATCCAAATAGACATCAAGGTCAACTTTCCCTTAGAAAGAAGGTATTTTCATTTTAATACTACTAAGATTTTTGTCTACTCCTTCCTCCACTCTATTTCTGTTATCCCAACCTCCATTGTACCTATCATAAACATTTTCATTGCCTCTTACTCCCCTACCATTTCGTTTACCATGTCCTCCTCTAAAGCCACCTCTAAAATTTATACTAGCATTATCACCGTCATCATAATAACCATCACCATCTTCACCAAAATCATGTTCAAATTGCTCCTTAATGACCCTCCCAGCTGACCTCTTAGGATTGACACTTAATTCCCTATCTATTTTATCCATCCTATCTCAAACTTCCTAAAACATTTGGTCAATCCTATCAAACTTCTACTCTAAGGATTTCATCAGCAATTTGAAATCTGGAACAACTACTTCCTCCTCTCTATATGGGAAACTGCCTTCTTTAGCATTTGACATTGTATATGCAAGATTGTTAGAAAATAAAAAATATACCTCACGAAACTCACACCTTTGTGTGTTTGCTCTCCACTCAACTATAATAGTCCTTAACTTTTGTGTTTCACATAATGATTTGCAAGACTCTAAGAGCTCTTTCAATAGTTCCAAGCAAATTAAGTTTGAAAAAAACAAAACTTGACTATATCAATCCTAGACCTACCCCTTCAGAGAAGTGACACAATCAAGAAGATGGGCAATAAAGCAAATAGAATGACAAGGAATTCAATGATACAAGCAGTGTCATCAGACAACAATCAATTATCGAATATAATTAAGTAAATGACCAATTGAGAAGTGAAACCATTTTTTTTTTTTGGTTAACTAATGGGTATTTGTATAAAAGGAATGAATAGCAAAAAGGCAACCAAAGAAACATACGATTTTTTTTTCTTTTTTTTCATTTTGGTTATTCAACCAACAATAAAGGATACACGAAAGACATGGTAACAAAAGTATAACTAACCTGAGTCAGAAATATGGCTTTGATACCAAATGATATGAACTTTGATTATTTGTAAACGGAACCCAACACCAATGTTGGTATAGGATTATTCTAATAAAGGTTAAGGGATTTTGGAGTTCTGACCCAATGATTATAAATAACCAAGAACCATAACTTAAAGATTCAAAATGTAATAAAATGCAGCTAAGAAGAAGAACTAGAGAAAAAAACTCAAATTTTGATAAGCAAAGTTAATATAAAGCCCAAAAGTCTTATAGCTCTCAATGTTAAAGACAAAGAATGCAATTAAACCCATAATCAAAAGAAGGAATTAAAGACCTCATGAAACATAATTTATGTTTAACAAAAGTAATGTGTCGGCCAAATTCTCAAAAGAACAGGAACTTAACTTATAAACCTATACACAATTTTAAAAGCATTCTGACCCAAAGTTATAAGGAAAGATATTGGTAGTACAACCTATAAAGAAGTGATTGAGAGTAATGAGTCAAATAGGAATGTGACAAAATGTAATAAAATGCAGCTAGGAAGAAGAACTAGAGAAATAACTCAAATTTTGATAAGCAAATTTTGACTCATTACCCTTCTAGACAAAATGTAATAAAATGCAGCTAATAAGAAGAACTAGAGAAAGAAAACAAATTTTGTTAACCAAATCTAATTTAAAGTGCAAAGCGAATGCAGCACCCAATGTTAAACACAAAGAATGCAACAAAACACACTATCAAAGTTATAATGTAGGATATTGGCATTACAATCGATAAAGAAGTGATTTGAGAGTAATGAGTCTAGTTGGGATGTGAAAAAGTCTAATAAAAAGCAGCTAGCAAGAAGAACTAGAGAAAGAAAACAAATTTTGTTAAGCAAATCTAATTTAAAGTGCAAAGCTTTTGCAGCACCCAATGTTAAACACAAAGAATGCAACAAAACCCACAATCAAAGTTATAAGGTTGGATATTGGCATTACAATCTATAAAGAAGTGATTTCAGAGTAATGAATCTAGTTGTGATGTGACAAAATCTCTAATAAAAAGCAGCTAATAAGAAGAACTAGAGAAAGAAAACAAATTTTGTGAAAGAAATCTAATTTAAAGCACAAAGCTCTCACAACACCCAATGTTAAACACAAAGAATGCAATGAAACCCAGAATCAAAGTTATAGGGTAGGATATTGGCATTACAATCTATAAAGAAGTGATGTGAGAGTAATGAATCTAGTTGTGATGTGACAAAATATGTAATAAAAAGCAGCTAATAAGAAGAACTAGAGAAAGAAAACAAATTTTGTTAAACGAATCTAATTTAAAGTGCAAGCTGTCGCAGCACCCAATGTTAAACACAAAGAATGCAACAAAATGCACTATCAAACTTATAAGGTGGGATATTGGCATTACAATCTATAAAGAAGTGATTCAAGAGTAATGAGTCTAGTTGGGATGTGAAAGAATCTAATAAAAAGCAGCTCGCAAGAAGAACTAGAGAAAGAAAACAAATTTTGTTAAGCAAATCTAATTTAAAGTGCAAAGCTCTTGCAGCACCCAATGTTAAACACAAAGAATGCAACAAAACCCAGAATCAAAGTTATAAGGTTGGATATTGGCATTACAATCTGTAAAGAAGTGATTTGAGAGTAATGAATCTAGTTGTGATGTGACAAAATATCTAATAAAAAGCAGCTAATAAGAAGAAGTAGATAAAGAAAACAAATTTTGTTAAACAAATCTAATTTAAAGCGCAAAGCTGTCGCAGCACCCAATGTTCAACTCAAAGAATGCAACGAAACCCACAATCAATGTTATAGGGTTGGATATTGGTATTACAATCCATAAAGAAGTGATTTGAGGGTAATGAATCTAGTTGTGAGGTGACAAAATCTATAATAAAAAGCAGCTAATAAGAAGAACTAGAGAAAGAAAACAAATTTTGTTAAACAAATCTAATTTAAAGCGCAAATCTCTCACAGCACCCAATGTTAAACACAGAGAATGCAACCAAACACACTATCAAAGTTATAAGGTTGGATATTGGTATTACAATTTATAAAGAAGTAATTTGAGAGTAATGAGTCCAGTTGGGATGTGAAAAAATCTAATAAAAAGCAGCTAGCAAGATGAACTAGAGAAAGAAAACAAATTTTGTTAACCAAATCTAATTTAATGCACCAACCTCTGGCAGCACCCAATGTTAAACACAAAGAATTGAACGAAACCCACAATCAAAGTTATAGGGTAGGATATTGGCATTACAATCTATAAAGAAGTGATTTGAGGGTAATGAATCTTGTTGTGAGGTGACAAAATCTATAATAAAAGGCAGCTAATAAGAAGAACTAGAGAAAGAAAACAAATTTTGTTAAACAAATCTAATTGAAAGCGCAAAGCTCTAGCAGCACCCAATGTTAAGCACAAAGAATGCAACAAAACGCACTATGAAGGTTATAATGTAGTATATTGGCATTACAATCTATAAAGAAGTGATTTGAGAGTAATGAGTCTAGTTGGGACATGAAAAAATCTAATAAAAAGCAGCTAGCAAGATGAACTAGAGAAAGAAAACAAATTTTGTTAAGCAAATCTAATTTAAAGTGCAAAGCTCTTGCAGCACCCAATGTTAAACACAAAGAATGCAACGAAACCCACAATCAAAGTTATAGGGTAGGATATTGGCATTACAATCTATAAAAAGTGATGTGAGAGTAATGAATCTAGTTGTGATTTGACAAAATCTGTAATAAAAAGCAGCTAATAAGAAGAACTAGAGAAAGAAAACAAATTTTGTTAAACAAATCTAATTTAAAGCACAAAGCTCTCGCAGCACCCAATGTTAAACACAAAGAATGCAACAAAAGGCACTATCAAAGTTATAATGTAGGATATTGGCATTACAATCTATAAAGAAGTGATTTGAGAGTAATGAGTCTAGTTGGGATGTAAAAAAATCTAATGAAAAGCTGCTAGCAAGAAGAACTAGAGAAAGAAAACAAATTTTTGTTAAGCCAATCTAATTTAAAGTGCAAAGCTCTTTCAGCAGCCAATGTTAAACACAAAGAATGCAATGAAACCCAGAATCAAAGTTATAGGGTAGGATATTGGCATTACAATCTATAAAGAATTGATTTGAGGGTAATGAATCTAGTTTTGAGGTGACAAAATCTATAATAAAAAGCAGCTAATAAGAAGAACTAGAGAAAGAAAACAAATTTTGTTAAACAAATCTAATTTAAAGCGCAAAGCACTCACAGCACCCAATGTTAAACACAGAGAATGCAACCAAACGCACTATCAAAGTTATAAGGTTGGATATTGGCATTACAATTTATAAAGAAGTAATTTGAGAGTAATGAGTCTAGTTGGGATGTGAAAAAATCTAATAAAAAGCAGCTAGCAAGATGAACTAGAGAAAGAAAACAAATTTTGTTAAGCAAATCTAATTTAAAGCACGAAGCTCTTGCAGCACCCAATGTTAAACACAAAGAATGCAACGAAACCCACAATCAAAGTTATAGGGTAGGATATTGGCATTACAATCTATAAAGAAGTGATTTGGGGGTAATGAATCTCATTGTGAGGTGACAAAATCTATAATAAAAGGCAGCTAATAAGAAGAACTAGAGAAAGAAAACAAATTTTGTTAAACAAATCTAATTTAAAGTGCAAAGCTCTCGCAGCACGCAATGTTAAGCACAAAGAATGTAACAAAATGCACTATCAAAGTTATAAGGTAGGATTTTGGCATTAAAATTTATAAAGAAGTAATTTGGGAGTAATGAGTCTGGTTGGGATGTGAAAAATCTAATAAAAAGCAGCTAGCAAGAAGAATTAGAGAAAGAAAACAAATTTTGTTAAACAAATATAATTTAAAGCTCCAAGCTCTTGCAGCTCCCAATGTTAAATACAAAGAATGCAACGAAACGCACAATCAAAGTTATAGGGTAGGATATTGGCATTACAATGTATAAAGAAGTGATTTGAGAGTAATGAATCTAGTTGTGATGTGACAGAATCTCTAATAAAAAGCAGCTAATAAGAAGAACTAGAGAAAGAAAACAAATTTTGTTAAACAAATCTATTTTAAAGTGCAAAGTTCTCGCAGCACCCAATGTTAAACACAAAGAATGCAACAAAACGCACTATCAAAGGTATAAGGTAGGATATTGGCATTACAATTTATAAAGAAGTAATTTGAGAGTAATGAGTCTAGTTGAGATGTGAAAAAATCGAATAAAAGGCAGCTAGCAAGAAGAACTAGAGAAAGAAAACAAATTTTGTTAAGCAAATCTAATTTAAAGTGCAAAGCTCTTGCAGCACCAATGTTAAACACAAAGAATGCAACGAAACCCACAATCAAAGTTATAGGGTAGGATATTGGCATTACAATCTATAAAGAAGTGATTTAAGAGTAATGAGTCTAGTTGGGATGTGAAAAAATCTAATAAAAAGCAGCTAGCAAGAAGAACTAGAGAAAGAAAACAAATTTTGTCAAGCAAATCTAATTTAAAGTACCAAGCTCTTGTAGCACCCAATGTTAAACACAAAGAATGCAACGAAACCCACAATCAAAGTTATAAGGTTGGATATTGGCATTACAATATATAAAGAAGTGATTTGAGAGTAATGAATCTAGTTGTGATCTGACAAAATCGCTAATAAAAAGCAGCTAATAAGAAGAACTGGAGAAAGAAAACAAATTTTGTTAAGCAAATCTAATTTAAAGCACCAAGCTCTTGCAGCACCCAATGTTAAACACAAAGAATGCAACGAAACCCACAATCAAAGTTATAAGGTTGGATATTGGCATTACAATCTATAAAGAAGTGATTTGAGAGTAATGAATCTAGTTGTGATGTGACAAAATCGCTAATAAAAAGCAGCTAATACGAAGAACTAGAGAAAGAAAACAAATTTTGTTAAGCAAATCTAATTTAAAGCACCAAGCTCTTGCAGCACCCAATGTTAAACACAAAGAATGCAACGAAACCCACAATCAAAGTTATAAGGTTGGATATTGGCATTACAATCTATAAAGAAGTGATTTGAGAGTAATGAATCTAGTTGTGATGTGACAAAATCTCTAATAAAAAGCAGCTAATAAGAAGAACTAGAGAAAGAAAACAAATTTTGTTAAACAAATCTAATTTAAAGCACAAAGCTCTCGCAGCACCCAATGTTAAACACAAAGAATGCAACAAAACGCAGTATCAAAGTTATAAGGTAGGATATTGGCATTACAATCTATAAAGAAGTGATTTGAGAGTAATGAGTCTAGTTGGGATGGGAAAAAATCTAATAAAAGGCAGCTAGCAAGAAGAACGAGAGACAGAAAACAAATTTTTTAAGCCAATCTAATTTAAAATGCAAAGCTCTTGCAGCACCCAATGTTAAACACAAAGAATGCAACGAAACCCACAATCAAAGTTATAGGATAGGATATTGGCATTACAATCTATAAAGAAGTGATTTGAGAGTAATAAATCTAGTTGTGATGTGATGAAATCTCTAATAAAAAGCAGCTAATAAGAAGTACTAGAGAAAAAAAACAAATTTTCTTAAACAAATCTAATTTAAAGCGCAAAGCTCTTGCAGCTCCCAATGTTAAACACAAAGAATGCAAGAAAACACACTATCAAAGTTATAAGGTAGTATATTGGCATTAGAATCTATTAAGAAGTCATTTGAGAGTAATGAGTCAAGCTGGAATGCAACAAAATGTAATAAAAGGCATCTAGGATGAAGAACTAGAGAAAAAAAAAGTCAAGTTTTGATAAGCACCCAATGTTAAACACAAAATATGCAATGAAGCCAACAATCAAAGGAACATATTGAAGTCCCCATGAAACATAATTCTGGTGTAACAGAGAATGCAATGAAACCAACAATCAAAGTTATAAGGTAGGATACTGGCATTACAATCTATAAAGAAGTGATTTAAGAGTAATTAGTCAAGTTGGAATGTGACAAAATGTAATAAAAGGCAACTAGGAAGAAGTACTGGAGAGAAAACTCAAATTTTGATAAGCAAATCATATTTGAAGCCCAAAGCACTCATAGCTCCTGTTGTTAAAAACAATGAGTGCAACAAAATCCACCATGAAAAGAGGGAATTGAAGACTCCATTAAACATAATTTAGGTAAAAAAGTAAAGGCTCAGCCTAATGCTCAAGGGAACAGGAACTTAAGTTATAAACCTATACCCAACATTCAAAGCACTGTGAACCAATGTCATAAGGTAGGATATTGGCACTATAATCTATAAAGAAGTTATTTGAGTGTAATGAGTCGAATTGGAATATGAGAAAAGGTAATAAAACATGGCTAAGAACAAGAACAAGAGAATAAACTTGAATTTTGATAACCAAATCTAATTTAAAGTGGAAAGCTCTCATAACACCTATGGCTAAACACAAAGAATGCAACAAAACCCACAATAAAAGGTATAAGGTAGGATATTGGTATTACAATCTATAAAGAAGTGATTTGAGCATAATGAGTCGAGTTAGAATGCAAGAAAAGGTAATAAAATGCAGCTAAGAGGAAGAATGAGAAAAAGAACTCAAATTTTGATAAGCAAATATGATTTAAGGCTCAAATCACTCATAGCACCTGATGTTAAAAACAATGAATGCAACAAAATCCACAATCAAAAGAAGGAATTGAAGAACTCATTAAACATAATTCAGGTTTAACAAAAGTAAAGGCTTGACCCAATGCTCAAAGGAACAAGAACTTAAGTTATCAACCTCGATACAATGTTCGAAGCATCGTGAACCAAAGTTATAAGGTAGGATATTGGCATTACAATCTATAAAGAAGTGATTTGAGTGAGTTAAGTTGTAATGCAAGAAAACGCAATAAAATGCAGCTAAGATGAATAACTAGAGAAAAAAACTTAAATTTTAATAAGCAAATCTGATTTAAAGCCCAAAGCTCTCATTGCACCCAATGTTAAACATTAAGAATGCAACAAAACCCACCATCAAAAGAACGAATTGTAGACCCCATGAAACATAATTCAGGTTTAACAAAGTAATGGGTCAGCACAAGGCTCAAAGGAACAAGAACTTAACTTATAAACCTAGACCTAATGTTCAAAGCATCATGAACCAAATGTATACCGTAGGATATTGGTATTACAATCTACAAAGAAGTGATTTGAGAGTAATGAGTCAAGTTGGAATGTGAGAAAACATAATTAAATGTGGCTATCAAGAACAACTAGTGAAAAAACTCAAATTTTGATAAGCAAATCTAATTTAAAGTGCAAAGCTCTTGCAGCACCCAATGTTAAACACAAAGAATGCAAAGAAACCCACAATCAAAGGTATAAGGTAGGATATTAGCATTACAATCTATAAAGAAGTGATTTAAGAGTGATGAGTCGAGTTGGAATGTGACAAAATGTCAGAAAAGGCAGCAAAGAAGAAGAACAAGAGGAAGAACTCAAATTTTGATAAGCAAATCTAATTTAAAGCACAAAGCTCTTGCAGCACCCAATGTTAAACCCAAAGAATGCAATGAAACCAACAATCAAAGTTATAAGGTAGGATGTTGGCATTACAATGAATGCAACAAAATCCACAATCGAAACAAGGAATTGAAGAACTCATTAAACATAAGTTAGGTTTAACAAAAATAAAGCCTCAGCCCAATGCTCAAAGGAATAGGAACTTAAGTTATAAACCTAGACCTAATGTTCAAAACATCATGAACTAAAGGTATAAGGTAGGATTTGGCATTACAATCTATAAAGAAGTGATTTGGGAGTAATGAGTAGAGTTGGAATGTGAGAAAACATAATAAATCATGTCTAAGAAGAAGAACTAGAGAAAGAACTCAGATTTTGATAAGCAAATCTAATTTAAAGTGCAAAGCTCTCGCAACACCCAAATGTTAAAGACAAATAAGGCAACAAAACCAACAACCAAAGTTATAAGGAAGGATATTGGCATTACAATCTATAAAGAAGTGAATTGAGGGGAATCAGTTAAGTAGGAATGCAACAAAATGTAATAAAATGCAGCTAGGAGGAAGAACTAGAGAAAAAAAACTCAAATTTTGATAAGCAAATTTGATTTAAAGGCCAAAGCACGCATAGCACCTCATGTTAAAAACAATGAATGCAACAAAATCCATAATCAATGGAGGGAAGTGAACACCCCATTAAACATAATTAAGTTCTAACAAAAGTCATGGCTCAACCCAATGCTAAAAGGAATAGGAACTTAAGTTATCAACCTTGACACAATATTCAAAGCATCATGAACCAAAGTTATAAGGTAAGATATTGGCATTACAATCTACAAAGAAGTGATTTGAGAGTAATGAGTCGAGTTGGAATGCAAGAAAATGTAATAATGCGGCTATGATGAAGAACTAAAGAAAAAACATAAATTTTGATAACCAAATCTAGTTTAAAATGGAAAGCTCTCGCAGCACCCAATGTTAAACCCAAACAATGCAACGATTCCCACAATTAAAGGTATAGGGTAGGATATTGGAATTACAATCTATAAAAATGTGATTTGAGAGTAATGAGTCGAGTTGGAATGCGACAAAATGTAATAAAAGGCAACTGGGAAGAAGAATTAGAGAAATAACTCAAATTTTGATAAGCAAATCTGATTTAAGGCCCAAAGCAATGTTAAAAACAATGAATGCAACAAAATCCACAATTAAGGTAGGATTTTGGCATTACAATCGATAAAAAAAGTAATTTGAGAGTAATGGGTTGAGTTGGAATGCAGCAAAATGTAAGTAAAAGTGGCTAAGAAGAAGAACGAGAGAAAGAACTCAAATTGTGAGAAGGAAATCTAATTTTAAGCGCAAAGCTCTCGCACACCCATTGTTAAACACAAAGAATGCAACAAAACCAATAATCAAAGTTATAAGGCAGGATATTGGCATTACAATCTATAAGGAAGTGATTTTAGAGTAATGAGTCGAGTTGGAAAGTGACAAAATGTAATAAAAGGCAGCTAAAGAGAAGAACTAGAGAAATAACTCAAATTTTGATAAGCAAATCTAATTTAAAGCACAAAGCTCTTGCAGCACCCAATGTTAAACACAAGGAATCCAACAAAACCCACAATCAAAGTTATAAGGTAGGATATTGGCATTACAATCTATAAAAAAATGATTTGAGAGTAATGAGTCCAGTTGGGATGCAACAAAATCTAATAAAAAGCAGCTAACAAGAAGAACTAGAGAAAGAAAACAAATTTTGATAAGCTAATCTAATTTAAAGTGCAATGAAACCCACAATCAATGTTATAAGGTAGGATATAGGCATTACAATCTATAAAGAAGTCATTTGAGAGTATTGAGTCGAGTTGGAATGTGACAAAATGTAATAAAATGCAGCTAGGAAGAAGAACTAGATAAAAAACCCAAATTTTGATAAACAAATCTGATTTAAAGCCCAAAGCTCTCATAGCACCCAATGTTAAACAGAAAGAATGCAATGAAATCCACAATCAAAAGAATGAATTGAGGACCCCATGAAACATAATTGAAAGCATCGTGGCCCATAGTTATAAGGTAGGATATTGGCATTACAGTTTATGAAAAAGTGATTTCAGAGTAATGAGTCAAGTTGGAATGCGAGAAAACATAATAAAAAGTGGCTAATCTGAATAACTAGAGAAAAAGCTTAAATTTTGATAGGCCAATCTGATTTAAAGTGCAAAGATCTTGCAGCACTCAATGCTCTCTCAGCACCCAATGTTAAACACATGGAATGCAACAAAATCCACAATTGATGAGCAAATCTAATTTGAGCCCCAAAAGAAGGATTTGAAGACCCTATTAAACATAATTCAGGTTTAACAAAAGTAAAGTCTCAGGCCAATGCTCAAAGGAACAAGAACCTAAGTTATAAACTTAGACCTAATGTTCAAAGCATCGTGAACCAAAGGTATAAGGTAGGATATTGTGCTTACAATCTACAAAGAAGTGATTTCAGACTAATGAGTCGAGTTGGAATGCGAGAAAATGAATAAAGTGCGACTAAGAAGAAGAATTAATGAAAAGACTCAAAATTTGATAAGCAAATCTAATTTAAAGCACAGAGCTCTTGTAGCACCCAATGTTAAACACAAAGAAAGCAACAAAATCCACAATCAAGGTTATAAGGTAGGATATTGGCATTACAATCAATAAAGAAGTGATATGAGAGTAATGAATTGAGTTAGAATGCGGCAAAATGTAATAAAAGGCAGTTAAGAAGAAGAATTAGAGAAATAACTCGAATTTTGATAGGCAAACCTAATTAAAAGCGGAAAGCTCTCTCAGCAACTAATGTTAAACACAAAGAATGCAATAAAACCCACAGTCAAAGTTATAATTTTGGATATTGGCATTACAATCTATAAAGAAGTCATTTGAGAGCAATAAGTCAAGTTGGAATGTGAGAAAATGTAAGAAAAGGCAGCTAGAATGAAGAACTAGAGAAAAAACTCAAATTTTGACAAGCAAATTTGATTTAAGGACCAAAGCACTCATAGCACCTTATGATAAAAGCAATGAATGCAACAAAATCAACAATCAAAAGAAGCAATTGAAGACCCCATTAAACATAATTCTAGTTTAACAAATGTAAAGCCTCAACCCAATGCTCAAAGGAACAGGAAATTAAGTTAAAAACCTAGACCCAATGTTTGAAGCATTGTGAACCAAACGTATAAGGAAGGATATTGGAATTACAATCTAAAAAGATGTGATTTGAGAGTAACGAGTCGAGTTGGAATGCAACAAAAAGTAAGAAAAGGCTGCTAGGAAGAAGAACTAGAGAAAAAAACTCAAATTTTGATAAGCAAATCTAATTTAAAGCCCAAAGCTCTCATAGCACCCAATGTTAAACACAAAGAATGCAACAAAACCCACAATAAAGAGAAGGAATTGAAGACGCCATTAAACAAAATTCTAGTTTAACAAAAGTAATGTGACGGCCCAATGCTCAAAGGAACAGGAACTTAACTCATAACCCTAGACCCATTGTTCAAAGCATCGTGACCCATAGTTATAAGGCAAGATATTGGCATTATAATCCATAATGAAGTGATTTGAGAGTAATGAGTCGAGTTGGAATGCAACTAAATGCAATAAAAGGAAGCTAAGAAGAAGAACTAGAGTAAAAAAACTCAAATTTTGATAAGCGAATCTAATTTAAAGTGGAAAGCTCTCACAGCACCTAATGTTAAACACAAAGAATGGAACAAAACCAACAATCAAAGTTATAAGGTAGGTTATTGGCGTTACAATCTATAAAGAAGTGATTTGAGAGTAATGAGTTGAGTAGAAATGTGACAAAATATAATAAAAGGTAACTAGGAAAAAGAACTAGAGAAAATAACTCAAATTTTGATAGGCAAATCTAATTTAAAGCCCAAAGCTCCCATAGCACCCAATGTTAAACACAAAGAATGCAACGAAACCCATAATCAAAAGAAGGAATTGAAGACCCCATGAAACAAAATTTGGTTTAACAAAAGTAATGTGTTGGCCCAAAGCTCAAAGGAAAAGGAACTTAACTTATAAACCTAGACCCAATGTTCAAAGCGTCGTGACCCCTAGTTATAAGGTAGGATATTGGCATTACAATCTATGAAGAAGTGATTTCAGAGTAATGAGTCGAGGTGGAATGGGAGAAAACGTAATAAAAAGCTGCTAAGAAGAAAAACTAGAGAAAAAGCTCAAATTTTGATAAGCAAATCTAATTTAAAGCACAAAGCTCTTGCAACACCCAATGTTAAACACAAAGAATGCAACAAAACCAACAATCAAAGTTGTAAGGTAGGATATTGGCATTACAATCTATAAAGAAGTGATTTGAGAGTAATGAGTCGAGTTGGAATGCGACAAAATGTAATAAAAGGCAGCTAGGAAAAGGAACTAGACAAATAACTCAAATTTTGATCAGCAAATCTGATTTAAGGCCCAAAGCACTCATAGCACCTGATGTTAAAAACAATGAATGCAACAAAATCCACAATCAAAAGAAGGAATTGAGGACTCCATTAAATATAATTCGAGTTTAACAAAAGTAAAGCCAATGCTCAATGGAACAGGAACTTATGTTATAAACGTCGACCCATTGTTCGAAGCATCGTGAACCAAAGGTATAAGGTAGGATATTGGCATTACAATCTATAAACAAGTGGCTTTAGAGTAATGAGTGGAGTTGGAATGTGAGAAAATGTAATAAAACGAGGCTAAGAGAAAAAATAGTGAATAAAACTCAAATTTTGATAAGCAAATCTAATTTAAAGCCCAAACCTCTTGCAACACCCAATGTTAAACACAAAGAATGCAACAAAACCCACAATCAGGATATGGGCATTACAATCTATAAAGAAGTGATTTGAGAGTAATGAATCAAGTTGGAATGCAACAAAATGTAATAAAAGGCAGCTAAGAAGAAGAACTAGAGAAGGAACTCAAATTTTGATAAGCAAATCAAATTTAAAGTACAAAGCTCTCGCAGCACCCAATGTTAAAGATAAAGAATGCAATGAAACCAACCATCAAAGCTATAAGCTAGGATATTGGCATTACAATCTATAAGGAAGTGATTTAAGGGTAATGAGTTGAATTGGAATGCGACAAAATGTAATTGAAGGTGGCTAGGAAGAAGGACTGGAGAAAAATTTCAAATTTTGATAAGCAAATCTGATTTAAGGCCCAAAGCACTCATAGCACCTGATGTTAAAAACAATGAATGCAGCAAATTGAGAATCAAAAGATGGAATTGAGGACTCCATTAAACATAATCCAGTTTTAACAAAAGCAAAGCCTCATCTCAATGCTCAAAGGAATATGAACTTAAGGTATAAGCCTAGACCCAAAGTTCAAAGCATCATCAACCAAAGGTATATGGTAGGATATTGGCATTAGAATCTTTCAAGAAGTGTCTTCAGAGTAATGAGTCAAGTTGGAATGTGAGAAAACGTAATAAAATGCAGCTAAGAAGAAGAACAAGAGAAAAAACTGAAATTTTGATAAGCAAATCTAATTTAAAGCACAAAGCTCTTGCAACACCCAATGTTAAACACAAAGAATGCAACAAAACCCACAATCAAAGTTATAAGGTAGGATATTGGCATTACAATCAATAAAGAAGTGATTTGAGAGTAATGAGTTGAGTTGGAATGTGGCAAAATGTAATAAAAGGCGGCTAAGAAGAAGAACTAGAGAAATAACTCAAATTTTGAGAAGCAAATCTAATTTAAAGCGCAAAGCTCTTGCACACTCAATGTTATTCACAAAGAACGCAACAAAACTAACAATCAAAGTTTTAAGGTAGGATATTGGCATTACAAGCGATAACAATGTGATTTGAGAGTAATGAGTTCAGTTGGAATATGACAAAATGTAATAAAAGGGGGCTAAGAAGAAGAACTAGAGAAAGAACTCAAATTTTGAGAAGCAAATCTAATTTAAAGTGCAAAGCTCTTGCACACCCAATGTTAAACCCAAAGAATGCAACGAAACCCACAATCAAAGTTATAAGGTGGGACATTGACATTACAATCAATAAGGAAGTGACTTTAGAACAATGAGTCAAGTTGGAATGCGAGAAAATGTAATGAAACATGGCTAACATGGAGAACTAGAGAAAAAACTCAAATATTGATAAGAAAATCTAATTTAAAGTGCAAAGCTCTCCCAGCAAGCAATGTTAAACCCGAAGAATGCAATGAAACCCACAATCAAAGTTATAAGGTAAGATATTAGCATTAAAATCAATAAAGAAGTGATTTGAGAGTAATGAATCCAGTTAGAATGCGACAAAATGTAATAAAAAGCAACTAACAAGATGAACAAGGGAAAGAAATCAAATTTTGATAAGCAAATCTTATTGTAAGCAGAAAAGTCTCACAGCACCCAATGTTAAACCCAAAGAATGCAACAAAACCCACAATCAAAGTTATAAGGTAAGATATTGGCATTACAATCTATAAAGAACTGATTTGAGATTAATGAGTCAAGTTGGAATGCGACAACATGTAATAAAATGCAGCTAACAAGAAGAACAAGAGAAAGAAATCAAATTTTGATAAGCAAATCTAATATAAAGCAGAAAGCACTCACAGCACCCAAAGTTAAACCCAAAGAATCCAATGAAACCCACAATCAAAGTTATAAGTAGAATATTGGCATTACAATCCATAATGAAGTGATTTAGGAGTAATGAGTCAAGTTGCAATGCATCTAAATGCAATAAAAGGCAGCTAAGAAGAAGAATTACAAAATGAAACTCAAATTTTGACAAGGAAATCCTATTTAAAGCGCAAAGCCCTCACATGACCCAATGTTAAATACAAAGAATGCAATGAATCCAACAATCAAAGTTATAAGGTAGGTTATTGGCATTCCAATCTATAGAGAAGTGATTTGAGAGTAATGAGTTGAGTTGGAATGCGAGAAAATGTAAGAAAAGGCAGCTAGGAAGAAGAACTAGAGAAAAAAACTCAAATGTTGATAAGCAAATCTAATTTAAAGCCCAAACTTCTCATAGCACCTAATGTTAAATACAAAGAATTCAACAAAACCCACAATCAAAATAAGGAATTGAAGACCCCATGAAACATAATTATGGTTTAACAAAAGTAATGTGTCGGCCCAATGCTCAAAGGAAAAGGAACTTAACTTATAAACCTAGACCCAATGTTCAAAGCATCATGACCTATAGTTATAAGGTAGGATATTGGCATTACAATCTATGAAGAAGTGATTTCAGAGTAATGAGTCGAGTTAGAATGCGAGAAAATGTAATAAAAAGGGACTAAGAAGATGAACTAGAGTAAAAGCTCAAATTTTGATAAGCAAACCTAATTAAAAGAGGAGAGCTCTCTCTGCACCAAATGTTAAACACAAAAAAATGCAATGAAACCTACAATCAAAGTTATAAGGTAGGATATTGGCATTACAATCTATAAAGAAGTCATCTGAGAGTAATGAGCCAAGTTGGAATGCGACAAAATGTAAGAAAAGGCAGCTAGAAAGAAAAACTAGAGGAAAAACTCAAATTTTGATAAGAAAATCTGATTTCAGAACCAAAGCACTCATAGCACTTGATGATAAAAACAATGAATGCAACAAAATCCACAATCAAATGAAGCAATTGAAGACCCCATTAAACATAATTCTGGTTTAACAAAAGTAATGGGTCGGCCTAATGCTCAAAGGAACAGGAACTTAACTTATAAACCTAGACCCGATGTTCAAAGCATCCTAACGCATAGTTATAAGGCAGGATATTGGCATTACAATCCAAAATGAAGTGGTTTGAGGGTAATGAGTCGAGTTGGAATGCGGCTAAATGCAGTAAAAGGCAGCTAGGAAGAAGAACTAGAGAAAAAAGCTCAAAATTTGACAGGCAAATCTAATTTAAAGTGCAAAGCTCTTGCAGCACACAATGTTAAACCCAAAGAATGCAAAGAAACCAATAATCAAAGTTATATGGAAGGTTATTGCCATTACAATTTATAAAGAAGTGATTTGAGAGTAATGAGTCAAGTTAGAATGCGACAAAATGTAATAAAAGGCAGCTACGAAGAACTAGGGAAATAACTCAAATTTTGATAAGCAGATGTAATTTAAAGTGCAAAGCTCTTGCAGCACCCAATGTTAAACACAAAGAATGTAACAAAATGAACAATGAAAGTTATAAGGTAGGATATTGGCATTACAATCTATAAAGAAGTGATTTGAGAGTAATGAGTCAAGTTGGAATCTGAGAAAATTTAATAAACGGCCGTTAAGAAGAAGAACTAGAGAAATAACTCAAATTTTGTGAAGCAAATCTAATTTAAAGTGCAAAGCTCTCGCACACCCAATGTTAAATACAAAGAATGCAATGAAACCAACAATCAAAGTTATAACATAGGTTATTGGCATTACAATCTATAAGGAAGTGATTTGAGAGTAATGAGTAGAGTTGGAAGGTGACAAAATATAATAAAAGGCAACTAAGAAGAAGAACTAGAGAAAAACCTCAAATTTTGATAAACAAATCTGATTTAAGGCCCAAAGCACTTATAGCACCTGATGTTAAAAACAATGAATGCAACAAAATCCACAATCAAAAGAAGCAATTGAAGACCCCATTAGACATAATTCAGATTTAACAAAAGTAAAGCCATGACCCAATGCTTAAAGGACCAAGAACTTATGTTATAAACCTGGACCCATTGTTCAAAGCATTGTGAACCAATGGTATAAGGTAGGATATTGGCACTACAATCTATAAACAAGTGACTTCAGAGTAATGAGTCGAGTTGGAATGCGAGAAAATGTAATAAAATGAGGCTAAGAAGAAAAACTAGAGAAAAAAACACAAATTTTGATAAGGAAATCTAATTTACAGTGCAAAGCTCTCACAACACCCAATGTTAAACCCAAAGAATGCAATGAAGCCCACAAGAAAAGTTATAAGGTAGCATATTGGCATTACAATCTATAAAGAAGTGATTTGAGAGTAATGAGTCAAGATGGAATGCGAGAAAATGTAAAAAATGGCAGCTAAGATGAAGAAGTAGAGAAAGAACAGAAATTTTGATAAGCAAATCTAATTTCAAGCGCAAAGCTCTTGCAGCTCCTAGTGTTAAACACAAAGAATGCAACCAAACCCACAATCAAAGTTATATGGCAGGATATTGGCATTACAATCTATAAAGAAGTCATTTGAGAGTAATGAGTGGAGATGGAATATGACAAAAATTAATAAAAGGCAGCTAAGAAGAAGAACTAGTGAAAAAAACTCAAATTTTGATAAGCAAATCTAATTTAAAGTGCAAAGCTCTTGCAGCACCCAATGTTAAACACAAAGAATCCAATAAAACCCAAAATCAATGTTATACGGTAGGATATTGGCATTACAATCTGTAAAGAAGTGATTTGAGAGTAATGAGTCGAGTTGGAATGTGACAAAATGCAATAAAGGCAGCTAGGGAGAAGAACTAAAGAAAAAAACTCAAATTTCGATAAGCAAATCTGATTTTAGGCCCAAAGCACTCATAGCACCTAATGTAACAAACAATGAATGCAACAAAATCCACAATCAAAAGAGGGAATTGAAGACCCAATTAAACATAATTCAGGTTTAACAAAAGTCTAGCCTCGGCCCAAAGCTTAAAGGAACAGGAACTTAAGTTATAAACATGGACCCATTGTTCAAAGCATCATGAACCAAAGGTATAAGGTAGGATATTGGCATTAAAATCTATCTAGAAGTGACTTCAGATTAATGAGTCGAGTCAAAAAGCAAGAAAACATAATAAAATGTGGGTAAGAAGAAGAACTAGAGAAAAAAACTCAAATTTTGATAAGCAAATCTAATTTAAAGCATAAAGCTCTCACAGCACCCAATGTTAAGCCCAAAGAATGCAGCAAAACCAACAATCAAAGTTATAAGGTAGGATATTGGCATTACAATCTATAAACAAGTGATTTGAGAGTAATAAGTCGAGCTGGAATGCGACAAAATGTAATTAAAGGCACCTAAGTAGAAGAACTAGAGAAAAAACTCAAATTTTGTTAAGCAAATCTAACTTAAAGCGTAAAGCTCTCACAGCACCCAATATTAAGCCCAAAGAATGCAGCGAAACCAACAATCAAAGTTATAAGGTAGGATATTGGCACTACAATCTGTAATGAAGTGATTTAAGAGTAATGAGTCGAGTTGGAATGTGACAAAATGGAATAAAAGGCAGCTAGGGAGAAGAAGTAGAGAAAAAACTCAAATTTTGATAAGCTAGGTTTATACCTTAAGTTCCTATTCCATTGAGCATTAGGCCAAGCCTTTACTTTTGTTAAACCTGAATTATGTTTTTTGGGGTCTTCAATTCCTTTTTTTGATTGTGGGTTTCATTGCATTCTTTATGTTTAACATTGGGTGCTATGAGAGCTTTGGGCTTTAAATCTGGTTTGCTTCTCAAAATTGGAGTTTTTTTGTTGCATACCAACTTGGCTCATTACACTTTTTATTACATTTTGCTCCATTCCAACTTGTCCCATTACTTACAAATCTCTTCTTTCTAGATTGTAATGCCAATATCCTTCCTTGCACATTTGGATCATGATGCTTTGAATGGTGGGTATAAGATTATACCTTAAGTTCTTGTCGCTTTGTGCATTGGGCCAAGGTTTTACTTTTGTTAAACCTAAATTTTGTTTCTTGGGGACTTCAATTCCTTCTTTTGATTGTGGGTTTCATTGCATTCTTTGTGTTTAACATTGGGTGCTATAATAGCTTTGGGCTTTAAATCAGATTTGCTTCTCAAAATTGGACTTTTTTCTCTGGTTCTTCTTCTTAGCTACCTTTTATTACATTTTGTTGCATTCCAACTCAGCTCATTACTCCCAAATCTCTTCTTTCTTGTTTAAAATGTCGATATCCTTCCCTACACATTTGGATCAT
The DNA here is from genome assembly GCA_020883675.1 of Bruguiera gymnorhiza. NCBI lineage: Eukaryota > Viridiplantae > Streptophyta > Magnoliopsida > Malpighiales > Rhizophoraceae > Bruguiera > Bruguiera gymnorhiza. The sequence goes on along the minus strand of JAIRCJ010001054.1, from coordinate 962,182 downwards.
GTTGCTTTGAATAGTGGGTATAGGATTATACCTTAAGTTCTTGTTGCTTTGTGCATTGGGCTAAGGTTTTACTTTTGTTAAACCTGAATTATGTTTCTTGGGGACTTCAATTCCTTCTTATGATTATGGGTTTCATTGCATTCTTTGTGTTTAGCATTGGGTGCTATGAGAGCTTTGGGCTTTAAATCAGGTTTGCTTATCAAATTTGGAGTTTTTTCACTGGTTCTTCTTCTTAGCTACCTCTTATTATGTTTTGTTGCATTCCAACTCAGCTCATTACACCCAAATCTCTTCTTTCTAGATTGTAAAGCCAATATCCTTCCTTTCACCTTTGGTTCATGATGCTTTGATCATTGGGACTCGGTTTATACCTTAAGTTCCTGTTCCATGGAGCATTGGGCCAAGGCTTTACTTTTGTTAAACATGAAGTATGTTTTTTAAGGTCTTCAATTCCTTCTTATGGTTATGGGTTTCATTGCATTCTTTGTGTTTAACACGAGGGGCTATGAGAGCTTCGGGCTTTAAATTAGGTTTGCTTATCGAAATTGGAGTTTTTTCCTTGGTTCTTCTACTTAGCTACCTTTTATTATGTTTTATTGCATTTCGACACAGGTCATTACATCCAAATCTCTTCTTTCTCTATTGTAATGCTGATGGATGCTTACATATATGGATCATGATGCTTTGAACAGTGGGTATTGGATTATACCTTAAGTTCTTGTCGCTTTGTGCATTAGGCCAAGGTTTTACTTTTGTTAAACCTGAATTATGTTTCTTGGCTACTTCAGATCCTTCTTTTGATTGTGGGTTTCATTGCATTCTTTGTGTTTAACATTGGGTGCTATGAGAGCTTTGGGCTTTAAATCAGATTTGCTTATCAATATTGGAATTTTTGCTCTGGTTCTCCTTCTTAGCTGCCTTTTATTATTTTTGTTGCATTGCAACTTGGCTCATTACACCCAAATCACTTCTTTCTAGGTTGTAATTCCAATATCTTTCCTTTTCCCATTGGTTCATGATGCTTTGAATAGTGGGTGTAGGATTATACCTTAAGTTCTTGGTTCTTTGGGCATTGGGCCAAGGTTTTACTTTTGTTAAACCTAAATAATGCTTCTTGGGGTCTTCAATTGGTTCTTTTGATTGTGGGTTTCATTGCATTCTTTGTGTTTAAGATTGGGTGTTATGAGAGTTTTGGGATTTAAATCAGGTTTGCTTATCAGAATTGGAGTTTTTTTCTCTAGTTCTTCTTCTTAGGTGCCTCTTATTACGTTTTGTTACATTCTAACTCGGCTCATTACACCCAAATCTCTTATTTCTAGATTGTAATGCCAATATCCTTCCTTTCACCTTTGGTTCATGATGCTTTGAAATTTGGGTTTAAGTTTATACCTTAAGTTCCTGTTCCATTGGGAATTGGGCCAACACTTTACTTTTGTTAAACTTGAATTATATTTTTTGGTGTCTTCAATTCCTCCTTTTGATTGTGGGTTTCATTGCATTCTTTGTGTTTAACTGTGGGTGCTATGAGTGCTTTGCGCTTTAAATTAGGTTTATCAAAATTGGAGTTTTTTTCTCTAGTTCTTTTTCTTACCTACCTCTTATTATGTTTCGTTGCATTCCAAGTTGGCTCATTACTACCAAATCTCTTCTTTCTAGATTGTCATGCCTATATCCTTCCTTTCACCTTTGGTTCGTGATTCTTTGAATAGTGGGTATAAGATTATACCTAGGATCTTATTCCTTTCAGCATTGGGCCGAAGTTTTACTCTTGTGAAACCTCAATTATCTTACTTTGGGTGTTGAATTTCTTCTTTTGATTGCAGGTTTCATTGCATTCTTTGTGTTTGACATTGGCTGCTATTAGAGTCTTGGGCTATAAATCTGGTTTGCTTCTCAAAATTGGAGTTTTTTCTCTAGTTCTTCTTAGCTGCCTCTTATTATGTTTTGTTACATTCCAGCTCAGCTCATTACTACCAAATCTCTTCTTTCTAGATTGTAATGCGAATATCCTTCCTTTCCCCTTTGGTTCATGATGCTTTGAATAGTGGGTCTAGGTTTATACATCAAGTTCCTGTTCCATTGAGCATTGAACCAAGGTTTTACTTTTGTTAAACCTCAATTCTGTTTTTTGGTGTCTTCAATTCCTTCTTTTGATTATGGGTTTCATTACATTGTTTGGGTTTAACATTGGGTGCTATGAGAGCTTTGGGCTTTAAATCAGGTTTGCTTATTAAAATTGGATGTTTTTCTCTGGTTCTTCTTGTTAGCTACCATTTATTACCTTTTGTTGCATTCCTACTCGGCTCATATCACCCAAATCTCTTCTTTCTAAATTGTAACTTAAGTTCCTGTTCCATTAAGCATTCGACCAAGGCCTTACTTTTATTAAACCTAAATTATGTTTCTTGGGGTCTTCAATAGCATCTTTCGATTATGGATTTCATTGCATTCTTTTGGTTTAACATTGGCTGTTATGATGGCTTTGGGCTTTAAATCTGTTTTGCTTATCAAAATTGGAGTTTTTTCTCTAGTTTTTCTTCTTAGCTGCCTATTATTAAATGTTCTTGCATTCCAACTCGGCTCATTACTACCAAATTGTTTCTATCTAGATTGTAATGCCAATATCCTTCCCTTCACCTTTGGTTTGTGATGCTTTGAACAGTGGGTATAGGGTACCTTAGGTTCTTTTTCATTTCAGCATTGGGCCAAGGTTTTACATTTGTTAAACCTTAATTATGTTACTTTGGGACTTTAATTCCTTCTTTCGATTGTGGGTTTCATCGCATTCTTTGTGTTTGACATTGGATGACATGAGAGTTTTAGGCTTTAAATCTAGTTTGCTTCTCAAAATTGGAGTTTTTTTTTCTCTAGTTCTTCTCCTAACTGCCTTTTATTACATTTTGTTGCATTCCAACTCAGCTCATTACTACCAAATGTCTTCCTTTTAGATTGTAGTGCCAATGTCTTTCCTTCCCCTTGGGTTCATGATGCTTTGAACAGTGGGTATAGGTTTATACCTTAAGTTCCTATTCCATAGAACATTGGGCCAACACTTTACTTTTGTTCAACCTGAATTATGTTCAACCTGAATTATACCTTAAGTTCTTGTTCCTTTGATCATTGGTCTGAGGTTTTACCTATATTAGACATCATTTATGTTTCTTGAGGTCTCCAATTCCTTCTTTTGATTATGGGTTTCATTGCATTCTTTGTGTTTAACATTGGGTGCCACAAGAGCTTTGGGCTTTAAATCAAGATTGCTTCTCAAAATTGGAGTTTTTTCTTTACTTCTTCTCTTAGCTGCCACTTATTATGTTTTGTTGCATTCCAACTTGGCTCATTACTACCAAGTCTTGTCTTTCTAGATTGTAATGCCAATATCCTTCCTATCAGCATTGGTTCATGACGTTTTGAATAGTGGGTACAGGATTACACCTCAAGTTCTTATTCCTTTGAGCATTGGGCCAAGGTTTTACTTTTGTTGAACACCATTTATGTTTCTTGGGGTCCTCAATTCCTTCTTTTGATTGTAGGTTTCATAGCATTCTTTGTGTTTAACATTAGGTGCTATGAGAATTTTGGGCTTTAAATCAGGTTTACTTCTCAAAATTGGAGTTTTTTCTCCACTTCTTCTTCTTAGCTACCTTATATTACATTTTGTTGCATTCCAACTCGGCTCATTACTACCAAATCTCATTTTTCTTGATTGTAATACCTAAAGATCTTGTTCCTTTCAGCATTGGGCTAAGGTTTTAGTGTTGTTAAACCTCAATTATGTGTCTTGGGCTCTTCAATTCATTCTTTGAATTGTCTATTTCATAGCATTCTTAGAGTTTAACATTCGGTGCTATGAGAGCTTTGTGCTTTAAATGAGGTTTGCTTCCTAAAATTGGAGTTTTTTTTTTCTCTAGTTCTTCTTCTTAGTTGCCACTTATTACATTTTGTTGCATTCCAACTTGGCACATTACTACAAAGTCTCATCTTTATAGATTGTCATACCAATATCCTTCCTTTCACCACTAGTTCATGATGCTTTGGACTGTATGTATAGGATTATTCCTTAAGTTCCCTTTGAGCATTGGGCCAAGGTTTTACTTTTGTTAAACATCATTTATGTTTCTCGGGGTCTTCAATTCCTTCTTTTGATTGTGGGTGTCATAGCATTCATTTGTTTAACATTGGGTGCTATAAGAACTTTGGGCTTTAAATTAGGTTTGCTTCTCAAAATTGGAGTTTTTTCTTTAGATCTTCATCTTAGCTTCCTCATATTACATTTTGTTCCATTCCAACTCGACTAATTACTACCAAATCTTGTGTTTCTAGATTGTGATGCCAATGTCCTTCCTTTCACCCTTGGTTCATGATGCTTTGAACTATGGGTATAAGATTACACCTTAAGTTCTTGATCCTTCAAACATTGGCCCAAGATTTTACATTCATTAAACATCATTTATGTCTCTTGGGGTCGTCAATTCCTTCTTTTGATTTAGGGTTTCATTGCTTTCTTTATGTTTAACATTCGTTGCCATAAGAGCTTTGTGCTTTAAATTAGGTTTGCTTCCCAAAATTGGCATTTTTCTCTAGTTCTTCTTCTTAGCTACCACTTATTATGTTCCGTAGCATTCCAACTCAGCTCATTTCTACAAAGTCTTGTCTTTTTAGATTGTAATGCCAAGATCCTTCCTTTCACCATTGGTTCATAATGCTTTGAACTATGGGTATAGGATTATTCCATAAGTTCTTGTTCCTTTGAGCATTGAGCCAAGCTTTTACTTTTGTTAAGCATCATTTATGTTTCTTGGGCTCTTCAATTCCTTCTTTTATTATGGGTTTCATAGCATTCTTTGTGTTTAACATTGGGTGCTCTAAGAGCTTTGGGTTTTAAATTAGGTTTGGTTCTCAAAATTGCAGTTTTTTCTCTAGTTCTTCTTCTTAGCTGCCTCTTATTATGTTTTGTTGCATTCCAACTTGGCTCATTAATACCATGTCTCGTCTTTCTAAATTGTAATGCCAATATCCTTCCTGTCACCGTTGGTTCAAGATGCTTTGAACTGTACGTATAGGATTACACCTTAAGTTTTCATTCCTTTGAGCATTAGGTCAAGGTTTTACTTTTGTTCAACACCATTTATGTTTCTTGGGGTCTTCAATTCCTTCTTTTGATTGTGGGTTTCATAGCATTCTTTATGTTTAACATTGGGTGATATGAGTGCTTTGGGCTTTAAATCAGGTTTGCTTCTTAAAATTAGAATTTTTTTCTCTACTTCTTCTTCTTAGCTCCCTTTTATTATGTTATGTTGCTTTCTAACTCGGCTCATTACTACCAAATCGAGTCTTTCTAGATTGTTATGCCAATATCCTTCCTCTAACCATTGGTTCATGATGCTTTGAACTGTGGGTATTGTATTATACCTTAAGTTCTTGTTCCATTGAGCATTGGGCCAAGCTTTTACTTTTGTTAAACATGCCTTATGTTTCTTCAGGTCTTCAATTCCTTCTTTCATTGTGGGTTTGATTGCATTATTTGTGTTTAATATTGGGTGCTATGAGAGCTTTAGGTTTTAAATCAAGTTTGGTTCTCAAAATTGGAGTTTTTTCTCTCATTCTTCTTCTTAGCTGCCTATTATTATGTTTTGTTGCATTTGAACTCAGCTCATTACTACCAAATCTCATCTTTCTAGATTGTAACGGCAATATCCTTCCTTTCACCCTTGGTTCGTGATGCTTTGAGCAATGGGTATAGGATTATACATGAAGATCTTGTGATTTCAGCATTGGGCCAAGCTTTCAGTTTTGTAAAACCAGAATTATGCTTTTTCAAGTCTTCGATTCCTTCTCTTGATTGTGGGTTTCATTTCATTCTTTCTGTATAACATTGGGTGCTATGAGAGCTTTGGGCTTCAAATCAGGTTTGCTTCTCAAAATTGGAGTTTTTTCTTTAATTCTTCGTCTTAGCTTTCACTTATGACGTTTTCTTGAATTCCAGCTCAACTCATTACTACCAAGTCTCATATTTCTAGATTGTAATGCCAATATCCTTCCTGTCACCATTGGTTCATGATGCTTTGAACTCTGGGTACAAGATTACACCTTAAGTTCTTATTCCTTTGAGCATTGGGTCAAGGTTTTACTTTTGTGAAACACCATTTATGTTTCTTGGAGTCTTCAATTCCTTCTTTTGATTGTGGGTTTCATAGCATTCTTTGTATTTACCATTGGGTGCTATGAGAGCTTTGGGCTTTAGATCAGGTTTGCTTCTCAAAATTGGAGTTTTTTCTCTACTTCTTCTTCTTAGCTCCCTTTGATTACGTTTTGTTGCATTCCAACTCAGCTCATTACTAGCAAATATAGTCTTTCTAGATTGTTATGCCAATATCCTTCCGTCCACTATTGGTTCATGATGCTTTGAACTGTGGGTATAGTATTATATCTTAAGTTTTTGTTCCTTTAAGCATTGGGCCAAGCTTTTACTTTTGTTAAACATCCTTTATGTTTCTTGGGGTCTTCAATTCCTTCTTTCATTGTGGGTTTCATAGCATTTTTTGTGTTTAACATTTGATGCTATGAGAGCTTTGGATTTTAAATTAGGTTTGGTTCTCAAAATTGGAGTTTTTTTCTATCATTCTTCTTCTTAGCTACCTCTTATTATGTTTTGTTGCATTCGAACTCAGCTCATTATTACGAAGCCTTGTCTTTCTAGATTGTAATGACAATATCCTCCCATTCACCTTTGGTCCGTGATGCTTTGAACAATGGTTATAGGATTATACCTGAAGATCTTTTTCTTTTAGCATTTGGCCAAGCCTTTAGTTTTGTAAAACCTGAATTATGTTTTTTTGGGGTCTTTGATTCCTTCTTTTGATTGTGGGTTTCATTTCCTTCTTTCTGTATAACTTTGGGTGCTATGAGAGCTTTGGGTTCAAATCAGGTTTGCTTCTCAAAATTGAAGTTTTTTCTTTAATTCTTCTTCTTAGCTTCCACATATGACGTTTTCTTGCATTTGAACTCAACTCATTACTACCAAGTCTCGTCTTTCTAAATTGTAATCCAATATCCTTCCTGTCACCATTGGTTCATGATGCTTTGAACAGTGGGTACAAGATTACACCTTAAGTTCTTATTCCTTTGAGCATTGGGCCAAGGTTTTGCTTTTGTGAAACACCATTTATGTTTCTTGGAGTCTTCAATTCCTTCTTTTGATTGTGGGTTTCATAGCATTCTTTGTGTTTAACATTGGGTGCTATGAGAGCTTTGGGCTTTAAATCAGGTTAGCTTCTCAAAATTGGAGTGTTCTCTTTACTTCTTCTTCTTAGCTGCCACTTATTACATTTTGTTGCATTCCAACTCATCTCATTACTACCAAGCCTCGTCCTTTTAGATTGTAACGCCAATATCCTTCCTGTCACCATTGGTTCATGATGCTTTGAACAGTGGGTACAGGATTACACCTTAAGTTCTTATTCCTTTGAGCATTGGGCCAAGGTTTTACTTTTGTTAAACACCAGTTATGTTTCTTGTGGTCTTCAATTCCTTCTTTTGATTGTGGGTTTCATAGCATTCTTTGTGTTTAACATTGCGTGCTATGAGAGCTTTGGGCTTTAAATCAAGTTTGCTTCTGAAAATTGGAGTTTTTTCTCTACTTCTTCTTCTTAGCTGCCTCTTGTTACATTTTGCTGCATTCCAACTCAGCTCATTACTACCAAGCCTCATCCTTCAAGATTGTAACGCCAATATCCTTCCTGTCACCGTTGGTTCATGATGCTTTGAATAGTGGATATAGGATTACACCTTAAGTTCTTATTCCTTTGAGCATTGGGCCAAGGTTTTACTTTTGTGGTCTTCAATTCCTTCTTTTGATTATGGGTTTCATATCATTCTTTGTGTTTAACATTGGGTGCTATAAGAGCTTTGGGCTTTAAATTAGGTTTGCTTCTGAAAATTGGAGTTTTTTTTGTGCTTCTTCTTCTTAACTGCCTCTTATTGCGTTTTGTTGTATTCCAACTTGGCTCATTACTACCAAATCTCATCTTTCTAGATTGTTATGCCAATATCCTTCCTCCCACTATTGGTTCATGATGCTTTGAACTGTCGGTATAGTATTATACCTTATGTTCTTGTTCCTTTGAGCATTGGGGCAAGTTTTTACTTCTGTTAAAGATCCTTTATGTTTCTTGGGGTCTTCAATTCCTTCTTTCATTATGGGTTTCATAGCATTTTTTGCTTTTAACATTTAGAGCTATAAGAGCTTTGGGTTTTAAATTAGGTTTGGTTCTCAAACTTGGAGTTTTTTCTCTCGTTCTTCTTCTTAGTTGCTTCTTATTATGCTTTGTTGCATTCAAATTGAGCTCATTACTACGAAATCTCATCTTTCTAGATTGTAATGGCAATATCCTCCCTTTCACCTTCGGTTTGTGATGCTTTGAACAATGGGTATAGGATTATACCTAAAGATCTTTTTCTTTTAGCATTGGGCCAAGCTTTTAGTTTTGTAAAACCTGAATTATGTTTTTTGGGGTCTTCGATTCCTTCTTTTCATTATGGGTTTCATTTGATTCTTTTTGTATAACATTGGGTGCCATGAGAGCTTTGGGCTTCAAATTAGGTTTGCTTCTCAAAATTGGAGTTTTTTCTTTAATTCTTCTTCTTAGCTTCCACTTATGACGTTTTCTTGCATTCCAACTCGACTCATTACTACCAAGTCTTGTCTTTCTAAATTGTAATGCCAATATCTTTCCTTTCATCATTGGTTAATAATGCTTTGAATAGTGGGTACAAGATTACATCATAAGTTCTTATTCCTTTGATCATTGGGCCAAGGTTTTACTTTTGTTAAACACCAGTTATGTTTCTTGGAGTCTTCAATTCCTTCTTTTGATTGTGGGTTTCATAGCATTCTTTGTGTTTAACATTGGGTGCTATAAGAGCTTTGGGCTTTAAATCGGGTTTGCTTCTGAAAACTGGAGTTTTTTCTCTGCTTCTTCTTCTTAGCTGCCTCTTATTGTGTTTTGTTGTATTCCAACTCGGCTCATTACTACCAAATCTTGTCTTTCTAGATTGTTATGTCAATATCCTTCCTCCCACCATTGGTTCATGATGCTTTGAACTATGGGTATAGTATTATACCTTAAGTTCTTGTTCCTTTGAGCATTGGGCCAAGCTTTTACTTTTGTCGAACATCCTTTATGTTTGTTGGGGTCTTCAATTCTGTCTTTCATTGTGGGTTTCATAGCATTGTTTTCGTTTAACATTGGGAGCTATGGGAGCCTTGGGTTTTGTTGCATTCGAACTCGGCTCATTACTACCAAATCTCAACTTTCTAGATTGTAATGCCAAGATCCTTCCTTTCACCATTGGTTCGTGATTCTTTGAACAATGGGAATAGTATTATACCTTAGGTTCTTGTTCCCTTGAGCATTAGGCTAAGGTTTTACTTTTGTTAAACACTAGTTATGTTTTTTATGGTCTTCAATTCCTTCTTTTGATTCTTGGTTTCATAGCATTTTTTGCATTTAACATTGGATGCTATGAGAGCCTTGGGCTTTAAATTAGGTTTGCTTCTCAAAATTGGAGTTTTTTCTCTACATCTTCTTCTTAGTTGCCTCGTATTACATTTTGTTGCATTCCAACTCGGCTCATTACTATCAATTCTCGTGTTTCTAGATTGTAATACCTTAGGATCTTCTTCCTTTCAGAATTGGGCCAAGGTTTTAGCTTTGTTAAACCTGAATAATGTTTCCTGGGCTCTTTAATTCCTTCTTTTGATTGTGGGTTTTATAGGATTCTTAGAGTTTAACATTCAGAGCTATGAGAGATTTGTGCTTTAAATCAAGTTTGCTTCCCAAAATTGGAGTTTTTTTCTCTAGTTCTTCTTCTTAGTTGCCACTTATTACATTTTATTGCATTCTAACTCGGCTCATTACTACAAAGTCTCATCTTTCTAGATTGTAATGCCTATATCCTTTGTTTCACCATTGGTTCATGATGCTTCGAACTGTGGGTATAGGATTATTCCTTAAGTTCTTGTTCCTTTGAGCATTGGGCCAAGGTTTTACCTTTGTTAAACATTGTTTATGTTTCTTGGGGTCTTCAATTCCTTCTTTTGATTGTGGGTTTCATATTATTCTTTGTGTTTAACATTGGGTGCTATGAGAGCTTTGGGCTTTAAATCAGGTTTGCTTCTCAAAATTGGAGTTTTTTCTCTACTTCTTCTTCTTAGCTGCCACTTATTATGTTTTGTTGCATTCCAACTCGGCTCATTACTACCCAGCCTTGTCCTTCTAGATTGTAATGCCAATATCCCTCCTATCACCGTTGGTTCATGATGCTTTGAACAGTGGGTATAGGATTACACCTTACATTGTTGTTCCTTTGAGCATTGGGCCGAGGTTTTACTTTTGTGAAGCATCATTTATGTTTCTTGGGGTCTTCATTTCCTTCTTTTGACAATGGTTTCATTGCATTCTTTGTGTTTAACGTTGGGTACTATGAGAGTTTTGGGCTTTAAATCAATTTAGTTTGTGAAAATTGGAGTTTTTTTCTCTAGTTCTTCTTCTTAGCTGCCTTTTCTTACGATTTGTTGCGTTCCAACTTGGCTCATTACCACCAAATCTTGTCTTTCTAGATTGTAATGTCAATATCCTTCCATTCACTATTGGTTCATGATGCTTTGAATAGTGGAAAGAGGATTACACCTTAAGTTCTTGTTCCTTTGAGCATTGGGTCAAAGTTTTACTTCTGTTAAACACCATTTATGTTTTTTGGGGTCTTCAATTCCTTCTTTTGATTGTGGGTTTCATAGCATTCTTTATGTTTAACATTGGGTGCTATGAGAGCTTCGGGCTTTAAATCAAGTTCGGTTCTCAAAATTGGAGTTTTTTTGCAACAAAATTGGAGTCTTATTCTTAGCTGTCTCTTATTATGTTTTGTTGCATTCGAACCCAATATCCTTCCTTTCACCTTTGGTTTATGATGCTTTGAACAATGGGTATAGGATTATACCTGAAGATCATGTTCTTTCAGCATTGGGCCAAGCTTTCAGTTTTGTTAAACCTGTATTATGTTTTTGGGGTCTTCGATTCCTTCTTTTGATTGTGGGTTTCATTTCATTCCGTGTTTAACATTGGGTCCATAAGAGTTTTGGGCTTTAAATCAGGTTTAATATTCCTCTTATTAGCTGCCTCTTATTACGTTTTGTTGCATTACAACTCAGCACATTACTACCAAATCTCGTCTTTCTAGATTGTAATGCCAATATCCTTCCTTTCACAGTTGGTTCATGATGCTTTGAACAGTGGGTATAGTATTACACCTTATGTTTTTGTTCGTTTGATCATTAGGCCAAGGTTTTGCTTTTGTGAAACATTATTCATGTTTCTTGGGGTCTTCAATTCCTTCTTTTGATTGTGGGTTTCATAGCATTCTTTGTGTTTAACATTGGGTATTACTGCCAAATCAGGTTTTCTACTCACAATTGAAGTTTTTTCTCTAGTTCTTCTTCATAGCTGTCTCTTATTACATTTTGTTGCATTTCAACTGGGCTCATTACTGCCAAATCTTGTCATTGGAATTTTTTCTCTCATTCCTCTTCTTAGCTGCCTCTTATTCCGTTTTGTTGCATTACAGCTCAGCACATTACTACCAAATCTTGTCTTTCTAGATTGTAAGGCCAATATCCTTCCTTTCACCACTCGTTCAAGATGCTTTGATCTGTGGTTATAAGATTACACCTTAAGTTCTTGTTCTGTTGAGCTTTGGGCCAAGGTTTTACTTTTGTTAAACATCCTTCATGTTTCTTGTGGTCTTCAATTCCTTCTTGTCATTGTGGGTTGCATTGCATTCTTTGTGTTTAACATTGGATGCTATGAGATCTTGGGCTTTAAATCAAGTTTGCTTCTTAAAATTGTTGTTTTTTCTCTAGTTCTTCTTCTTTGCTGCCTCTTGTTACGTTTTTTTGCATTCCAACACACCTCATCACGTTATAGGATTATACCTTAAGTTCTTCTTCCTGTGAGCTTTTGGCCAATCATTTCTGTTCTTTCATTGCATTTTTTGTATTTAAGATTGGGTGCTATGAGAGCTTTGGGCTTTAAATCAGGTTTGCTTCTCAAAATTAGAGTTTTTTCTCTAGCTCTTTTTCTTCACTGCCTCTTATTACATTTTGTTGCATTCCGACTTGGCTGATCACTGCCAAATCTCATCTTTCTAGATTGTAATGCCAATATTCTTCCTGTCACCATTGTTTCATGGTGCTTTGAATTGTGGTTATAGGATTACACCTTAAGTTCTTGTTCCTTTGAGCATTGGGCCACAGTTTTACTTTTGTTAAACATCCTTTATGTTTCTTGGGGTCTTCGATACTTTTGATTTTGGGTTTCATAGCATTCTTTGTGTTTAACATTGGGTGTTATGAGAGCTTTGGGCTTTAAATCAAGTTTGCTTCTTAAAATTTGTGTTTTTTCTCTAGTTCTTCTTCTTAGCTGCCTCTTATTACGTTTTGTTAAATTCCAACTTGGCTCATTATTGTTAAATCTCGTCTTTCTAGATTATAAGACCAATATTCTTCCTTTCACCTTTGGTTCATGATGCTTTGTACTGTCGTTATAGGATTATCCCTTAAGTTCTTGTTCCTTTGAGCCTTGGGACAAGGTTTCACTTTTGTTAAACATCCTTTATGTTTCTCGGGGTCTTCGATTCCTTCTTTTGATTGTGGGTTTCATAGCATTCTTTGTGTTTAACATTGGGTGCTATGAGAGCTCTGGGCTTTAAATCAGGTTTGCTTCTCAAAATTGGAGTTTTTTCTCTAGTTCTTTTTCATTGCTGCCTCTTATTACGTTTTGTTGAATTCTGACTTGGCTCAATACTACCAAATCTTATCGTTCAAGATAGTAAGGCCAATATTCTTCCTTTCACCATTGGTTCTTAATGCTTTGAACTGTGGGTATAGGATTACACCTTAAGTTGTTGTTCCTCTGAGCATTGGGCAAAAGTGTCACTTTTGTTAAACATCATTTATGTTTCTTGGGGTCTTCAATTCCTTCTTTCAATTGTGTGATTCATAGCTTTCTTTGTGTTTAACATTGAATGCTGTGAGAGCTTTGGGCTTGAAATCAGGTTTGCTTATCAAAATTGGAGTTTTTTTCTCTAGTCCTTCTTCTTAGCTGCCTATTGTTACATTTTGTTGCATTCCAACTCGGCTCATTAGTACCAAATATTGCCTATCTAGACTGTAATGCCAATATCCATACTTTCACCGTTGGTTCATGATGAATTGAATTGTAGGTATAGAATTACACTTTAAGTTCTTGTTCCTTTGAGCATTGGGCCAAGGTTTTACTTTCTTTAAACATCGTTTATCATTCTTGGGTCTTCAATTACTTCTTTTGATTGTGGGTTTCATAGCATTTTTTGTGTTTAGCATTGGGTGCTATGAGAGCTTTGGGATTTAAATCAGGTTTTCTTCTCAAAATTGGAGTTTTTTCTCTAGTTCTTCTTCTTAGCTGCCTATTGTTACATTTTGTTGCAATCCAACTCAGCTCATTACTGCCAAATCTTGTCTTTCTAGATTGTAAGGCCAATATCCTTCCCTTCACCATTGGTTCATGATTCTTTGAACTGTGGTTATAGAATTACACTTTAAGTTCTTGTTCCTTTGAGCATTGGGCCAAGGTTTTACTTTTGTTAAACAACCTTTATGTTTCTTGTGGTCTTCAATTCATTCTTATCATTATGGGTTTCATAACATCCTTTGTGTTTAACATTTGATGCTATCAGAGTTTTGGGCTTTAAATCAGGTTTGCTTCTCAAAACTGGAGTTTTTTTTTACTCAAGTTCTTCTTAGCTGCCTCTTGTTACATTTTGTTGCATTCTAACTCGGCTGATGACTGCCAAATCTGGTCTTTTTAGATAGTAGGGCCAATATTCTTCCTTTCAGCATTGGTTCATGATGCTTTGATATGTGGTTATAGGATTACACATTAAATTCTTGTTCCTTTGAGCATTGGTTGAAGGTTTTACTTATGTTAGACATTATGTATGTTTCTTGGGCTCTTCAATGCCTTCTTTTGATTGTGAGTTTCATAGCATTCTTTGTGTTTAACATTGGGTGCTATAAGAGCTCTGGGCTTTAAATCAGGTTTGCTTCTCAAAATTGGAGTTTTTTCTCTAGTTCTTTTTCATTGCTGCCTCTTATTACGTTTTGTTCAATTCTGACTCGGCTCAATACTACCAAATCTTATCTTTCAAGATAGTAAGGCCAATATTCTTCCTTTCACCATTGGTGCTTTAGGTTTGAACTGTGGTTATAGAATTACACTTTAAGTTCTTGTTCCTTTGAGCATTGGGCCAAGGTTTTACTTTTGTTAAGCAACCTTTATGTTTCTTGTGGTCTTCAATTCCTTCTTATCATTATGGGTTTCATAACATCCTTTGTGTTTAACATTCGATGCTATGAGCACTTTGGGCTTTAAATCAGGTTTGCTTCTCAAAATTGGAGTTTTTTCTCCAATTCTTCTTCTTAGCTGCCTCTTGTTACGTCTTGTTGCATTCCAACTCTGCTCATTACTGCCAAATCTCATCTTTTTAGGATTGGTTGGCGATGCTTTGAATAGTGGTTATAGGATTACACCATAAGTTTTTGTTCCTTTGAGCATTGGGCCACAATTTTACTTTTGTTAAACATCTTTTATGTTTCTCTGGGTCTTCTATTCCTTCTTTTGATTTTGGGTTTCATAGCATTCTTTGTGTTTAACAAAGAGTGCTTAAAGAGCTTTGGGCTTGAAATCAGGTTTGCTTCTCAAAATTGGAGTTTTTTCTCTAGTTCTTCTTCTTAGTTCCTCTCACCATTGGTTCATGATGTTTTGAACAGTGGGTATAGGATTATACCTTAAGTTCTTGTTCCTTTGAGCATTGGGCCAAGGTTTTACTTTTGTTAAACATCCTTTACGTTTCTTAGGGTCTTCAATTCCTTCTTTAGATTGTGGGTTTCATAGCATTCTTTGTGTTTAACATTGGGTGCTATGAGAGCTTTGGGCTTGAAATCAGGTTTGCTTCTAAAAATTTGAGTTTTTTCTCTAGTTCTTCTTCTTAGCTGCCCCTTATTACACTTTGTTGCATTCCAACTTGGCTCATTACTGCCAAATCTCATCTTTCTATATTGTAATGCCAATATCCTTCCTTGCACCATTCGTTCATGATGCCTTGAACTATGGGTATAGGATTACACCTTAAATTCTTGTTCCATTGAGCTTTACACCAAGGTTTTACTTATGTTAGACATCATTTATGTTTCTTAGGGTCTTCAATTCCTTCTTTTCATTGTTGGTTTCATAACATTCTTTGTGTTTAACTTTGGGTGCTATGAGAGCTTCAGGATTTTAATGAAGTTTGCTTCTCAAATTTGGAGTTTTTTTTCTGTAGTTCTTCTTTTTAGCTGCCTCTACTTATGTTTTGTTGCATTCCAACTCAACTCATTACTACCAAATATTGTCTTTCTAGACTGTAATGCCAACATCCGTCCTTTCACCGTTGGTTCATGATAAATTGAACAGTGGGTATAGGATTACACCTTAAGTTCTTGTTCCTTTAAGCATTGGGCCAAGGTTTTACTTTTGTTAAACATCCTTTATGTTTCTTAGGGTCTTCAATTCCTTCTTTAGATTGTGGGTTTCATAGCATTCTTTGTGTTTAACATTGGGTGCTATGAGAGCTTTGGGCTTGAAATCAGGTTTGCTTCTAAAAATTTGAGTTTTTTCTCTAGTTCTTCTTCTTAGCTGCCCCTTATTACACTTTGTTGCATTCCAACTCGGCTCATTACTGCCAAATCTCATCTTTCTATATTGTAATGTCAATATCTTTCCTTTCACCATTCGTTCATGATGCCTTGAACTGTGGGTATAGGATTACACCTTAAATTCTTGTTCCATTGAGCTTTACACCAAGGTTTTACTTATGTTAGATATCATTTATGTTTCTTAGGGTCTTCGATTCCTTCTTGTCATTGTTAGTTTCATAGCATTCTTTGTGTTTAACTTTGGGTGCTATGAGAGCTTCGGGCTTTTAATCAGGTTTGCTTCTCAAATTTGGAGTTTTTTCTCTAGTTCTTCTTTTTAGCTGCCTCTACTTATGTTTTGTTGCATTCCAACTCAACTCATTACTACCAAATATTGTCTTTCTAGACCGTAATGCCAACATCCATCCTTTCACCGTTGGTTCATGATAAATTGAATAGTGGGTATAGGATTACACCTTAAGTTCTTGTTCCTTTAAGCATTGGGCAACGATTTTACACATTGTTTATCTTTCTTGGGTCTTTAATTACTTCTTTTGATTGTGGGTTTCATAGCATTTTTTGTGTTTAGCATTGGGTGCTATAAGAGCTTTGGGATTTAAAACAGGTTTGCTTCTCAAAATTGGAGTTTTTTCTTTAGTTCTTCTTCTTAGTTGCCACTTATTACATTTTGTTGCATTTTGACTCGGCTCATTACTGCCAAATCTCATTTTCTACATTGTAATGCCAATATCCTTCCTTTAACCATCGGTTCATGATGCTTTCAACTATGGTTATAGGATTACTCCTTAAGTTCTTGTTTCTTTGAGCATTGGGCCAAGGTTTTACTTTTGTTAAACATCCTTTATGTTTCTTGGTGTCTTTAATTTCTTCTTTTGGTTGTGGGTTTTATAGCATTCTTTGTGTTTAACATTGGATGCTATGAGAGCTTTGGGCTTTCAATCAAGTTTGCTTCTGAAAATTGGATTTTTTTCTTTAGTTCTTCTTCTTAGCTGCCTCTTGTTACATTTTGTTGCATTCCCACTCACCTCATTACTATGAAATCCCTTCTTTCTAGATTGTAATGCCAATATCCTTCCTTTCACCATTGGTTGATGAAGCTTTGAACTGTGCATATAGTATTATATCTTAAGTTCTTGTTCCTTTGAGCTTTGGGCCAAGGTTTTACTTATCTTAGACATCATTTGTGTTTCTTAAGGTCTTCAATTCCTTCTTTTGATTGTGGGTTTCATTGCATTCTTTGTGTTTAACAATGGGTGTTTTGAGGGCCACTATCCTTCCTTCGACCTTTGGTACATAATGCTTTGAACTGTTGGTATAGGATTATACGTTAAGATCTTATTCCTTTCATCGCTGGGCCAAGGTTTTAGTTTTGTTAAACCTGAATTATTTTTCTTGAGGTCTTCAATTCCTCCTTTTGATTATGGGTTTGATTGCATTCTTTGTGTTTAATATTGGATGCTATGAGAGCTTTAGGCTTTAAATCAAGTTTGCTTATTAAAATTGGAGTTTTTTCTTCCATTCTTCTTCTTTGTTGCCTTTTATTACATTTGTTGCACTCAAACTCGGTTGATTACTACCAAATCTCTTCTTTCTATATTGTAAGGCCAATATCCTCCCTTTCACCATTGGTTGATGATGCTTTGAACTATAGGTGTAGGATTACACCTTAAGTTCTTGTTCCTTTGAGCTTTGGGCCAATGTTTTCCTTTTGTTAAGCATCCTTTATGTTTCTTGGGGTCTTCAATTCCTTCTTTTGTTTGTAGGTTTCATAGCATTCTTTGTATTTAACATTAGGTGCTATGACAACTTTGGGCTTTAAATTGGGCTTGCTTCTTAAAATTTGAGTTTTTTCTCTAGTTCTTATTCTATGGCCCCCTCTTATTACATTTTGTTGCATTCCAACTAGGCTCATCACTACCAAATCTCATCTTTCTAGATTGTAATGCCAATATCCTTCCTTTCACCATTGCTTCATGATGCTTTGAATTGTGGGTATAAGATTATATCATAAGTTCTTGTTCCTTTGAGCATTGGGCTAAGGTTTTACTTATGTGAGAAATCATTTATGTTTCTTTGGGTCTCCAATTCCTTCTATTGATTCTGGGTTTCATTGCATTCTTTCTATTTACCATTGGATGCTATGAGAACTTTGTGCTTTAAATCACCTTTGCTTGTCAAAATTGGAGTTTTTTCTCTTGTTTTTTTTCTTAGCTGCCTCTTTTTATGATTTGTTGCATTCCAACTCAGCTCATTAATACCAAATCAATTCTTTCTAGATTGTAATGCCAATATTCTTGCTTTCACCATTGGTTCATGAGGCCTTGAACTATGGATATGGGATTATAGCCTAGGTTTTTGTTCCCTTGAGCATTGGGCCAAGGTTTTACTTATGTTAGACATCATTTATATTTCTTTGGGTCTTCAATTCCCTCTTTTGATTGTGGGTTTCATAGCATTCTTTGTGTTTAACATTTAGTGTTATGAGAGCTTTGGTCTTTAAATCAAGTTTGCTTCTCAAGATTGGAGTTTTTTCTCCAGTTTTTCTTCTTAGTTTCCTCTTGTTATGTTTTGTTGCATTCCAACTTGGCTCATTACTACCAAATCTCATCTTTCTAAATTGTAATGCCACTATCCTTCCTGAATTATTTTCTTGGGGTCTTCAATTCCTTCTTTTGATTATGGGTTTCATTGCATTCTTTATGTTTAAGATCGGGTGCTATAAGAGCTTTTAGCTTTAAATCAGGTTTGCTTATCAAAATTGGAGTTTTTTCTCCCATTCTTCTTCTTTGTTGCCTCTTATTACGTTTTGTTGCATTCCAACTGGCTCATCAGTACCAAATCTCATATTTCTAGATTGTAATGCCAATATCCTTCCTTTCACCATTGCTTCTTGATGCTTTGAACTATGGGTATAGGATTATACTGTAAGTTCTTGTTCCTTTGAGCATTGGGCCAAGGTTTTACTTATGTTAGACATCATTTATGTTTCTTGGGTCTCCAATTCCTTTCGTTGATTTTGGGTTTCATTGCATTCTTTCTATTTACCATTGGATGCTATGAGAACTTTGGGCTTAAAAGTACCTTTGCTTGTTAAAATTGGAGTTTTTTCTCTCATTTTTCTTCTTAGCTGCCTCTTATTATGTTTTGTTGCATTCCAACTTGGCTCATTGCTACCAAATCAATTCTTTCTACATTGTAATGCCAATATCCTTCCTTTCACCAATGGTTCATGATGCCTTGAACTAAGGCTATAGGATTATACCTTAAGTTTTCATTCCCTTGAGCTTTGGGCTAAGGTTTTACTTATGTTAGACATCATTTACATTTCTTTCAATCTTCAATTCCTTCTTTTGATTGTGGGTTTCATAGCATTCTTTGTGTTTAACATTGGGTGCTATGAGAGCGTTGGGCTTTAAATCAGGTTTGCTTCTCAATGTTGGAGTTTTTTCTCTAGTTCTTCTCCTTTGCTGCCTCTTATTATGTTTTGTTGGATTCCAACTCGGCTCATTACTACCAAATCTCATCTTTATATATTGTAATGCCAATATCCTTCCATTCACCATTGCTTCATGATGCCTTCGACTGTGGGTATAGGATTATATCTTAAGTTCTTGTTCCTTTGAGCATTGGGCCAAGGTTTTACTTTTGTTAGATATCATTTATGTTTCTTGGGGTCTTCACTTCCTTCATTTGATAGTGGGTTACGCTGCATTCTTTCTGTTTAACATTAGGTGTTGTGAGAGCTTTGGGCTTTCAATTAGGTTTGCTTGTCAAAATTATAGTTTTTTCTCTTGTTTTTCTTCTTAGCTCCCTCTTATTACTTTATTGTAATGCCAATCTCCTTCCTTTCACCTTTGGTTCTCGATGCTTTGAACAGTGGGTATAGGATTATACCTTGAAATCTTGTGAATTTCACCATTGGGCCAAGGTTTTAGTTGTATTGAATCTAAATTATGTTTCTTGGGGTCTTATATTCCTTCTTTTGATTGTGGGTGTCACTGCATTCTTTCTATTTAACATTGGGTGTTGTGAGAGCTTTGGGCTTTAAATCAGGTTTACTTATCAAAATTGGAGTTTTTCCTCTTATTCTTCTTCTTAGCTGCCTTTTATTACCTTTTGTTGCATTCCAACTCGACTCATTACTACCAAATCTCTTCTTTCTAGATTGTAATGCCAACATCCCTCCTTTCACCATTGCTTCATGATGCTTTGAACTGTGGTTATAGGATTACTCCTTAAGTTCCTGTTCCTTTGAGCATTGGGCCAAGGTTTTACTTTTGTTAAACATTATTTATGTTTCTTGGCATCTTCAGTTCCTTATTTTGATTGTGGGTTTGATGGCATTCTTTCTACTTAACATTGGGTGCTATGAGAGCTTTGGTCCTTCAATGAGGTATGTTTCTCAAAATTGGAGTTTTTTCTCTAGTTCTTCTTCTTAGCTGCCTCTTATTATACTTTGTTGCTTTCCAACTCAACTGATTACAACCAAATCTTGTCTTTCTAGATTGTAATGCCAATATCCTTCCTTTCACCATTGGATGATGATGCTTTGAACTTTGGGTATAGGATTATGCCTTAAGTTCTTGTTTCTTTGAGCATTGGGCCAAGATTTTACTTAAGTTAGACATCGTTTATGTTTCTTGGCATCTTCAATTCCTTCTTTTGTTTGTGGGTTTCATTGCATTCTTTGTGTTTAACATAGGGTGCTATGAGAGCTTTGCCTTCAATCAACATAGGGTGCTAGTTCTTCTTCTTCACTACCTCTTATTATGTTTTGTAGGATTCCAACTTGGCTCTTCACTACCAAATCTCATCTTTCCAGATTGTAATGCCAATGTCCTTCTTTTCACCATTGGTTGATGATGCTTTGAACTATGGGTATGGGATTATCCCTTAAGTTCTTGTTCCTTTGAGCATTAGGCCAAGGTTTTACTTATGTTAGACGTCATTTATATTTCTTGGGGTCTTTAATTGCTTGTTTTGATTGTGTGTTTCATTGCATACTTTGTGAGAACTTTGGGCTTTCAATCAGGTTTGCTCATCAAAATTGGAGTTTTTTTCTGTAGTTTTTCTTCTTAGCTGCCTCTTATTATGTTTTGTTCCAATCCAACTCAGCTCATTAATGTCAAATCTTGTCTTTCTAGATTTTAATGTCAATATCCTTCCTTTCACCATTGGTTCATGATGCGTTCAACAGTGGATAAAGTATTATACCTTAAGATCTTGTTTCTTTCAGCATTGGACCAAGGCTTTAGTTTTGTTAAACCTGAATTATGTTTCTTGGGGTCTTCAATTCCATCTTTTGATTGTGGGTTTCATTGCATTCTTTATGTTTAACATTGGGTGCTACGAGAGTTTTGGGCTTTAAATCAGGTTTGCTTATCAAAATTGGAGTTTTTTCTCTCATTCTTCTTCTTAGCTGCTTCTTTTTAAGCTTTGTTGCTTTCAAACTAGGTTCATTACTACCAAATCTCTTCATTGTAGATTGTAATGCTAATATCCTTCCTTTTAACATTGGTTGACAATGCTTTGAACTGTGGGTATAGGATTAGACCATAAGTTCTTGTTCCTTTCAGCTTTAGGCCATGGTTTTACTTTTGTTAAACATCATTTATGTTTCTTGGGGTTTTCAATTCCTTCTTTTGATTGGGGGTTTCATAGCATTCATTGTGTTTAACATTGGGTGCTATGACAGTTTTGGGCTTCAAATCGGGTTTGCTACTCAAAATTGGAGTTTTTTTCTCTAGTTCTTGTTCTGTGCTACCTTTTATTACATTTTGCTGCATTCCAACTGGGCTCATCACTGCCAAATCTCGTCTGTCTAGATTGTAATGCCAATATGCTTCCTTTCACCAGGGGTTCATGATGCCTTAAATTGTGGGTATAGGATTATACCTTAAGTTCTTGTTCCTTTGAGCGTTGGGTTAAGGTTTTACTTTTGTTACACATCTTTTGATTGTGGGTTTCATTGCATTCTTTGTGTTTAACATTGGGTTCTATGAGATCTTTGGGCTCTCAATCAGGTTTGCTTATCAAAATTGTTGTTTTTTCTCTTGTTTTTCTTCTTAGCTGTCTGTTATTACATTTTGTTGCATTCAAACTTGCCTCACTGCTTTCAAATCACCACTTTCTTGATTGTAATGCCAATATCCTTCCTTTCACCTTTGGTTCTCGATGCTTTGAATAGTGGGTATAGGATATACCTTGAGATCTTGCTCCTTTCAGCATTGGGCCAAGGTTTTAGTTTTGTTAAACCTGAATTATGTTTCTCGGGGTCTTATATTCCTTCTTTTGATTGTGGGTTTCATTCCATTCTCTATGATTAACATTGGGTGCTATGAGAGCTTTGGGCTTTAAATCAGGTTTGCTCATCAAAATTGGAGTTTTTCCTCTCATTCTTCTTCTTATGTTTTGATGCATTCCAACTCAGGTGATTACACCCAAATCTCATCTTTCTAGATTGTAATGCCAATATCCTTCCATTCAACATTGGTTGATGATGCTTTGAACTGTGGGTATCGTATTATACCTTAAGTTTTTGTTCCTTTGAGGATTGGGGCAAGGTTTTACTTATGTTAGACATCATTTATATTTCTTGGGGTCTTCAATTCCTTCTTTTGATTTTGTCTTTCATTGTATTCTTTGTGTTTAACTTTGGGCACTATGAGAACTTTGGGCTTTCAATCAGGTTTGCTCCTCGAAATTGGAGTTTTTTTCTGTAGTTTTTCTTCTTAGCTGCCTCTTATTACATTTTGTTCCATTCTAACTCTGCTCATTAATGCCAAATCTAATCCTTCTAGATTTTAATGTCAATATCCTTCCTTTCACCTTTAGTTCATGATGCTTTGAACTTTGGTTATAGGATTATATTTTAAGTTCTTGATCCTTTGAGAATTAGGCCAAGGTTTTACTTTTGTTGAACCTCAAATATGTTTTTAGAGGTCTTCAATTCGTTCTTTTTATTGTGGGTTTCATTGCATTCTTTGTGTTTAACGTTGGGTGCTATAAGAGCTTTGTTCTTTAAACCAGGTTAGCTTATCAAAGTTAGGGTTTTTTTTCCGGTTATTCTTCTTAGCTGCCTCTTATTTCGTGTTGTTGCATTCCAACTCGGCTCATTACTACCAAATCTCTTCTTTCTAGATTGTAATCCCAATATCCTTCCTTTCAACTTTGATTCATGATGGTTTGAACTATGGGTATAGGATTATACTTTATGTTCTTGTTCCTTTAAGCATTGGGACAAGGTTTTTCTTTTGTTAAACCTCAATTATGTTTCTTAGGGTCTTCAGTTCCTTCCTTTCATTGTGGGTTTCATAGCATTCTTTGTGTTTAACATTGGATGCTCTGAGAGCTTTGGTCTTTAAATCTAGTTTGCTTATCAAAATTGGGGTTTTTTTCTCTTGTTCTTCTTCTTCACTACCTCTTATTTCATTTTGTTGCATTCCAACTCTGCTCATTACTACCAAATCTCTTCTTCCTAGATTGTAATGCCAATATCCTTCCTTTCACCTTTGGTTCATGATGATTTGAACAATGGGCATAACATTATACCTTAAGTTCTTGTTTCTTTAAGCATTGGGCCAAGGTTTTACTTTTGTTAAACGTCAATTATCTTTCTTGGAGTCTTCAATTACTTCTTCTGATTTGGGTTTCATTGCATTCTATGTTTAACCTTGTGTGCTGTGAGAGCTTGGGCTTTGAATCCGTTTTCCTTATCAAAATTGGGTTTTTTTGTCCTATTCTTCGTCTTAGCTGCCTCTTATTACATTTTATTGCATTCCAACATGCCTCATTACTACCAAATTAATTTTTTCTAGATTGTAATGCCAATATCCTTCTTTTCACCTTTGGTTCATGATGGTTTGAACTGTGGGTATAGGATTATACTTTATGTTCTTGTTCCTTTGAGCATTGGGTGAAGGTTTTACTTTTGTTAAACCTCAATTATGTTTCTTGGGGTCTTTAATTTCTTCTTTTCATTATGGGTTTCTTAGCATTCTTTGTGTTTGACATTTGGTGCTATGAGAGCTTTGGGCTTTAAGTCAGGTTTGCTTATCAAAATTGGGGTTTTTTCTCTTGTTCGTCTTCTTAGCTGCCTCTTATTTCATTTTGTTGCTCTCTAACTCGGCTCATTACTACCAAATCTCTTCTCTCCAGATTGTAATGCCAATATCCTTCCTTTCACCATTGGTTCATGATGCTTTGAACACTAGTTATAAGATTATAAGATTATACCATGAGTTCTTGTTCCTTTGAGCTTTGGGCCAAGGTTTTACTTTTGTTAAACTTGAATTATGTTTCGTGGGGTCTTCAATTCCTTCTCTTCATAGTTAGTTTCATTGCATTCTCTGTGTTTAACATTGGCTGCTATGAGAGCTGTGGGCTTTAAATCAGGTTCGCTTATGAAAATTGGAGTTTTTTTCTCTAGTTTTTCTTCTTAGCTACATCTTATTACGTTTTGTTGCATTCCAACTCACCTCATTACTCTTCTTTCTACATTGTAATGCCAATATCCTTCCTTTCACCATTGGTTCATGATGCTTTGAACACTGGTTATAGGATTATAGCTTAAGTTCTTCTTTTGGGCATTTGGCCAAGGCATAACATTATGCCTTAAGTTCTTATTCTTCTGACCATTGGGCTAAGGTGTTACTTTTGTTAAACGTCAATTATCTTTCTTTGAGTCTTCAATTACTTCTTTTGATCGTGGGTTTCATTGCATTCTTTGTGTTTAACCTTGGGTGTTGTGAGAGCTTTGGGCTTTAAATTCGTTTTCCTTATCAAAAATAGGGTTTTTTGTCCTGTTCTTCTTCTTAGCTGCCTCTTATTATGTTTTATTGCATTCCAACACACCTCATTACTACCAAATCAATTTTTTTCTAGATTGTAATGCCAATATCCTTCCTTTCACCTTTGGTTCATGATGGTTTGAACTGTGGGTATAGGATTATACTTTATGTTCTCATTCCTTTGAGTTTTGGGCCAAGGTTTTACTTTTGTTAAACCTCAATTATGTTTCTTAGGGTCTTTAATTCCTTATTTTCATTATGGGTTTCATGGCATTCTTTGTGTTGAACATTGGGTGCTATGAGAGCTTTGGGCTTTAAGCTAGGTTTGCTTATCAAAATTGGGTTTTTTTCCTCTTGTTCTTCTTCTTAGCTGCCTCTTATTACATTTTGTTGCATTCCAACTTTTCTCATTACAACCAAATCTCTTCATTGTAGATTGTAATGCCAATATCCTTCCTATCACTTTTGGTTCATGATGCTTTGAACAATGGGTATATGATTATACCTTAAGTTCTTGTTCCTTTGAGCATTGGGCTAAGGTTTTACTTTTGTTAAACCTCAATTATCTTTCTTGTGGTGTTCAATTCCTTCTTTTGATTGTTTGTTTCATTGCATTCTTTGTCTTTAACATTGCGTGCTACGAGAGCTTTGAGCCTTAAATAAAGTTTGCTTATCAAAATTGGGGGTTCTTTGTCTTGTTCTTCTTTTTAGTTGCCTTTTATTTCATTTTGTTGCATTCCTATTCGGCTCATTACTACCACATCTCTTTTTTCTAGATTGTAATGCCAATATCCTTCCTTTCATGTTTGGTTCATGATGCTTTGAAAAGTGGGTATAGGATTATACCTTAAGTTCTTATTCCTTTGAGCATTGGGACATGGTTTGACTTTTGTTAAGCATCATTTATGTTTCTTAGGGTCTTCAATTTCTTCCTTTCATTGTGGGTTTCATTGCATTCTTTGTGTTTGACTTTGGGTGGTATGAGAGCTTTGGGCTTTAAATAAGGCTTGTTCTCAAAATTGGAGTTTTTCTCCTAGTTCTTCTTCTTAGCTGCCTCTTATTATGTTTTGTTGCATTCCAACAAGCCTCATTACTAACAAATCTGTTATTTTTAGATTGTAATGACAATATCCTTCCTTTCACCATTGGTTCATGATGGTATGAACTATGGGTATAGGATTATACTTTATGTTCTTCTTCCTTTGAGTATTGGGCCAAGGTTTTACTTTTGTCAAACCTCAATTATGTTTCTTGGGGTCTTCAATTCCTTCTTTTCATTGTGGATTTCATTGCATTCTTTGTCTTTAAGATTCAGTGCTTTGGGCTTTAAATCAGGCTTGCTTGCCAAAATTGGAGTTTTCTTCTCTAGTTCTTCTTCTTAGCTGCCTCTTGTTACGTTTTCTTGCATTCCAACTCGGCTCATTACTACCAAATCTCTTCTTTCTAGATTGTAATGCCAATATCCTTCCTTTCACCTTCGGTATATGATGATTTGAATAGTGGGTATAGGATTATACCTAATGTTCTTGGTCCTTTGTTTATTGGTCCAGGTTTTACTTTGTTTAAACATCACTTATCTTTCTTGCAGTCTTCAATTCCTTCTTTTAATTGTGGTTTTGATTGCATTTTTTGTGTTTAACATTGGGTGCTATGAGAGCTTTATGCTTTAAGTTTGTTTTGCTTATCAAAATTGTAGTTTTTTCTTTAGTTCTTCTTCTTAGCTGCCTCTTATTATGTTTTGTTGAATTCCAACTCAGCTCATTAGTACCAAATCTCTTCTTTCCAGATAGTAATGCCAATATCCTTCCTTTCACCATTGGTTCATGATGCTTTGAACAGTGGGTATAGGACTATAGCTTAAGTTCTTGTTCCTTTGAGCGTTGGGCCAAACTTTTAATTTTGTTAAACATCATTTATGTTTCTTGGGGCCTTCAATTCCTTCTTTTCATTATGGGTTTCATTGCATTCTTTGTGTTTAACATTGGGTGTTATGAGAACTTTGGGCTTTAAATCAGGTTTGCTTGTTAAAATTGGAGTTTTTTTTCCTAGTTCTTCTTCTTAGCTGCCTCTTATTTCGTTTTGTTGCATTCCAACTCGGCTCATTACTACCAAATCTCTTCTTTCTAGATTGTAATTCCAATATCCTTCCTTTCACCTTTGGTTCATGAGGCTTTGAACAATGGGTATAGGATTATAGCTTAGGTTCTTGTTCCTTTGAGCATTGGGCCAAAGTTTTACTTTTGTTAAACCTGAATTATGTTTCTTGGGGTCTTCGATTCCTCCTTTTGATTATGGGTTTCATTGCATTCTTGGTGTTTAACATTCAGTGCTATGAGAGCTTTGGGCTTTAAGTTAGGTTTGCTTATCAAAATTGGAGTTTTTTCTCTAGTTCTTCTTAGCTGCCTCTTATAATGTTTTGTTGCATTCCAACTCGGTTCATTACAAGCAAATCTCTTCTTTTTAGATTGTAATGCCAATGTCCATCCTTTCACCATTTGTTCTTGATGCAGAAAACCCCAAAAAAAGATGTGGCTTAAGGACCCAATGCACATAAGGAATTAAAGAAGAATCAGGAAAGCTAAATCATAATTTAATAACATAAACCCTAGACCCAAGATTCGAAGGAACACAACCCTAGGTTATTTAAGAAGGATATAGATGCCTTACTTCAAAAAAGAAAGGAATTGAGAGTGATAAGTTGATTGGAGTGCCACAAGAAGAAATACCTATTGATAAGTTCTTTAGTTTTCAAAAGAACTAAGGGTGAAACCCTTACTTTCTATTTCACTTAGAGTTGGCTCATCTAAATTCTCTGATTTTTCAGAGCTTGCAAGGGGTGCCTATTTATAGGCTAAGATAGCAATCCTAAAGAGGCACAAATTCCTACTTAAGACAATTCCTTATTTAGGAGGATTTCCTCTCTAAGGACAAATTTTTACATAGAAATTAAACTCCTAATGTATAGTGACTAGTATTACTTAGTCCTAACTCTTTAAGTACTCCAGTGATATTAATAAGGTTAGGACTCTTTTTCAGGCTTGAATGTCCTTAATTGGCCCATTTAGTTCTTCTTTTATCTTTCTGGCTTTAGCCCCCGTTATTGGGCCTATTGGAATGTGCAATGGACCTTTTGCATCGATTAAATCTCTAGCTCATGTTATTTGGCCTTATAGAATGTGCAATGCCCCTTTTGCATCCATTAAAGCTCTATTGCGTGTTATTGTCACTTTTGGAATGAGCAAAAGACCTCTTGCATCCATTGAAGCCTTCTACCCATCATCTCTATGGTTCTCATCATTCCCCCTTTTCCTCGAAAAGATTCGTCCTCGAATCAACTCCTTGTTTATACTTGATGATTGATGAGAACCATGGAGACGATGGGTAGAAGGCTTCAATAGATGCAAGAGGTTCATTGCACATTCCAGAAGAGCCAATAACCCGAGCAGAGCTTTAATGGATGCAAGAGGTCCATTGCATATTCCAGAAAGCCAGATAACATGAGCTAAAGCTAAAAAGATTAAAGAAGCACTAAATGGGCTATTGAGGACATTCAGGCCAACCAAACTTCAAATGGTGCAAATTCAAGTTTGAAAAAGAGTCCAAGCCTAGTTAATATAATTGAAATACTTAATGGATTCTAGAATTCACTCCTAAATAGGAGTTTATTGTATGTGTTGGAATTTGTTTGAAATTCCTCTAAATAATGATTTCTCCTATATAAGAATTTGTTCCTCTTTAGGATTGCTATCTTAACCTATAAATAGGCACCCCTTGTAAGCTCTGGAGATCAAATAACTTTGTTCAATTCTACACCATTTATCTTATTCTATTGAAAATCTATATTCTTGATTTACTTTGTTTAGTTCTTTGTAGAGTTGAAAGGGGAAATCTGAGTGGTAAAAGGCAAGAGTGAAAGTTCATATAAAGAAAAAGCCATAAAGAGTGTAAACACGAGCAAGTGTGACACCTTCTTTTGAGTGAAACACGTAAGGGAGTGTTCTATAAGGTATCTTATTATTTTGTGTAAAAGTAATACTATGACGTCCAAAGATAAAGGTGCAACTCAGGAGAGAGCTAGTGATGTATCCTTCATGGTCAAAGCTATGCAACAACAATTTGAGCATATGAATACCAGATTTGATGATATGAGGCTCCTAAAGCAAGAAGGTAGTTGAGATGTGCCTATGACCATAAAGATGATATAGAAGATGATGAATTTGACGATCAAACTACTATCGTCAAAACTGCTAACAATAGAAGGGATCGAAGAGAATTTGGGAGGCAAGGCAGCTATGACTATAATTTGGGTAGTATTAAAATGACAATTCCTCCATTCCAAGGTAAGAATGATCCTGATGCATATCTAGAATGGAAGAAGAAGGTTGAATTGGTTTTTGATTGCCACAACTATTCTGAGGAGAAAAAGGTAAAGCTTGTTGTAGTTGAATTTTCCGATTATGCTATTATTTGGTGGGATCAACTTATTTTGACTAGGAGAAGGAATCGTGAGCGGCCTATTGACACATGGGAAGAGATGAAGGCTATCATGAGGAGGAGGTTTGTCCCTAATCACTATTACAGGGAGCTGTACCAAAGGCTGGAAGGGCTCAC
Source organism: Bruguiera gymnorhiza (assembly GCA_020883675.1). Classification (NCBI taxonomy): domain Eukaryota; kingdom Viridiplantae; phylum Streptophyta; class Magnoliopsida; order Malpighiales; family Rhizophoraceae; genus Bruguiera; species Bruguiera gymnorhiza. The sequence goes on along the minus strand of JAIRCJ010001054.1, from coordinate 932,995 downwards.
TCAGGACACCAAAAGTGTGGAGGACTACCACAAAGAAATGGATATTACCATGATTAGAGCTAATGTAGAAGAAGATAGAGTAGCAACCATGGCTCGATTTCTTCAAGGGCTAAATAAGGACATAGCAAATGTGGTTGAATTGCAACACTATGTGGAATTAGAAGACATGGTGCACATGGCAATGAAAGTTGAAAGGCAACTCAAACAAAAGGGTTTCATACGGTTTGCGCAGAACTTAGGTTCTACCTCATCTTGGAAGCCAAATTGGAGTAAAAAGGATGAGATGGCCAAGCTATCCAAGTACAAGAATGTGGGTTCTAGCAAGGAGTATTTAATTCTGACTCCCAACCCAGTAGAAATAGAAATATTAAATGTTTTAAGTGTTTGGGCAAGGGTAACATTGCATCTCAATGTCCAAAAAAACGTGCAATGATCTTAAGAAGTAGTGGTGATGTTGAGACTGAAAGTGAATTAGATGATGATTCTATGCCATCATCAGAGGGTGAAAGTGATGGGGAGTGAAAGTGATGGGGAGGAGTATTTGGTTAATAGAGTAGCTCTCGTCACGAGGCGAGCATTGAATGTGCAAGTAAAGGAAGAAAATGAGGTGCAACAAGATAATATCTTTTAGACGATGTGTCCCATAAAAAATAAGGTATGTAGTATGATTATTGATGGTGGGAGTTGAACTAATGTTGCTAGCACAATTTTGGTTATTAAGCTGGATTTACCTATTATGAAGCATCCTAGGCCATATAAGCTTCAATGGTTGAATGAGAATGGTGAAGTCAAAGTAAATAAGCAAGTGCTCATATCATTTTCTATCAGAAGGTACCGTGATGAAGTTTTATGTGATGTTGTACCTATGCATGTGGGCCATATTCTATTAGGAAAACCATGGCAATTTGACAAGCGAGTTATGCATGATGGCTTCAAGAATCGATATTCCTTTGTACTGAATGAAAAACCCATCACTCTTATACCATTATCACCTCAACAAGCTTATAAGGATCAATTAAGGATTAAAAATGAGAGTGAATAGAAAAAAGAGATTGATAAAAGAGAAAAGAGAGGAGAAAATGTGTGGACATAAGAGAAAGAGAAGAAAAGAGAAAGTTTTTATGCAAAAGAGAGTGATGTCAAAAGAGCATTCTATGCGAAACAGCCTAAGATCATACTTTTGTACAAAGAGACTTATTTTAACACTAACAAGTTTGACCCATCTTTGCTTTGTGTTATTGTTGCTCTATTGCAGGAATTTGAAGATGTATTCCCTGATGATGTCCCAAGTGGATTGCCACCTAATAGAGGGATTGAGCATTAAATTGATTTCATCCCAGGTGAATCCATCCCTAACTAACCAACATATGAGAATAATCCTGAGGAGACAAAGAAGCTTCAAAGGCAAGTGAAGGAGCTTATATCCAAAGGATATGTGAGGGAAAGCATGCGTTTGTGTGCTATTCCTATCCTACTTGTACCCAAGAAAGATGAGACTTGGAGGATGTGTGTTGATTGTCGAGCAATCAACAAAATCACTGTAAAGTATCGTCACCTAATACCTAGATTAAATGACATGTTGGATGAATTGGACAGTTCATGTGTCTTTTCTAAGATTGATTTGAAAAGTGGATATCATCAGATTAGGATGAGAGAGGGAGATGAGTGGAAAATAGCTTTCAAAACTAAGTACGGGTTGTATGAATGGCTAGTTATGCCATTTGATCTCACTAATGCACCAAGCACTTTATGTAATTAATGACTCATGTTTTGCATCCATTTGTTGGTAAATTTATGGTTGTGTATTTTGATGATATTTTGGTCTATAGTATAACCCTAGAAGAGCATCTTGATCACTTACCTTCTATTGTAAGTGTTTTACATTCTGAGAAATTGTATGCTAACTTAAAGAAATGTTCCTTTTGTACTAATCAGATCACATTTCTTAGCTATATTGTGAGTTCTAGAGGTGTTAAGGTTGACGAGGAAAAAGTTAAGGCAATTCAGGATTAGCCTACACCTAAGTCAATTAGTGATGTGTATAGCTTTCATGGTCTAGCTAGTTTCTATAAATGCTTTGTTAGGGACTTTAGCACCATTGTTGTGCCACTCACTAAGCTTATCAAAAAGAACACGAGTTTTAGGTGGGGTAATGAGCAAGACAAGGCTTTTAATTGCATAAAGGAAAAATTAAGTTATGCATCCCTACTTGCTTTACCTAACTTTGCAAAAGCTTTTGAGATTAGGTGTGATACTTCAGGTATTGGTATTGGAGCTATTGCTTACTTCAGTGAAAAGCTAAGTGGAGCAAGCCTTAATTATCCTACTTATGATAAATAGATGTATGCATTGGTACGGGCTTTGGAGACATGGCAACATTACCTTTGGGCCAAGGAGTTTGTCATCCATATTGACCACGAATTGTTAAAGCACTTGAAGGAACAAGAAAAGTTGAACAAAAGACATGCCAAGTGGATTGAATTCATTGAGATCTTTGCCTACATCATCAAATATAAACAAGGTAAGGAAAATGTGGTACCTGATGCATTATCTCGCAGTTATGCCCTTATCTCTACACTTACTGCAAACTTATTAGGATTTGAACATATTAAAGATTTATATGTGAATGATTTGGACTTTCCTAATGTGTATGGAGCATGTGAGAAGTCAGCCTTTGAGAAGTTTTATAGTCATATGGGTTTCTTATTTAGGGAAAATCATTTATGCATGCCAATGAGTTCCTTGAGGGAGTTGGTTGTAAAAGAAGCTTATAAGGGTGGTTTAATGGGTCATTTTGGAGTTAGGAAAACCCTAAATGTCCTAAATGAACATTTCTTTTGGCCACGCATGAAACAAGATGTTGAAAGGATATGTAGGAAATGCATAACATGCAAACAGGCTAAATCTAGAGTTTTACCCCATGACTTGTATACCCCTTTACCTATACCTAGCCATCCTTGGGTTGATTTATCTATAGACTTTGTACTAGGATTGCCATGAAAAAAAAAGGGTAGGGATTTTGTATTTATTGTTGTTGATAGATTTTCAAAGATGGCACACTTCATCCCATGCCATAAAACTGATAATGCAAACAATGTGGTTGACTTATTCTTTAGAGAAGTAGTACGTTTGCATGGCATGCCACGAAGCATTGTTTCATACTGGGATACAAAATTCTTAAGCTATTTCTAAAAGACTTTATGGGGTAAGTTAAGCATTAAGCTATTGTTTTCAACTACTTATCATCCACAAACTGATGGATAAACTGAGGTGGTTAATTGAACTCTTTCTACTCTTTTGTGTGTTATTATTCAAACAAAATTGAAAACATAGGAAGATTGTTTACCACATGTCGAGTTTGCATATAATAGGAGTGTTCATTTTACTACTAGTCACTCTCCATTTGAAATTGTATATGGTTTTAATCTGTTGACTCCTTTGGATTTGGTACCTATACCTATCAATGAGCATGCCAACGTAGATGGTGAACGCAAGGTGGACATGATAAAAAAATTGCATCCCATTTCAACAAGGGATGAAAGAGGGTGGTGTTTGAACCTAGTGATTAAGTTTAGGTGCATATGCGTAAGGAACGATTCCTAACTCACAAGAGTTCAAAGCTACAACCTATAGGAGATGGTCCCTTCCAAGTTGAAGTACGAATTAATGACAATGCTCATAAGTTGGACCTTCCAAGTGAGTATAATGTGAGTGCAACATTTAACGTTTCTGACCTTTCCCCTTTTGATGTAGGTGATGATTCAAAGGTAAATCCTTTCGAGGAGGGGGGAAATGATGAGAACCATAGAGATGATGGGTGGAAGGCTTCAATAGATACAAGAGGTCCATTGCACATTCCAAAAGGCCCAATAACACAAGCTAGAGCCAACAAGATTAAAGAAGCACTAAATGGGCTGATTGAGGACATTCATGCCAACCAAGCTTCAAATGGTACAAATTCAAGTTTGAAAGAGAGTCTAGGCCTAGTTAATATAATTGGAATACTTAATAGGTCAGACTAAGTAATAGCATTCACACCTAAATAAGAGTTTATTGTATGTGCTGGAATTTGTCCGAAATTCCTCCAAAATAAGGATTTCTCTTAAGTAGGAATTTGTGCCTCTTTAAGATTACTATCTTAGCCTATAAATAGACACCCCTTGTAAGCTTTGGAGATCAAACAACTTTGAGTGAAATAGAAAGCAAGGGTTTTTCTCCCTCAGTTCTTTTGAGAACTAATGAACTTAACAAGAGGTATTTCTTCTTGTGGCGTTAATTTCTTTCTTTTCTGGAGTGTGGCGTCCATATCCTTCTTAAATACCCTAGGTTCATGTTCCTTCGAATGTTGGGTCTAGGATTTGTGTTATTAAACTCTGATTTAGCTTTCTTGGTTGTTCTTTGATTCCTTGTGTACGTTGGGTCCCTAAGCCACGTCTTTTTGGGGTTTTCCACATTAATGATGTAAGGAAAGGTCTAAATGAATTTGATCCACTTGGCATGTCTTTTGTTCAACTTTCTTTGTACAAGTAGGATAGAAACTGCACAAGGACTCATGCTTTCCCTTACATATTCTTTTGAAATAAGTTCCTCAACCTGCCTTTAAAGCTCCTTTGTCTCCTTAGGATTATTCTTATATGTTGGCCAATTAAGGATGGATGCACTAGGGATGAAATCAATTTGATGCTCAATTCCTCTCTTAGGTAGCAATCCACTTGGGACATCATCATGGAATACATCTTCAAATTCCTGCAATAGAACAACAATAACACTAGGCAAAGATGACTCAAACTTGTTAGTGTTAAAATAAGCCTCTTTGTACAAAAATATGATCATAGGTTGTTTGGCAAAAATTGCTCTTTTAACATCACTTTCTTTTGCATAGAAACTTTCTGTTTTCTTCTCTTTCTCTTGTGTTCTCACATTTTCTCCTCTCTTTTCTCTTTTTTCAATCTCTCTTTTCTGTTCACTCTCTTTTTTAATCCTTGATTGATCCTCATAAGCTTGTTGAGGTGATAATGGTACAAGAGTGATGGGTTTTCCATTCATTACAAAGGAATATCGATTCTTGAATCCATCATGAATACCTCGCTTGTCAAACTGCCATGACCTTCCTAATAGAATTTGGCCCGCATGTATAGGTACAACATCACATAAAACTTCATCATGGTACCTTCCGATGGAAAATGACACGAGCACTTGCTTATTTACCTTGACTTCACCACTCTCATTCAACCATTAAAGCTTATATGGCCTAGGAAGCTTCATAGTAGGTAAATTCAACTTCCTAACAATAGTTGTGCTAGCAATATTAGTACAACTCCCACCATCAATAATCATGCTACATATCTTATCTTTAATGAGACACCTCGTCTGAAAGATGTTAACTCATTGTACCTTAGTTTCTTTCTTTACTTGCACATTCAATGCTCACCTTGTGATGAGAGCTACTCCATTAACCGAATATTTCTCTCCATCACTTTCACCCTCTAATGATGGCACAAAATCAGCATCTTTATGGTCATAAGCTTGTCCCAATTTCCTTCTTGCCTTAGGAGCCTCATATTCCCTATGCTTCCTCTACAAATTTGCTATTGTATTGGCTTGCTCCTCCATCCTCTCTCCCATATCATCAAATCTGGTATTCATGTACTCAAATTGTTTTTTCATAGCTTTGATCATGAAGGACACATCATTAGCTCCCTCTTAAGCTGCACCTTTGGAAGCCATAGTATTACTTCTGATTAAGAGCCACACTATGATACCAACTGATGCAGAAAACTCCAAAAAAAGATGTGGCTTAGGGACCCAACACACATAAGGAATTAAAGAACAACTAGGAAAGCCATATCAGAGTTTAATAACACAAACCTTAGACCCAACATTCAAAGAAACATGAACCTAGCATATTTAAGAAGAATATCGATGTCACACTCTAGAAAAGAAAGGAATTGGGAGTGATAAGTTGATTGGAACACCACAAGAAGAAGTTCCTCTTGATAAGTTCTTTAGTTCCCAAAAGAACTGAGCTACACTCTAAGAAAGAAAGGAATTAGGAGTGATAAGTCAATTTGAATGCCACAAGAAAAAATAACTCTTAATTAGTTCTTTAGTTCTCAAAAGAATCGAGGGAGAAAAACCCTTATTTTTTATTTGACTCAAAGTTGGCCGATCTAAATTGTCTGATCTTTCAAATCTTATAAGGGGTGCCTATTTATAAGCTAAGATAGTAATCCTAAAGAGGCACAAATTCCTACTTAGGATAATTCCTTATTTAGGAGGAATTTCTATCTAGGGACAAATTCTTACATAGAAAATAAACTCCTCATTTATAGTGACTGGTATTACTCAGTCCTAACTCTTTAAGTACTCTAATGATATTAATAAGGTCAAAAATCTCTTTCAAGCTTGAATACACACCATTTGCTTGAATTCACACCATTAGAAGTTTCGTTGGCCTGAATGTCCTTAATCAGCCCATTTAGTTCTTCTTTCATCTTTCTGGCTCTAGCCTACTTTATTGGGCCTCTTCGAGTGTGCAATGGCCCTCTTGCATCCATTGAAGCCTTCCACCCATCATCTCTATGGTTCTCATTAGTTCATGATGCTTTGAACAGTGGTATAAGACTATACCTTAAGTTTTTATTCCTTTGAGCATTGGGCCAAGGTTTTACTTTTCTTAAACAACACTTATGTTTCATGGGGTCTTTAATTCCTTCTTTTCATTATGGGTTTGATTGCATTCTTTATGTTCAACATTAGGTGCTATGAGAGCTTCGGCCTTTAAATCAAGTTTCATAGTTTTTCATCTTAGCTGCCTCTTATTATGTTTTCTTGCATTCCAACTTGCCTCATTACTAACAAATCTCTTATTTCTAGATTATAATGCCAATATCCTTTTGTTCACCTTTGGTTCATGAAGCTTTGAGTTGTGGGTAAAGGATTATACCATAAGTTCTTGTTCCTTTGAGCATTAGGCCAAGGTTTTAGTTTTGTTAAAGCTCAATTATCTTTCTTAGAGTCTTTAATTCCTTCTTTTGATTATGGGTTTCATTGCATCTTTTGTGTTTAACATTGGGTGTTATAAGAGCTTTGGGCTTTAATTCAAGTTTGCTTTTCAAAATTGGAGTTTTTTCTCTAGTTCTACTTCTTGGCAGCCTCTTGTTACATTTTGTTGCATTCCAACTTGACTCATTAATACCAAATCTCTTCTTTCTAGATTGTAATACAAATATCCTTCCTTTCACCTTTGGTTCAAGATGCTTTGAACAGTCAGTATAGCATTATACCTTAAGTTCTTGTTCCTTTGAGCATTGGGCAAAGGTTTTACTTTTTTTAAACCTTAACTATATTTCTTGGGGTTTTCAATTCCTTCTTTTGATTGTAGGTTTAATTGCATTCTTTGTGTTTAACATTGGTGTAAGAGAGCTTTAGGCTTTAAATCAGGTTTGCTTATCAAAAATGGAGCTTTTTTTTATCTCTAGTTCTACTTCCTAGTTGCCTCTTATTACATTTTGTTGCATTCCAACTTGACTCGTTACTACCAAATCTCTACTTTCTAGATTATAATACCAATATCCTCCCTTTCACCTTTGGTTCAGGATGATTTGAATAGTAGAAATAGGATTATACCTTAAGTTTTTGTTCCTTTGAGCATTGGGCCAAGGTTTTACTTTTGTTAAACCTCAAATATGTTTCTTGGGGTCTTCAATTCCCTCTTTTCATTAAGGGTTTCATCTTATTCCTTGTGTTTAACAATGTGTGCTATGAGAGCTTTGGCCTTTAAATGAGGATTAGTCATCAAAATTGGAGTTTTTTCTCTAGTTTTTCTTCTTAGCTGCCTTTTATTACATTTTGTTGCATTCCAACTTGGCTCATTACTACCAAATCTCTTTCTTCTAGATTTTAATGCCAATATCTTTCCATTCACCTTTGGTTCACGATGCTTTGAGTAGTTGGTATGGGATTATACCTTAAGTTCTTGTTCCTTTTAGCATTAGGCCAAGGTTTTATTTTTGCTAAACCTCAAATATGTTTCCTAGGGTCTTCAATTCCCTCTTTTCATTAAGGGTTTCATCTTATTCTTTGTGTTTAACATTGCGTGCTATGAGAGCTTTGGCCTTTAAATTAGCATTGGTCATCAAAATTAGAGTTTTTTCTCTAGTTTTTCTTCTTAGCTGCCTCTTATTACATTTTGTTGCATTCCAACTCGGCTCATTATTACCGAATCTCTTCCTTCTAGATTGTAATGACAGTATCCTTCCTTTCACCTTTGGTTCATGATGCTTTGAGCAGTTGGTATGGGATTATACCATAAGTTCTTGTTCCTTTTAGCATTGGGTCAAGGTTTTACTTTTGTTAAACCTCAACTATGTTTCTTGGGGTCTTCAATTCCTCCTTTTGATTGTGGATGTCATTGCATTCTTTGTGTTTAACATTGGGTGCTATGAGAGCTTTGGGCATTAAATCAGGTTGGCTTATCAAATGGGAGTTTTTTCTCTAGATCTACTTCTTGGCAGCCTCTTATTATGTTTTGTTGCATTCCAGCTCGACTCATTAATACTAAATCTACTCATTTTGGATTGTAATGCCAATATCCTTCCTCTCACCTTTGGTTCATGATGCTTTGAACAGTGGGTATAGGATTATACCTGATGTTTTTCTTCCTTTGAGCATTGGGGCAAGATTTTACTTTTGTTAAACCTCAATTATGTTTCTTGGGGTCTTCAGTACCCTCTTTTCATTGTAGGTTTCATCTTATTCTTTGTGTTTCACATTGAGAGCTATGAGAGCTTTGGCCTTGAAATTAGGTTTGCTCATCTAAATTTGAGTTTTTTGTCTATTTTTTCTTCTTCTTTGCCTCTTACTATGTTTAGTTGCATTCCAACTCTACTCATTACTACAAAATCTCTTCTTTCTAGATTGTAATGCCAATATCCTTCCTTTCACCCTTGGTTCAAGATGCTTTTAATTGTGCATCTAGGATTATTCCTTAAGTTCTTGTTCCTTTGAGCATTAGGCAAGGTTTTGCTTTTGTTAAAGATCACTTATGTTTCTTAGGGTCTTTAATTCCTTCTTTTCATTGTGGGTATCATTACATTCTTTGTGTTTAACATTGGGCACTTTGAGTGCTTTGGGCTTTAAATTAGGTTTGCTCATCAAAATTGGAGTTTTTTCTCTAGTTCTACTTCTTGGTTGCCTCTTATTACGTTTTGTTGCATTTCAACTCGGCTCATTACTACTAAATCTCTTATTTCAAGATTGTAATGGCAATACCCTTTCTTTCACCCTTGGTTCTTAAATGAGGTTTGCTTCTCAAAATTGGAGTTTTTCTCATGTTCTTATTCCTAGTTGCCTCTTAGTTGCATTCCAACTCGACCCATTACTACAAAATCTTGACTTTCTAGATTGTAAACCAATATCCTTCCACTCACATTTGGTTCATTATGCTTTGAACAGTGGGTAAAAGATTATACCTTAAGATCTTCGAATTTTGCTTTTGTTAAACCTCATTTATGTTTCTTGTGGTCTTCAATTCCTTGTTTTGATTATGTGTTTTATTGCATTCTTTGTGTTTAACATTGGGTGCTATGAGAACTTTGGGCTTTAAATCAGGTTTGCTTGTCAAAATTGGAGTTTTTTTTCCCAGTTCTTCTTCTTAGCTGCCTCTTATTTCGTTTTGTTGCATTCCAACTCGGCTCATTACTACCAAATCTCTTTTTTTCAGATTCTAATGCCAATATCCTTCCTTTCACCTTTGGTTCATGGTGCTTTGAACAGTGGGTATAGGATTATACCTTACGTTCTTTTTCCTTTCAGCATTGGGCCAAGGTTTTACTTTATTAAACCTCAACTATGTTTCTTAGGGTCTTCAATTCCTTCTCTTCTTTGTGGGCTTCATTGCATTCTCTGTGTCTAACATTGGGTGTTATGAGAGCTTTGGGCTTTAAATCAGGTTTGCTTATCAAAATTGGAGTTTTTTCTCTAGTTTTTCTTCTTAGCTGCCTCTTATTATGTTTTGTTGCATTCCAGCTCGGCTCATTACTACCAAATCTCTTCTTTCTAGATTGTAATGCCAATATCTTTCCTTTCACC
>JAIRCJ010001054.1:442418-922485 GCA_020883675.1 Bruguiera gymnorhiza | reverse complement strand
GCTATTATGAGGAGGAGGTTTGTCCCTAATCACTATTATAGGGAGTTGTACCAAAGGCTACAAGGGTTCCACTCAGGGCACCAAAAGTATGGAGGACTACAACAAGGAGATGGAGATTACCATGATTAGGGTGAATGTAGAAGAAGATAGAGAAGCAACAATGGCTTAATTTCTGCAAGGGCTTAAATAAGGGCATAGCAAACGTGGTTAAATTGCAACACTATGTGGAATTAGAAGACATGGTGCATATGGCAATAAAAGTTGAAAGACAACTTAAACAAAAGGGTTCCATACAATTTAGGCAGAACTTAGGTTCTACCTCCTCTTGGAAGCCAAATTGGAGTAAAAGGGACGAGATGGCCGATTACAAGTCCAAAGTCGAGTTATCCAAGTACAAGAATGTGGGTTCTAGCAAGGAGGTAGGTAATTCTGACCCCTAACCAAGTTAGAAATAGAGATGTTTAAATGTTTAAGTGTTTGGGTAAGGGTCACATTGCATCTCAATGTCCAAATAAGCGTGCAATGATCTTGAGAAGTAATTATTGAAACTGAAAGTGAATCAGATGATGATTATGTGCCATCATAAGAGGGTAAAGTGATGGAGAGGAGTATCCGGTTAATGGAGTAGCTCTTGTCACAAGACGAGCATTGAATGTGAAAGTAAAGGAAGAAAATAAGGTGCAATGAGATAACATCTTTTAGACGAGGTGTCTCATCAATGATAAGGTATGGAGTATGATTATTAATGGTGGTAATTGCACTAATATTGCTAGCACAACTATGGTTGAGAAGCTGAATTTACCTACTATGAAGCATCCTAGGCCATATAAGCATTAATGGTTGAATAAGAGTGGTGAAGTCAAGGTAAATAAGCAAATGCTCATGTCATTTTCTATCAGAAGGTACCATGATGAAGTTTTATGTGATGTTGTACCTATGCAAGTGGGCCATATTCTATTAGGAAGGCCATGGCAGTTTGATAGGCAAGTTATGCATAATGGATTCAAGCATCGATATTCCTTTGTAATGAATGAAAAACCCGTCACCCTTGTACCATTATCACCTCAACAAGCTTATGAGAATCTATTAAGGATTAAAATGAGAGTGAATAGAAAAGAGAGATTAGAAAAAGAGAAATGAGAGGAGAAAATGTGAGAACACAAGAGAAAGAGAATAAAACATAAAGTTTCTATGCAAAAAAAGTGATGTCAAAAGAGCAATTTTTGCCAAACAACCTATGATCATACTTTTGTACAAAGAGGTTTATTTTAACACTAACAAGTTTGACTCATTGTTGCCTAGTGTTGTCATTGTTCTATTGCAAAAATTTGAAGATGTATTCCATGATGATATCCTAAGTGGATTGCTACCTAAGAGAGGAATTGAGCATCAAATTGATTTCATCCCCAGTGCATCCATCCCTAATTAGCCAACATATAAGAGTAATCCTAAGGAGACAAAGGGGTTTAAAAGGTAGGTTAAAGAACTTATTTCAAAAGGATATGTAAGGGAAAGCATAAGTCCTTGTGTAGTTCCTATCCTACTTGTACAAGGAAAGTTGAACAAAAGACATGCCAAGTGGATCAAATTCATTTAGACCTTTCCCTACATCATCAAGTATAAACAAGGTGATGATTTGAGGATGAATCCTTTCAAGGAAAGGGGGAATGATAAGAATCGTAGAGATGATGGGTGGAAGGCTTGAATGGATGCAAAAGGTCCATTGCACATTCCAAAAGGCCCAACATTAATGGATGCAAGAGGTCCATTGCACATTCCATAAGGCCTAATAACACGAGCCAGAGTTTCAATCAATGCAAGAGGTCCATTGCACATTCTAGAAGACCCAATAACACGAAAAGATGAAAGAAGAACTAAATGGACTAATTAAGGATGTTTAGGCCAAACAAGCTTCAAATGGTGCAAATTCAAGCTTGAAAGAGAGTTCAGACCTTATTAATATCATTGAAATACTTAAAGAGTTAGGACAAAATAGTAGCAGTCACTCCAAATTAGGAGTTTATTTTCTATGTAAGAATTTGTCTCTAGATAGGAATTCCTCCTAAATAAGGAATTGTCCTAAGTAGGAATTTGAGCCTCTTTAAGATTGCTATCTTAGCCTATAAATAGGCACTACTTGTAAGCTCCGAAAATCTAATCAAACAACTTATCAGAAAACTTTGAGTGAAATAGAAAGCAAGGGTTTCTCCTTTGGTTCTTTTGAGAGCTAAAGAACTTATCAAGAGGTATTTCTTCTTATGGCATTCAAATTCAATTATCACCCCTAATTCCTTTCTTTTCTAGAGTGTGGCATCCATACTCTTCTTGAATACCCTAGGCTCGTGTTCCTTCAAATGTTGGGTCTAGGGTTTGTGTTATTAAACTCTTATTTAGCTTTCCTGGTTGTTCTTTGATTCCTTATGTGCATTGGGTCCCTAAGCCATGACTTTTTGGGTTTTTTTGCTTTAGTCTTCAATTCCTTCTTTTTATTGTGGGTTTCATAGCATTCTTTGCATTCAACATAGGGTCCTATGAGAGCTTTGGGCTTTATATTAGGGTTGCTTCTCAAAATTGGAGTTTTTTCTCTAGTTCTTCTTCTTAGATGCCTCTTATTACATTTCGTTGCATTCTAACTCAGCTCATTACTACGAAATCTCTTCTTTCTAGATTGTAATTCCAATATCCTTCCTTTCATCATTGGTTCATGGTGCTTTGAACTGTGGGCATAGGATTATTCCATAAGTTCTTCTTCTTCTGAGCATTAGGCCAAGGTTTCACTTATGTTAAACATCATTTTTGTCTCTTGGGGTCTTCAATTCCCTCATTTTCTTGTGGGTTTCATTGCATTCTTTGTGTTTAACATTGGGTGTTTAAGAGCTTTGGGCTTTAAATCAGGTTTGCTTGTCAAAATTAGAGTTTTTTCTCTAGTTTTTCTTCTTAGTTGCCTTTTATTACATTTTGTTGCATACCTGCTCAGCTTATTAGTACAAATTGCATCTTTCTATATTGTAATACCAATATCCTTCCTTTCACCTTTGGTTCATGATGATTTCAACATTGGGTATAGGATTATACCTTAAGATCTTATTCCTTTCAACATTGGGCCAAGGTTTTAGTTTTGTTAAACTTGAATTATGTTTCTTGGGGTCTTCAATTCCTTGTTTTGATTGTGGGTTTCATTGCATTCTTTGTGACTAACATTGGGTGCTATGAGAGCTTTGGGCTTTAAATATGGTTTGCTTGTAAAAATTGCAGATTATTCTCTAGTTCTTCTTTTAGTTGCCTCTTATTACAATTTGTTGCATTCCAACTCGGCTCATTACTACCAAATCTTGTCTTTCTAGACCGTAATGCCAATATCCTTCCTTTCACCATTGGTTCATGAGGCTTTGAATTGTGGGTATAGGATTACACCTTAAGTTCTTGTTCCTTTGAGCATTGGTCCAACATTTTTCTTTTGTTAAACATCACTTGTGTTTCTTAGGTTCTTCAATTCCTTCTTTTGATTGTGGGTTTCATAGCATTCTTTGTGATTAACATTGGGTGCCATTAGAGCTTCGAGCTTTAAATCAGGTTTGCTTCTCAAAATTAGAGATTTTTCTCTAGCTTTTCTTCTTAGCTACCTCTTATTACATTTTGTTGCTTTCCTACATGGCTCATTACTACCAAATCGTGTCTTTCTAGATTGTAACGCCAATATCCTTCCTTTCACCGTTGGTTTATGAGTATTTGAATAGTGGGTATTCCTTTATACCTTAAGATCTTGTTCCTTTCAGCATTGGGCCAAGGTTTAAGTTTTGTTAAACATGAATTATGTTTCTTGGGGTCTTCAAATCCTTCTTTTGATTGTGGGTTTCATAACATTCTTTGTGTTTAACATTGGGTGCTATGAGAGCTTTGCGCTTTAAATATGGTTTGCTTGTCAAAATTTGAGTTTTTTCTCTAGTTCTTCTACTTAGCTGCCTCTTATTACGATCTGTTGCTTTCCAACTTGGCTCATTACAACCAAATCTCATTTTTCTAGTGTGTAATGCCAATATCCTTCCTTTCACCATTGGTTGATGAGGCTTTGAATTGTGGGTATAGGATTACAGCTTAAGTTCTTGTTCCTTTGAGCATTGGGCCAACGTTTTACTTTTGTTAAACATCGTTTGTGTTTCTTAGGGTCCTTAATTTCTTCTTTTGATTGTGGGTTTCATAGCATTCTTTGTGTTTAACTTTGGGTGCTATGAGACCTTTGGGCATTAAATCAGGTTTGCTTCTCAAAATTGGAGTTTTATCTCTAGTTATTCTACTTTGTTGCCTCTTATTGCGTTTTGTTGTGTTCCAACTCGGCTCATTACTACCAAATCTCGTCTTTCTAGATTATAATGCCAATATCCTTCTTTTCACGATTGGTTCATGATGCTTTGAACTGTGGTTATAAGATTACACCTTAAGTCCTTGTTCCTTTGAGCATTGAGCCAAGGTTTTACTTTTGTTTAACATCATTTATGTTTCTTGGGGTCTTGAATTCCTTCCTTTGATTATGGGTTTCTGTGCATTCTTTGTGTTTAACATTAGGTGCTATGAGAGCTGTGGGCCAATATCCTTCCTAGTATTACTTTTTGTGTAAATTGAAGTTTTTCTCTTGTTCTTCTTCTTAACTGCCTAGTATTACTTTTTGGTGCATTCCAACTCAACTCATTACTATCAAATGTCTTCTTTCTAGATTGTAATGCCAATATCCTTCCTTTCACCATTGGTTCACGATGCTTTGAACTGTGGGCATAAGATTATACCATATGGTCTTATTCTGTTGAACTTTGGGCAAAGGTTTTAATTTTGTTAAACATTATTTATGTTTCTTGGGGTCTTCAATTCCTTCTTTTGATTGTGGGTTTCATCGCATTCTCCGCGTTTAACATTGGGTGCTATGAGAGCTTTGGTCTTTAAATCAGATTTGCTGATCAAAATTGGAGTTTTTCCTCTTGTTCTTCTTGTGTTCTGCATCTTATTATGTTTTGTTGCATTCCAACTTGGCTTATTACTACCTAATCTCTTTTGTCTAAATTGTAGGATTATACCTTATGCTCTTGTTCCTTTGAGCATTGGGCCAAGGTTTTAATTTTGTTAAACATCATTTATGTTTCTTGGGGTTTCAATTCCTTCTTTTGATTGTGGGTTTCATCGCATTCTCCGCGTTTAACATTGGGTGCTATGAGAGCTTTGGTCTTTAAATTAGATTTGCTGATCAAAATTGGAGTTTTTCCTCCTGTTCTTCTTCTTCTCTGCATCTTATTATGTTTTGTTGCATTCCAACTTGGCTTATTGCTACCTAATCTCTTTTGTCTAGATTGTAGGATTATACCTTATGCTCTTGTTCCTTTGAGCATTGGGCCAAGGTTTTAATTTTGTTAAACATCATTTATGTTTCTTGGGGTCTTCAATTCCTTCTTTTAATTGTGGGTTTCATTGCATTCTTTGTGTTTAACATTGGGTGCTATGAGAGCCTTTACACTTTAAATCAAGTTTGCTTGTCAAAATTGGTGTTTTTTCTCTAGTTCTTCTTTTTAGCCGCCTATTATTACGTTTTGTTGCATTCCAATTCGGCTTATTACTACCAAATCTCATCTTTCTATATTGTAAAGCCAATATCCTTCCTTTCACCATTGGTTGATGATGTTTTGAACAGTGGGTATGTGATTATACCTTAAGTTTTTATTCCTTCATGCATTGGGCCAAGGTTTTACCTTTGTTAAACCTCAATTATGTTTTGTGGGATCATTGATTCCCTCTTTTCATTGTGAGTTTCATTGCATTCTTTGTGTTTAACCTTCAGTGCTATGAGAGCTTTGGACTTTAAATTAGGTTTGCTTATTAAAATTGGAGTTTTTTTCTCTAGTTCTTCTTCTTAACTACCTCTTATTACATTTTGGGTTTCATTGGATTCTTTGTGTTTAACTTTGTGTGCTTTAAGAGCTTTGGGCTTCAAATCATGTTTGCCAATCAAAATTGGGGTTTTTTCTCTTGTTCTTCTCCTTAGCTGTCTCTTATTTCGTTTTGTTGCATTCCAACATGGCTCATTACTACCAAATATCTTCTTTCTATATTGTAATGTCAATATCCTTCCTTTCCCCTTTGGATCATGACGCTTTGAACAGTGGGTGTAGGATTACACCTTATGTTCTTGTTCCTTTGAGCATTGGCCCAAGATTTTACATTTATTAAACCTTAATTATGTTTCTTGGGCTCTACAATTCCTTCTTTTGATTGTGGGTTTCACTGCATTCTTTGTGTTTAACTTTGGGTGCTATGAGAGCTTTGGGCTTTAAATCATGTTTTCTGCTCAAAATTGGGGTTTTTTCCCTTATTCTTCTTCTTAGCTGCCTTATTTCATTTTGTTGCATTCCAACTTAGCTCATTACTACCAAATCACTTCTTTCTAGATTGTGATGTCAATATCCTTCCTTTCCCCTTTGGATCATGACACTTTGAACAGTCGGTGTAGGATTATACCTAATGTTCTTGTTCCTTTGAGCATTGGCACAAGGTTTTACGTTTGTTAAACCTTAATTATGTTTCTTGGGGACTACAATTCCTTATTTTGATTGCGGGTTTCATTGCATTCTTTGTGTTGAAATATGTGTGCTTTAAGAGCTTTGGGCTTTAAATCATGTTTGTTGATCAAAATTGGAGTTTTTCCTCTTGTTCTTCTTCTTAGTTGCCTCTTATTTCCTTTTGTTGCATTCCAACTCGGCTTCTTACTACCAAATATCTTCTTCCTATATTGTAATGCAAATATCTTTCCTTTCCCCTTTGGATCATGACATTATGAATAGTGGGTGTAGCATTCTACCTTATGTTCTTGTTCCTTTGAGCATTGGCCTAAGGTTTTACCTTTCATAAACCTTAATTATGTTTCCTGGGGTCTACAATTTCTTCTTTTGATTTTGGGTTTCATTGCATTCTTTGTGTTCAACTTTGTGTGCTTTAAGAGCTTTGGGCTTCAAATCATGTTTGCTAATCAAAATTGTGGTTTTCTCACTTGTTCTTCTTCTTAGCAGCCTCTTATTTCATTTTGTTGCATTCCAACTCAGCTCATTACTACCAAATATCTTCTTTCTATATTGTAATGCAATATCCTTCCTTTCGCCTTTGGATCATGACGCTTTGAACAGTGGTTGTAGGATTATAACCTTGTGTTCTTGTTCCTTTCAGCTATGGCCCAAGGTTTTACTTTTGTTAAACCTTAGTTATGTTTTTTAGGGACTACAATTCCTTCTTTTGATTGTGGGTTTCATATCATTTTTTCTGTTTAACTATGGGTGCTATGAGACCTTTCGCCTTAAATCAACTTTGCTTATCAAAATTGGGGTTTTTCTCTTGTTCTGCTTAGTTGCCTCTTATTCTGTTTTGTTGCATTCCAACTCGGCTCATTACTACCAAATCTCTTCTTTCTAGATTGTAATGCCAATATCCTTCCTTTCCCCTTCGGTTCATGGAGCTTTACATAGTTGGTGTAGGATAATAACTTAATTACTTGTTCCCTTTAGCATTGAGCCAAGGTTTTACTTTTGCTAATCTTAATTATGTTTCTTGGGGTCTTCAATTCCTTCTTTTCATGGTGGGTTTCATAGCATTTTCCGTGTTTAACATTGGCTGCTGTGAGAGCTTTGCACTTTAAATCAGGTATGCTGATCAGAATTGGAGTTTTTTCTCTTGTTCTTCTTCTTAGTTGCCTCTTATTTCTTTTTGTTGCATTCCAACTCGTCTTATTACTACAAAATATCTTCTTTCTGTATTGTAATGCGAATATCCTTCCTTTCCCCTTTGGATCATGATGCTTTGAACAGTGGGTGTAGGATTATACCTTATGTTCTTGTTCCTTTGAGCATTGGCCCAAGGTTTTACTTTTGTTAAACCTTAATTATGTTTCTTGGGGTCTACAATTCCTTCTTTTGATTGTGAGTTTCATTGCATTCTTTAGGTTTAACTTTGGGTGCTTTTTGAGCTTTGGGCTTTAAATCATGTTTGCATATCAAAATTGGGGTTTTTTCTCTTGTTCTCCTTCATAACTGCCTCTTATTTCATTTTGTTGCATTCCAACTCGGCTCATTACTACCAAATATCTTCTTTCTATATTGTAATGCCAATATCCTTCCTTTCCCCTTTGGATCATGACATTTTGAACAATGGGTGTAGCATCATACCTTATGTTCTTGTTCCTTTGAGCATTGGCCTAAGGTTTTACTTTTCTTAAACCTTAATTATGTTTCTTGGGGTCTACAATTCCTTCTTTTGATTTTGGGTTTCTTTGCATTCTTTGTGTTTAACTTTGTGAGCTTTGGGCTTCAAATCATGTTTGCTAATCAAAATTGGGGTTTTTTCTCTTGTTCTTCTACTTAGCAGCCTCTTATTTCATTTTGTTGCATTCCAACTTGGCTCATTACTACCAAATATCTTCTTTCTATATTGTAATGCCAATATCCTTCCTTTCATCTTTGGATCATGACGCTTTGAACAGTGGGTGTAGGATTATAACCTTACGTTCTTATTCCTTTCTGCATTGGCCCAAGGTTTTACTTTTGTTAAACCTTAATTATGTTTCTTAGGGACTACAATTTCTTCTTTTGATTGTGGGTTTCATTGCATTTTTTGTGTTTAACTTTGGGTGCTATGAGATCTTTCACTTTAAATCAAGTTTGCTTATCAAAATTTGGGGTTTTCTCTTGCTCTTCTTAGTTGCCTCATATTCTGTTTTGTTGCATTCCAACTCAGCTCATTACTACCAAATCTCTTCTTTCTAGATTGTAATGCCAATATTCTTCCTTTCCCCTTTGGTTCATGATGCTTTAAATAGTGGGTGTAGGATTATAACTTAAGTACTTGTTCCTTTTAGCATTGGGCCAAGGTTTTACTTTTGCTAATCTTAATTATGTTTCTCAAGGTTTTCAATTCCTTCTTTTCATGGTGGGTTTCATAGCATTTTTCGTGTTTAACAGTGAGTGCTGTGAGAGCTTTGCACTTTAAGTTAGGTTTGCTGATCAGAATAAGAGTTTTTCCTCTTGTTCTTCTTCTTAGTTGCCTCTTATTTCCTTTTGTTGCCTTCCAACTCGGCTTATTACTACAAAATATCTTCTTTTTATATTGTAATGCCAATATCCTTCCTTTCCCCTTTGGATCATGACGCTTTGAACAGTGGATGTAGGATTATACCTTATGTTCTTGTTCCTTTGAGCATTGGCCCAAGGTTTTACGTTTGTTAAACCTTAATTATGTTTCTTGGGGTCTACAATTCCTTCTTTTGATTGTGAGTTTCATTGCATTCCTTACATTTAATTTTGGGTGATTTTTGAGCTTTGGGAAAATCATGTTTCCTGATCAAAATTAAGGTTTTTTCTCTTGTTCTTCTTCTTAGCTGCCTCTTATTTCATTTTCTTGCATTCCAACTCGGCTCATTACTACCAAATATCTTCTTTCTATATTGTAATGCAAATATCCTTCCTTTGCTCTTTGGATCATGAGGTTTTGAATAGTGGGTGTGGCATTATACCTTATGTTGTTGTTCCTTTGAGCATTGTCCTAAGGTTTTACTTTTCTTAAACCTTAATTATGTTTCCTTGGGCCTATAATTCCTTCTTTTGATTTTGGGTTTCACTACATTCTTTGTGTTTAACTTTGTGTGCTTTAAGAGCTTTGGGCTTTAAATAATCTTTGCTAATCAAAATTGGGGTTTTTTCTCTTGTTCTTCTTCTTAGCAACCTCTTATTTTGTTTTGTTGCATTCCAACTTTGCTTATTACTACCAAATATCTTCTTTCTATACTGTAATGCTAATATCCTTCCTTTCCCCTTTGGATCATGACGCTTTGAAAAGTGGGTGTACGATTATACCTTATGTTCTTGTTCCTTTGAGCATTGGCACAAGGTTTTACTTTTATTAAACCTTAATTATGTTTCTTGGGGTCTACAATTCCTTCTTTTGATTATGGGTTTCATTGCATTCTTTAAGTTTAAACTTTCAGTGCTTTGAGAGCTTTGGGCTTTAAATCAAGTTTGCTTATCAAAATTGGGGTTTTCTCTGTTGTTCTTCTTCTTAGCTGCCTCTTATTTGCTTTTGTTGCATTCAAACTCAGCTCGTTACTACGAAATATCTTCTTTCTAGATTGTAGTGCCATTATCCTTCCTTTCCCCTTTGGATCATGACACTTTAAATAGTGGGTGTAGGATTATACTTTATGTTCTTGTTCCTTTGATCATTGGCCCAAGGTTTTACTATTGTTAAACCTTATTTGTGTTACTTGGAGTCTACAATTCCTTCTTTTGATTGTGGGTTTCATTTCATTCTTTGTGTTTAACTTTGGGTGCTTTGAGACCTTTCGGGTTTAAATCATGCTTGCTGATCAAAATTGGGGTTTTTTATCTTGTTCTTCTTCTTAACTGCCTCTTATGTCGTTTTGTTGCATTCCAACTCGGCTCATTACCACCAAATATCTTCTTTCTATAATGTAATGCCAATATCCTTCCTTTCCCCTTTGGTTCATGATGCTTTGAATAGTGGGTGTAGCATATACCTTATGTTCTTGTTCCTTTGAGCATTAGGCCAAGGTTTTACTTTTGTTAAACCTAAATTATGTTTCTTGGGGTCTACAATTCCTTCTTTTGATTGTGGGTTTGATTGCATTTTTTGTGTTTAGCTTTGGGTGCTATAACAGCTTTGGCTTTAAATCAAGTTTGCTTATCAAAATTAGGGTTTTTCTCTTGTTCTTCTTAGTTGCCTCTTATTCTGTTTTGTTGGATTCCAATTGAGCTCATTACTACCAAATCTCTTCTTTCTAGCTTGTAATGGCAATATCCTTCCTTTCCCCTTTGGTTGATGATGCTTTGAATAATGGGTGTAGGATTATACCTTAAGTACTTGTTCCTTTTACCATTGCGCCAAGGTTTTACTTTTGTTAATCTTAATTATGTTTCTCGGGGTCTTCAATTCCTTCTTTCATGGTGGGTTTCATAGCATTTTTCGTGTTTAACATTGGGTGATGTGAGAGCTTTGCACATTAAATCAGGTCTGCTGATCAGAATTGGAGTTTTCCCTCTTGTTCTTCTTCTTAGCTGCCTCTTATTTTGTTTTGTTGCATTCCAACTCCGCTCATTACTACCAAATATCTTCTTTCTATATTGTAATGCCAATATCCTTCTTTTCCCCTTTGGATCATGATGCTTTAAACAGTGGGTGTAGGATTATACCTTATGTTCTTGTTCCTTTGAGCATTGGTGCAAGGTTTTACTTTTGTTAAGCCTTAATTATGTTTCTTGGGGTCTATAATTCCTTCTTTTGATTGTGGGTTTCATTGCATTTTTTATGTTTAACTTTCAGTGCTTTGAGAGCTTTGGGCTTTAAATCAAGTTTGCTTATGAAAATTGGGGTTTTCTCTCTTGTTCTTCTCCTTAGCTGCCTCTTATTTCATTTTGTTGCATTCCAACTCAGCTCATTACTACGAAAAATCTTCTTTGTAGATTGTAATGCCAATATCCTTCCTTTCCCCTTTGGTTCATGATGCTTTAAACAGTGGTTGTAGGATTATACCTTAAGTTCTTGTTCCTTTGAGCATTAGGACAAGGTTTTACTTTTGTTAAACCTTAATTATGTTTCATGGGGTCTTCGATTCCTTCGTTTGATTGTGAGTTTCATTGCATTATTTGTGTTTAACATTTGGTGCTATGAGAGCTTTGGGCTTTAAATTAGCTTTGCTGATCAGAATTGGAGCTTGTCCTCTCGTTCTTCTTCTTAGCTGTGTCTTATTACGTTTTGTTGCATCACAACTCGGCTCATTACTTCTTAATTTCTTCTTTCTAGATTTCAATGCCAATATCCTTCCTTTCACCTTTGGTTCATGATGCTTTTAAAAGTGGTTATAGGATTATACTTTAGGTTCTTATTCCTTTGGCCAGTGGGCCAAGGTTTTTCCTTTGTTACACCTTAATTATGTTTCATGGGGTTTTCGATTCCTTCTTTTGATTGGGGGTTTCATTGCATTCTTTGTGTTTAACTTTGGGTGTTATGAGAGTTTTCGGCTTCAAATTAGGTTTGCTTACCAAAATTGGTGTTTTTTCTCTAATTTTTCCTATTTGCTGCCTCTTATTACATTTTGTTGCATTCCAATTGGGCTCATTACTTCCAAAGCTCTTCTTTCTAGATTGTAATGTGAAAATCCTTGCTTTCACCATTGGTTCATGATACTTTTGTTAAACCACAATTGTGTTTCGTGGCTCTTCAATTCCTTCTTTTGATTGTTTGTTTCATTGCATTCTTTGTGTTTAACTTTGGGTGCTATAAGAGGTTTGGGCTTTAAATCTAGTTTTTTTTTTTCAAAATTGGAGTTTTTTCTCTTGTTTTTCTTCTTAGCTACCTCTTATTACATTTTGTTGTATTCCAATTGGGCTCATTACTACCAAATCTCTTCTTTCTAGATTGTAATACGAAAATCCTTCCTTTGACCTCATGATACTTTGAACTATGGGTATAGGATTATACCTTAAGTTCCTATTCCTTTGAGCATTGGGTAAAGGTTTTACTTTTGTTAAACATCATTTATGTTTCTTAAGGTCTTCAATTCCTTCTTCTGATTGTGGGTTTTGTAGCATTCTTTGTGATTAACATGGATTGTTATGAGAGCCTTAGGTTTTGAATCCGGTTTGCTTATCAAAATTGGAGTTTTTTCTCTAGTTTTTCTTCTTAGCTGCCTCTTGTTATGTTTTGTTGCTTTCCAACTCAGTTCACTACTACCTAATCACTTCTTTCTAGATTGTAATGCCAATATCCTTCATTTCACCTTCGGTTCATGATGTTTTGAACAGTGGGTATAAGATTATACCTTAAGTTCTTATTCCTTTGAGCGTTGGGCCAAGGCTTTACTTTTGTTAAACCACAATCATGTTTCATTGGGTCTTTAATTCCTTCTTTTGATTAGGGTTTTCATTGCATTCTTTGTTTTTAACTTTGAGTGCTATAAGGGCTTTGGGCTTTAAATCAGGTTTGCTTATCAAAATTGGAGTATTTTTATCTAGTTTTTCTTCCTAGCTGCCTATTATTACGTTTTGTTGCATTCCAACTGGGCTTATTACTACCAAATCTCTTCTTTCTAGATTAAAATGCAAAAATCCTTCCTTTCACCATTGGTTCATAATGCTTTGAATTATTGGTATAGGATTATACCTTATGTTCTTGTTCCTTTAAGCATTAGGCCAAGGTTTTACTTTCGTTAAACATCATTTACGTTTCTTGGGGTCTTCAATTCCTTCTTTGATTACGGGTTTCATAGCATTCTTTGTGTTTAACATTGGGTGCTATGAGAGCTTTGGGTTTTGAATCCGGTTTGCTTATCAAAATTGGAGTTTTTTTCTCTAGTTTCTCTTCTTAGCTGCCTCTTGTTACATTTTGTTGCATTCCAACTTGGTGCCTTACAACCAAATCTCTGCTTTCTAGATTGTCATGCGAAAATCCTTCCTTTCGCCATTTGTTCATGTTGCTTTGAACTATGGGTATAGGATTATACATTAAGTTCTTGTTCCTTTGAGCATTGGGCAAAGGTTTTACTTTTGTTAAACATCATTTATGTTTCTTAGGGTCCTTAATCCCTTCTTTTGATTGTGAGTTTCTGATGCGGGAAACCCAAAAAGACATGGCTTAGGGACCCAATGCACACTAGGAATCAAAGAACAACTAGAAAAGCTAAATCAGAGTTTAATTGCACAAACCCTAGATCCAACATTCGAGGGAACATGAACCTAGGGTATTTAAGAAAGATATGGATGCCACACTCCTGAAAAGAATGGAATTGGAAATGATAAGTCAATTTGAACGCCAAAAGAAGAAGTACCTCTTGATAAGCTCTTTAGTTATCAAAAGAACCGAGGGAGAAAACCCTTTCTTTCTATTGCACTCAAAGTTGTCTAATAAATTGTCTAATTTTCTTTTCTTTTTTTCCATTTACTTTTTTTCAACACAAAATAGTAGTATAATACTTGAAGACAACAATTGGTTTTGAAATTTGCACTTTTTTTATAGTTATGATCTCAAACAAACGAGCAAAGTAAGAAGGGTTGCAAAAAGACATATTAGAACGTTTGAATGATAATAGATAAATCACAAAATAGCAAATTAAAGAATTAATCAGTACAATTTAGAGTCGAGCTCTGATACCAACTAATGTGGAAAATCCCAAAAAGACGTGGCTTAGGGACCCAACATACACAAGGAATCAAAGAACAACTAGGAAAGCTAAATCAGAGTTTAATAACACAAACCCTAAACTCACCATTTGAAGGAATATAGACCTAGGGTATTTAAGAAGAAGTACCTTTTAATAAGTTCTTTAGTTCTCAAAAGAACCAAGGGAGAAAAACCCTTACTTTCTATTTCACTCAAAGTTGTCTAATAAATTGTCTGATCTGATTTTTCAGAGCTTATACGGGGTGCCTATTTATAGGCTAAGATAGCAATCTTAAAGAAACACAAATTCCTACTTAGAACAATTCCTTATTTAAGAGGAATTCCTATCTAGGGACAAATTTTTACGCAAAAAATAAACTCCTAATTTAAGTGCATGAATACTAAATAAGCAAGTGCTTGTATCATTTTCTATCGAAAGGTATTGTGATGAGGTTTTATGTGATGTTGTACCTATGCATGTGGGTCATATTCTATTAGGAAGGTCATGGTAGTTTGACAAGCGAGTTATGCATGATGGATTCAAGAATCGATATTCCTTTGTAATGAATGAAAAACCGATCACTCTTATACCATTATCACCTCAATAAGCTTATGAGGATCAATTAAGGATTAAAAATGAGAGTGAACAGAAAACAGAAAGTTTCTATGCAAAAAAAAGTGATATCAAAAGAGTAGGAATTTGAAAATGTATTCCCTGATGATATCCCAAGTGAATTGCCACCTAAGAGAGAAATTGAGCATCCAATTGATTTCATCCCTAGTGCATCCATTTCAAACTAGCCAGCAATTAGGAGTAATCCCAATGAGACAAAAGAGCTTAAAAGGCAGGTTAAATAACTTATTTTGAAAGGATATATGAGGGAAAGCATGAGTCATTGTGTAGTACCTCTCTTACTTGTACAAGAAAAGTTGAACAAAAGACATGCCAAGAGTATCAAATTCATTCAAACCTTTCCTTACATAATCAAGTATAAACAAAGTGATGATTCGAGGACAAATCCTTTTAAGGAAAGGAGGAGTGATGAGAACCATAAAGATGAGGGGTGGAAGGCTTTAATGGATGCAAGAGGTCCATTGCACATTTCAGAAGGCCCAATAACACTGGCTAGAACCAAAAAGATGAAAGAAGCATGAAATGGGCTGATTAAGAACATTCAGTCCAACCAAGCTTGAAAGAGAGTCCAATCCTTATTAATATCATTGGAGTACTTAAAGAGTTAGGACTAAGTAATAGCAATCACTCCAAATTAGGAGTTTATTTTTTGTCTAAGAATTTGTCCCTGGATAGGAATTCCTCCTAAATAAAAAATTGTCCTAAGAAGGAATTTATACCTCTTTAGAATTGCTATCTTAGTTTATAAATAGGCACCCCTTGTAAGTTCTGAAAAATCAGATCAAACAATCAAATCAGACAACTTTGAGTGAAATAAAATGCAAGAGTTTTTCTCCCTTGGTTCTTTTGAGAACTAAAGAACTTATCAAGAGGTACTTCTTCTTGTGGTGTTCTAATTGACTTATCACTCCTAATTCCTTTCTTTTCTGGAGTGTGACATCCATATCCTTCTCAAATACCTTAGGTTCATGTTCCTTCCAATGTTGGGTCTAGGGTTTGTGTTATTAAACTCTGATTTAGCTTTCTTAGTTGTTCTTTCATTCCTTGTGTGCATTGGATCCCTAAGCCACCTATTTTTTGGGGTTTTCCGCATCAATTTCCTTGCATTCATTGTGCTTAACATTAGGTACTATGAGGGATTTGGGCTTTAAATTAGGTTTGCTCATCAAAATTGGACTTTTTTTCTCTAGTTCTTTTTCTTAGTTGCCTCTTATTATGTTTAGTTGCATTCCAACTCAGCTCATTAGAACCAAATCTGTTTTTTCTAGATTGTCAAGCCAATATCCTTCGTTTCACCATTGGTTCATGATGCTTTGAACTGTGGGTATAGGATTATACCTTATGTTCTTGTTCCATTGAGCATTGGGCCAAGGATTAAACTTTGTTAAACACCATTTACGTTTCTTGGTGTCTTCAATTCCTTCTTTTCATTGTGGGTATCATTGCATTCTTTGTGCTTTACATTGGGTGCTATAAGAGCTTTGGGCTTTAAATCAGGTTTGCTTATCAAAATTGGACTTTTTTTCTCTCGTTCTTCTTCTTAGCTGCCTCTTCTTATGTTTTCTTGCATTCCAACTCGACTCATTACTACCAAATCTCTTCTTTCTAGATTGTAATGCGAAAATCCCTCTTTTCACCATTGGTTGTTGAAGCTTTGAACTATGGATATTAGATTATACCTTATGTTCTTGTTCTATTGAGCATTGGGCCAAGGTTTTAATTTTGTTAAACATCATTTATGTTTCTTGGTGTCTTCAATTCCTTCTTTTGATTGCATGTTTCCTTGTATTCTTTGTGTTTAACACTAGGTGCTATGAGAGCTTTGGGCTTTAAATTAGGTTTGCTTATCAAAATTGGAGTTTTTTCTCTAGTCTTTCTTTTTAGTTGCCTCTTATTATGTTTTGTTGCATTCTAACTCAGCTCATTACTACCAAATCTCTTCTTTCTAAATTGTAATGCCAATATCCTTCCTTTCACCTTTGGTTCACAATGCTTTGAAGAGTGAGTATAGGATTATACCTTAAGTTCTTGTTCCTTTGAGCATTGAGCCAAGGTTTTACTTTTGTTAAACCTCAATTATGTTTCTTGGGGTCTTTAACTCCTTTTCATTGTGGGTTACAATGCATTCTTAGCGTTTAACATTAGGAGCTATGAGAGCTTTCAGCTTTAAATCAGGTTTGTTTCCCAAAATTGGAGTTTTTTTCTCTAGTTCTTCTTCTAAGCTGCCTCTTATTATGTTTAGTTGCGTACCAAGTCGCCCCATTACTACCAAATCTCTCCTTTCTAAATTGTAATGCCAATATCCTTTCTTTTACCATTGGTTCATGATGCTTTGATTTATGGGTATAGCATTATACTTTATGTTCTTGTTGACTTGAGCAGTAGGCTATGGTTTTATTTTTGTTAGACATCATTTATGTTTCTTAGGGTCTCTAATTCCTTCTTTTGATTGTGGCTTTCATAGCATTCTTTGTGCTTAACATTGGGTGTTATGAGAGCTTTGGGCTTTAAATCAGGTTTGCTTATCAAAATTGGAGTTTTTCCTCTCGTTCTTCTTCTTAGTTGTGTTGTATTACATTTTTTTGCACTCCAACTCGGGTGATTACTACCTAATCTCTTCTTTCTAGATTGTAATGCCAATATCCTTCCTTTCACCTTTGGTTCATGATGCTTAAAACAATGGGTATAGGATTATACCTTAAATTCCTGTTCCTCTGAGCATTAGGCCAAGTTTTACTTTTGTTAAACCTCAATTATGTTTCATCGGGTCTTCAATTCCTTCTTTTGATTGTGAGTTTCATTGTATTCTTTGTGTTTAACATTGGGTGCCATGAGAGCTTTAAGGTTTAAATCAAGTTTACTTATCAAAATTGTAGTTTTTTCTCTCATTTTTCTTCTTAGCTGCTTTTTATTATGTTTTGTTGCATTCCAACTCAGCTCATTACTACCAAATCACTTCTTTCTAGATTGTAATGCCAATATCCTTCCTTTCACCTTTGGTTCATGATACTTTGAACAGTGGGTATAGGATTTTACCTTAAGACCTTGTTCCTTTCAGCTTTGGGCCAAGGTTTCAGTTTTGTTAAACCTCAATTATGTTTCATAGGGACTTCAATTCCTTCTTTTGATTGTGAGTTTCATTGTATTCTTTGTATTTAACATGGGGTCCTATGAAAGCTTTGGGCTTTAAATCCGGTTTGCTTATCAAAATTGGAGTTTTTTCTCTTGTTCTTCTTCTTAACCGCCTCTTATTAAGTTTTAGTGCATTCCAATTGGACTTATTACTACCAAATCTTGTCTTACTAGATTGTAATGCAAAAATTCTTCCTTTCACCATTGGCTCTTGATGCTTTGAACTATGGGTATAGGATTATACCTTATGTTCTTGTTCCGTTGAGCATTGGGCCAAGCTTTTAATTTTGTTAAACACCATCTATGTTTCTTGGTGTCTTCAATTCCTTCTTCTTGTTGGTATCATTGCATTCTTTGTGTTTTACATTAGGCGCTGTGAGAGCTTTGGGCTTTGAATCAGATTTGCTTATCAAAATTGGACTTTTTTCTCTCATTCTTCTTCTTAGCTGCCTCTTATTACGTTTTCTTGCATTCTGACTCGACTCATTACTACCAAATCTCTTCTTTCGGAATTGTAATGTGAAAATCCTTCCTTTCACCATTGGTTGTTGAAGCTTTGAATTGTAGGTATTGGATTATACCTTATGTTCTTATTATGTTGAGCATTAGGCCAAGGTTTTAATTTTGTTAATCATCATTTATCTTTCTTGGTGTCTTCGATCCCTTCTTTTGATTGTGGGCTTCATTTCATTCTTTTTGTTTAACATTGGGTGCTGTGAGTGCTTTGGTTATGTTGCATTCCAACTCGGCTCATTACTACCAAATTTCTTATTTCTAGATTGTAATTTCCATATCCTTCCCTTCACCTTTGGTTGATAATGCTTTGGGTATAGTATTATACCTTATACTCTTGTTCATTTGAGCATTAGGCCAAGGTTTTTCTTTTGTTAAACATCATTTATGTTTCTTAGGGTCTTCAATTCTTTCCTTTGATTAAGGGTTTCATTGCATTCTTTGTGTTTAATATTGGGTGTGAGAGCTTTGGGCTTTCAATCAGGTTTGCTTCTGAAAATTGTAGTATTTTCTCTAGTCTTTCTTCTTAGCTGCCTCTTATTACATTTTGTTGCATTCTAACTCGGCTCCTTACTACCAAATCTCTTCTTTGTTGATTGTAATGACAATATCCTTCCTTTCACCTTTGGTTCATGATGTTTTGAAGAGTGAGTATAGGATTATACCTTAAGTTCTTGTTCCTTTAAGCATTGGGCCAATGTTTTACTTTTGTTAAACCTCAATTATGTTTCTTGGGTTCTTTAACTCCTTTTCATTGTGGGTAACAATGCATTCTTAGCATTTAACATTGGGAGATATGAGAGCTTTCGACTTTAAATCAGGTTCGTTTCTCGAAATTGGACTTTTTTCTCTAGTTCTTCTTCTAAACTACCTCTTATTTTGTTTAGTTGCATTCGAACTCACCCCATTACTACCAAATCTCTACTTTCTAGGTTATAATGCCAATGTCCTTCCTTTCACCTTTACTTCATGATGCTTTGAATTATGGGCATAGCATTATACCTTAAGTTCTTATTGATTTGAGCATTGGGCTAAGGTTTTATTTTTGTTAGACATCATTTATGTTTGTTAGGGTCTCCAATTCCTTCTTTTCATTGGGGCTTCCATAGCATTCTTCATGATTAACATTGGGTGTTATGAGAGATTTGGGCTTTAAATTAGGTTTGCTTATCAAAATTGGTGTTTTTCATCTCATTCTTCTTCTTAGCTGCATTGTATTACATTTTTTTGCATTCCAACTCGGCTGATTACTACCTAATCTCTTCTTTCTAGATTGTAATGCCAATATCCTTCCTTTCACCTTTGGTTCATGATGCTTGGAACAGTGGGTATAGGATTATACTTTAAATTCATGTTCCTTTGAGCATTAGGCCAAGGTTTTACTTTTGTTAAACCTCAATTATGTTTCATAGAGTCTTCGATTCCTTCTTTTCATTGTGAGTTTCATTGTATTCTTTGTGTTTAACATTGGGTGCCATGAGAGCTTTGGGCTTCAAATCAGGTTGCTTATCAAAATTGGAGGTTTTCCCTCATTTTTCTTCTTACCTGCCTCTTATTACGTTTTGTTGCATTCCAACTTGGATCATTACTACCAAATCTTTTGTTTCTAGATTGTAATGCCAATATCCTTCCTTTCACCGTTGGTTCATGATAAATTGAACAGTGGGTATAGGATTACACCTTAAGTTCTTGTTCCTTTAAGCATTGGGCCAAGGTTTTACTTTTGTTAAACATCCTTTATGTTTCTTAGGGTCTTCAATTCCTTCTTTAGATTGTGGGTTTCATAGCATTCTTTATGTTTAACATTGGGTGCTATGAGAGCTTTGGGCTTGAAATCAGGTTTACTTCTAAAAATTTGAGTTTTTTCTCTAGTTCTTCTTCTTAGCTGCCCCTTATTACACTTTGTTGCATTCCAACTCGGCTCATTACTGCCAAATCTCATCTTTCTATATTGTAATGCCAATATCCTTCCTTTCACCATTCGTTCATGATGCCTTGAACTGTGGGTATAGGATTACACCTTAAATTCTTGTTCCATTGAGCTTTACACCAAGGTTTTACTTATGTTAGATATCATTTATGTTTATTAGGGTCTTCAATTCCTTCTTGTCATTGTCAATTTCATAGCATTCTTTGTGTTTAACTTTGGGTGCTATGAGAGCTTCGGGCTTTTAATCAGGTTTGCTTCTCAAATTTGGAGTTTTTTTCTCTAGTTCTTCTTTTTAGCTGCCTCTACTTATGTTTTGTTGCATTCCAACTCAACTCATTACTACCAAATATTGTCTTTCTAGACTGTAATGCCAACATCTATCCTTTCACCGTTGGTTCATGATAAATTGAACAGTGGGTATAGGATTACACCTTAAGTTCTTGTTCCTTTAAGCATTGGGCAACAGTTTTACATTATTTAAACATTGTTTATCTTTCTTAGGTCTTCAATTACTTCTTTTGATTGTGGGTTTCATAGCATTTTTTGTGTTTAGCATTGGGTGCTATAAGAGCTTTGGGATTTAAAACAGGTTTGCTTCTCAAAATTGGAGTTTTTTCTTTAGTTCTTCTTTTAGTTGCCACTTATTACATTTTGTTGCATTTTGACTCGGCTCATTACTGCCAAATCTCATTTTCTACATTTTAATGCCAATATCCTTCCTTTAACCATCGGTTCATGATGCTTTCAATTATGGTTATAGGATTACTCCTTAAGTTCTTGTTTCTTTGAGCATTGGGCCAAGGTTTTACTTTTGTTAAACATCCTTTATGTTTCTTGGTGTCTTCAATTTCTTCTTTTGGTTGTGGGTTTTATAGCATTCTTTGTGTTTAACATTGGATGCTATGAGAGCTTTGGGCTTTCAATCAGGTTTGCTTCTGAAAATTGGAATTTTCTGCTTTAGTTCTTCTTCTTAGCTGCCTCTTGTTACATTTTGTTGCATTCCCACTCACCTCATTACTATGAAATCCCTTCTTTCTAGATTGTAATGCCAATATCCTTCCTTTCACCTTTGGTTCATGATGCTTTGAACAGTGGGTATAGGATTTTACCTTAAGATCTTGTTCCTTTCAGCTTTGGCCCAAGGTTTCAGTTTTGTTAAACCACAATTATGTTTCATGGGGTATTTGATTCCTTCATTGTATTGTGAGTTTCATTGTATTCTTTGTGTTTAACATTGGGTGCTATGACAGCTTTTGGCTTTAAATCAGGTTTGCTTATCAAAATTGGAGTTTTTTCTCTTGTACTTCTTCTCAGCTGCCTCTTATTAAGTTTTAGTGCTTTCCAACTCGGCTCATTACTACCAAATCTATTCTTTCTAGATTGTAATGCGAAAATTCTTCCTTTCACCATTGGTTCTTGATGCTTTCAACTGTGGGTATAGGATTATACCCTCTGTTCTTGTTTCGTTGAGCATTGGGCCAAGGTTTTAATTCTGTTAAACACCATTTACGTTTCTTGGTGTCTTCAATTCCTTCCTTTCATTGTCGGTATCATTGCATTCTTTGTGTTTTACATTGGCAGCTATGAGAGCTTTGGGATTTAAATCAGGTTTGCTTATCAAAATTGGACTTTTTTCTCTTCTTCTTCTTCTTAGCTGCCTCTTATTACGTTTTCTTGCATTCAAACTCGGCTCATTACTACCAAATCTCTTCTTTCTAGATTGTAATGCGAAAATGCTTCCTTTTACCATTGGTTCTTGAAGCTTTGGACTGTGGGTATTGGATTATACCTTATGTTCTTGTTCTGTTGAGCATTCGGCCAAGGATTTAATTTTCTTAGTCATGATTTATCTTTCTTGATGTCTTCAATCCCTTCTTTTGATTATGGATTTCATTGCATTCTTTGTGTTTAACATTGGGTGCTGCGAGAGCTTTAGGCTTTAAATCAGGTTTGCTTATCAAAATTGGAGCTTTTTCTCCCCTACTTCTTCTTAGCTGCCTCTTATTAAGTTTTAGTGCATTCCAACTCAGCTCATTACTTCCAAATCTCTTCTTTTTACATTGTAATGCCAATATCCTTCCTTTCACCTTTGGTTCATGATGCTTTGAGCTTTGGGTATAGTATTATACCTTAAGCTCTTGTTCATTTGAGCATTAGGCCAAAGTTTTACATTTTTAAACATCATTTCTGTTTTTTAGGGTCTTCAATTCTTTCTTTTTATTGAGGGTTTCATTGCATTCTTTGTGTTTAATATTGGGTGTGACAGCTTTTGGTGTTAAATCAGCTTTGCTTATCAAAATTGGTGTTTTTTCTCCCGTACATCTTCTTAGCTGCCTCTTTTTAAGTTTTAGTGCATTCCAACTCGGCTCATTATTACCAAATCTCTTCTTTCTAGATTGTATTGTGAAAATTCTCCCTTTCACCATTGGTTCTTGATGCTTTGAACTATGGGTATAGGATTATACCTTATGTTCTTATTCTGTTAAGCATTGGGCCAAGGTTTTAATTTTGTTAATCAACATTTATCTTTCTTGGTGTCTTCAATCCCTTCTTTTGATTGTGGGTTTCTTTGCATTCTTTGTGTTTGTCATTGAGTGCTGTGAGGGCTTTGAGCTTTAAATCAGGTTTGCTTATCAAAATTGGAGTTTTTACTCCCGTACTTCTTCTTAGCCGCCTCTTATTAAGTTTTAGTGCATTCCAACTCGGCTCATTACTACAAAATCTCTTCTTTCTAGATTGTAATGCAAA
Organism: Bruguiera gymnorhiza; assembly: GCA_020883675.1. Taxonomy (NCBI): domain Eukaryota; kingdom Viridiplantae; phylum Streptophyta; class Magnoliopsida; order Malpighiales; family Rhizophoraceae; genus Bruguiera; species Bruguiera gymnorhiza. Next base: position 899,335 of record JAIRCJ010001054.1, on the reverse strand, counting down.
AATTCTTCCTTTCACCATTGGTTCTTGATGCTTTGAACTGTGGGTATAGTATTATATCTTATGTCCTTGTTCCGTTGAGCATTGGGCCAAGGTTTTAATTTTGTAAAACACCATTTACGTTTCTTGGTGTCTTTAATTCCTTCTTTTCATTGTCGGTATCATTGCATTCTTTGTGTTTCACATTGGCCGCTATGAGAGTGTTGGGTTTTAAATCAAGTTTGCTTATCAAAATTGGACTTTTTTCTCTCGTTCTTCTTCTCAGCTGCCTCTTATTATGTTTTCTTGCATTCCAACTTGACTCATTACTACCAAATCTCTTCTTTCGAGATTGTAATGCCAATATCTTTCCTTTCACCTTTGATTCATGAAGCTTTAAACAGTGGCTATAGGATGATACCTTAAGTTCTTGTTCCTTTCAGCATTGGGCAAGGTTTTAATTTTGTTAAACACCATTTACATTTCTTGGTGTCTTCAATTCCTTCTTTTCATTGTGGGTATCATTGCATTCTTTGTGTTTTACATTGGGTGCTACTTTAAATCAGGTTTGCTTATCAAAATTGGACTTTTTCTCTCTCGTTCTTCTTCTTAGCTACCTCTTATTACGTTTTCTTGCATTCCAACTTGGCTTATTTCTACCAAATCTCTTCTTTCGAGATTGTAATGCAAAAATCCTTCCTTTCACCATTGGTTGTTGAAGCTTTGAACTATGGGTATTGGATTATACCTTATGTTCTTATTCTGTTTAGAATTGGGTGAAGGTTGTTAATCATTATTTATCTTTCTTGGTGTCTTCAATCCCTTCTTTTGATTATGGGTTTCATTGCATTCTTTTTGTTTAACATTGGGTGTTGTGAGAGCTTTGGTTGTGTTGCATTCCAACTTAACTCATTACTACCAAATCTCTTCTTTCTAGATTGTAATTCCAATATCCTTCCTTTCAACTTTGGTTGATGATGCTTTGAACTTTGGGTATAGTATTATACCTTATGCTCTTATTCATTTGAGCATTGGGCCAAGGTTTTACTTTTGTTAAACATCCTTTAGGTTTTTTAGGGTCTTCAATTCTTTCTTTTGATTAAGGGTTTCATTTCATTCTTTGTGTTTAATATTGGGTGTGAGAGCTTTGGGCTTTTAATTAGGTTTGCTTCTCAAAATTGCAGTTTTTTCTCTAGACTTTCTTCTTAGCTGCCTCTTATTAAATTTTGTTGCATTCCAACTCAGCTCCTTACTACCAAATCTCTTCTCTGTAGATTGTAATGTCAATATCCTTCCTTTCACCTTTGGTTCATAAAGCTTTGAATAGTGAGTATAGGATTATACTTTAAGTTCTTGTTCCTTTGAGCATTAGGGCAAGGTTTTGCTTTTGATAAATCTCAATTATGTTTCTTAGGCTCTTCTATTCCTTCTTTTCATTGTGGGTTACAATGCATTCTTAGTGTTTAACATTGGGTGCTATGAGAGCTTTCGGCTTTAAATCAGGTTTGCATCTTAAAATTGGAGTTTTTTCTCTAATTCTTCTTCTTAGCTGCCTCTTATTACATTTAGTTGCATTTCAACTTGCCTTATTACTACCAAATCTCTTCTTTCTAAACTGTAATGCTTATATCCTTCCTTTCACCATTGGTTCATGATGCTTTGAATTATGGGTATAGGACTATACCTTATGTTCATGTTCATTTGAGCATCGGGACAAGGTTTTATTTTTGTTAGACATCATTTATGTTTCATGCGGTCTTCAATTCCTTCTTTTTATTCTGGGTTTCATTGCATTCTTGGTGTTTAACAATGGGTGCGATGAGAGCTTTGGGCTTTAAATCAAGTTTGCTTATCAAAATTGGTCTTTTTTCTCTCGTTTTTCTTCTTAGCTGCCTCTTATTACATTTTGTTGCATTCGAACTCAGCTCATTACTACCAAATCTCTTCTTTCTAGATTGTAATGCCTATATCCTTCCTTTCACCATAGGTTCATGATGCTTTGAATTGTGGGTATAGGATTATACCTTATGTTCTTGTTCATTTGAGCATCAGGACAAGGTTTTACTTTTGTTAGACATCATTTATGTTTCTTGGGGTCTTCAATTCCTTCTTTTGGTTATGGGTTTCATTGCATTCTTTGTGTTTAACAATGGGTGCTACAAGAGCTTTGTGTCACGGAGTTAGGCTTCGGACGTGCTAACCCGCGCGGCACTTAGTCGATCTTGTGTGTGAAGACGAGCTAAGTAAGCCTTGGAGAGTTTGAACGAATGAGCGGAAGCGTTGGGTGGCAAGTAAGGACTTGAACTTGCAAGAGAAAGAGAGAGAGCGCAAGAGAATTTGCAAGTGAGCTTGTATTGAGTATGCAAAGGTGTGTACAAAGATATGCAAAGATGTGTATGCAGAGATGATTTACAAGTGAGAGGAGTGGCCTATTTATAGTTGCTCCACCTCCTCAATGTGTGGCTAGAAATGACTATCTAGAATATGTACAAGGAACATTCTAGAGAAAGCATCTGGGAAGTCCCTTCAAGAAGGTTCTAGTGAGTGTCATTGCTGGACCTTGCTGGAAGTCTCTAGATAGGACACTTCCAGGCATTTCACCACTCTTGTAGGACCTTCCGGAATTTTCTAGGCTGCCGTAGAGCAATCCGCAGGAAGTCTCTAGATGTGGATTTTTCCGTATGCTTCCGGAACCTTCTTCCTTTGGATTTGGGCAGCAACAAAGGCTGGACAATGCTGGCAGCCCAGGGATGTTCGCCCTAGCCCAATTTTTGTCTTCCCATATGTTTGATGGGCTGGAGGAGAAGTTTCCCCGTGACATCCTCCCCCACTTAATCCTGCGACGTCCTCGTCGCAGTCTCGGACTTGCACTGTCGAGGGTGATCAGTGGATGTTTACTCGTCTTTCCATCCCCACTTAACCTCTTGGTCTGGCAAAGAGGTTTCCTAGGATGAAGCTTCTCCTGCACTTGGAAGTGGTTCGTCACAACACTGCTAGTCGTGATCACGAAATTTCTTCCAAGGGGATTGTGTTTCCGGGTGCGCAAGCAATGGGTAGCGGCTGTCATCTCCTTATCTTGGATGGTGTACCGCTTCTCCATATCGTCAAGCTTGCGGCTTTCATAGGCAATGGGATGCCTATGTTGCATTGGGACCCAACCGATAACAACATCAGATGCAACGGTGTGGACTTTGAGAGGTCTCTCGTAGTCTCGGAGTCCCGTAATAAGTTCTTCGGAGATTGGTTGCTTCAATCTCTCGAAGGAGGCTTGGCATTGACTCGTCCAATGCCAAGGGTGATTCTTCTTTGGCAGGTCGGTCCGGGGTGCTGCTATGGCAGAATATCCCTTAATGAACCAACGATAACAGTTGACATGCCCCAAGAAGGATCCCAGTTCCAGGACCTTCTTCTGCTGGAAGAGGATAGGGGCACCGAAAGGGGCTTTCGACGGTCGAATGTAGCCCGAATCGATCAAATTGTGGAGCTGCTTCCTCTGTGCAGTGAGCTCCAGTGGCGCCATGCGATAAGGGGACATGGCAGGAGGTTTGGCACCACGTTCCAGCTCAATGTGGTGATCCACATCTTGCTTTGGTGGAAGTTTCTTGGGCAGCTCGGAAGGCATGACGTCCTTGAATTTGGTAAGGACGGCCTGGATGGATTGCGGCAATGCTGGAGTTGGTGCTGCTACGTCTTCCCCGTCACTTAACTCCCTTATGGTAGCCACATAGTTTGGATCCGACTTGAAACCCCACTTGAATTGCAAGGCAGAAATCATCGAGGGTTGAGACTTCTCCTTACGTTTCAAGGGGACTACGCGGACCTTGTGATCGTGGACAACCACAAGAGATCTTGAGGCAGGAACGGGAAAAGCTGACGCCTCGCAGAAAAATGCAAGACCTAACACCACCTTAAAGTCATCCATGGGAATGATGGTAAAGTCCAACTTACCGGTCCATTCGCCAATCTGGACGGCTACTCCTTGTGCTATGCCTTGGACAGGCTTTGCTTCCGAGTTCACCGCTTTGATGGTGCCGACTCCCTTCGTGAATTTGAGGCCTAGTCGATTGGCCTCTTGCACGTCTATAAAGTTATGCGTTGCCCCTGTATCGAGCATCGCACAGGCTGCTTTGCCGTTGATGGCAATGTCAGCGTACAACAATCCCTTCTCCTTAGAGACTGTTGGTGAGGTACGTTTTGAGATGTTACCCAATTGTTGGATACATCCCATGTCGGCTTGGGGCTCTTCGTTGGCCTTCTCCGGGTCAAAAACCGCCATCATAGCATTCATTGCTTTACGTTTGGGGCAGTCTTTCACCCAGTGTGGTCCGTCACAAATGAAACAAGGACTAGGGGGATTACCTTGGTTGCGCCTACCCGCAGACTTCTTCTCATGCTTGGGATGACCATGTGAGGGTCTCTGCTGTCCACCCTCGTTGCGGCCAGAATCCTCCACCTTCTGTCCGGTTCCCTCTCCCCCACTTTTGCCAGAGTTAGGCTTCTTGCTCTTAGAGTGAGCGGAGTAGTCGACGAAGGTCTCCGCAGCGGCAATGGCAGCATCCAGGGTCTGCACATTACGCCTCTCCAACTCGACTCTCGCCCAATCTTTCAAGCCGTCTTTAAAGTAGAAGAGAAGTTCCCTATCGGACATCTCGATTTCAAGCATAAGGGTAGTGAATTCCTTGATGTAATCGGAAATACTACCTGTCTGGCTTAGGCGACGCAACTTTCCCCTCGCTTCGCTGTCTGCATTGTGAGGGACAAAGTACCTACGTACCTCAGCCTTGAATTGCTCCCAAGTGTTGATGATGCACAAGCCCTTCTCCCTCTCGGAGTGCTTACGTCTCCACCAGAGTTGAGCCGCATCTCTAGGAAGATTGGGGCATTGCCCACCTTAGCAAGGTCGTCGACAACCCCCATGGCCTCGAAGTACTGCTCAAGGCCGAACAGAAAGTTCTCCACGACAGTGGCATTGCGTGTGCCGTTATACATGGCAGGCTTTGGAACCTTCAAACCACGTACTGTCGTGGTGCTAGACGTGGCAGCCGTACTAGCGGTGAGTGAGCTGCTTCGGCGCAGCGAATCCATCTCCCTACGCAGGTCGTGAATCTCTCCTTCAACGAACTCGCGTAGACTGGACAGATCTTGATTGAGGGAGCGTAGTTCTCCCTTGAACGAGCGACCAAACTCTTCGATCATGATTTTGGCAGCCCGCGTGATCTCTGCATTCTCATGGATCAAGTTGTCGACTTGATCGCTGAGGTCGCCCATAACGGAGCTTATATCGGTGACGCTCCGTTCCAAGCCAGCAACACGAGTGTCCATGGTTTCCTTCGCTGGAGCCTTGGACTTGCTACGCTTGGCAGGGGCACGCTGCACCTCACGCCCACGAGATTGTTCCCCCGCGTGTTGCTCCTCCACAGTGGTTGCAGCAAATCGCTTCTTCGCTTGCCATGCTTGCAATCTCAGCACAACAACGAACGGACAGGTTTGGAACTAGGCTCTGATACCACCTGTCACGGAGTTAGGCTTCGGACGTGCTAACCCGCGCGGCACTTAGTCGAATCTTGTGTGTGAAGACGAGCTAAGTAAGCCTTGGAGAGTTTGAACGAATGAGCGGAAGCGTTGGGGTGGCAAGTAAAGGACTTGAACTTGCAAGAGAAAGAGAGAAGAGCGCAAGAGAATTTGCAAGTGAGCTTGTATTGAGTTATGCAAAGGTGTGTACAAAGATATGCAAAGATGTGTATGCAGAGATGATTTACAAGTGAGAGGAAGTGGCCTATTTATAGTTGCTCCACCTCCTCAATGTGTGGCTAGAAATGACTATCTAGAATATGTAACAAGGAACATTCTAGAGAAAGCATCTGGGAAGTCCCTTCAAGAAGGTTCTAGTGAGTGTCATTGCTGGACCTTGCTGGAAGTCTCTAGATAGGACCACTTCCAGGCATTTCACCCACTCTTGTAGGACCTGTCCGGAATTTTCTAGGCTGCCGTAGAGCAATCCGCAGGAAAGTCTCTAGATGTGGATTTTTTCCGTATGCTTCCGGAACCTTCTTCCTTTGGATTTGGGCAGCAACAAAGGCTGGACAATGCTGGCAGGCCCAAGGATGTTCGCCCTAGCCCAATTTTTGTCTTCCCATATGTTTGATGGGCTGGGAGGAGAAGTTTCCCCGTGACATTTGGGCTTTAAATCAAGTTTGCTTATCAAAATTGGAGTTTTTTCTCTCGTTTTTCTTCTTAGCTGCCTCTTATTACATTTTGTTGCATTCCAACTCAGCTCATTACTACCAAATCTCTTCTTTCTAGATTGTAATGGAAATATTCTTCATTTCACCTTTAGTTCATGATGCTTTGAATAGTGGGTATAGGATTTTACCTTAAGATCTTGTTCCTTTCAGCATTGGGCCAAGGTTTCAGTGTTGTTTAAACCTCAATTATGTTTCATGTGGTCTTCAATTCTCTCTTTTGATTATGAGTTTCATTGTATTCTTTGTGTTTAACATTGGGTGCTATGAGAGCTTTTAGCTTTAAATCAAATTTGCTTATCAAAATTGGAGTTTTTCTCTCGTTCTTCTTTTTAGCTGCCTCTTATTAACTTTTAGTGCATTCCAACTTGGCTCATTACTACCAAATCTCTTCTTTCTAGATTGTAATGCAAAAATCCTTCCCTTTCACCATTGGTTTTTGATGCTTTGAATTGTGGATATTAGATTATAGCTCATGTTCTTGTTCTGTTGAGCATCGGGCCAAGGTTTTGATTTGTTAAACACCATTTACGTTTCTTGGTGTCTTCAATTCCTTCTTTTCATTGTGGGTATCATTGCATTCTTTGTGTTTTACATTGGGTGCTATGAGAGCTTTGGGCTTTAAATCGGGTTTGCTTATTAAAAATTGGAGTTTTGTTCTCCTGTTCTTCTTCTTAGCTGCCCTTTTTTTTTACATTTTGTTGCATTCCAACTCAGCTCATTAGTACCATATCCCTTCTTTCTAGATTGTAATACCAATATCCTTTCTTTCACCAGTGGTTCATGATGCTTTGAACTATGCGTATAGGATTATACCTTAAGTTTTTCTTCCTTTTTTGCATTGGTCCAAGGTCTTATTTCTGTTAAACATCATATATGTTTCTTGGGGTCTTCAATTCCTTCTTTTGATCATGGTTTTTTATTGTGGTTGTCATTGCATTCTTTAGGTTTAATAGTGGGTGTTATGAGATCTTTAGGCTTTAAATGAGGTTTGTTTATCAAAATTGGTGTTTTTTCTCTAGTTTTTTTTCTTAACTACCCTCTTATTACGTTTTGTTGCATTCCAACTCAGCTTATTGTACCAAATCACTTCTTTGCAGATTGTACTACCAATATCCTTCCTTTTCACCATTGGTTCATGATACTTTGAACTGTGGATATAGGATTTATACCTTTGGTTCATGATACTTTGAACTGTAGGTATAGGATTATACCTTAAGTTCTTATTGCTTTAAGCATTGGGCCAAGGTTTTACTTTTGATAAACTTTACTTATGTTTCATGGGGTCTTTAATTCCTTTTATTGATCATTGGGTTCCATTGCACTATTTGTGTTTAACATTGGGTGCTCATGAGTGCTTTGGCTTTTAAATCAGGTTTTCTTATCAAAATTTTGAGTTTTCTCTCGAGTTCTTTTTCTTAGCTGCCTCATATTACGTTTGTTGCATTCCAACTCACCTCGTTACTTCCAATCTCTTCTTTCTAGACAGTAATGCCAATATCCTTCCTTTTATCATTGGTTCATCATGCTTTGAACTGTAGGCTTAGGATTATACCTTATGTTCTTGTTCCTTTTGAGCATTGGGCCAAGTTTAATATTTGTTTAAAGATCATTTATGTTTCTTAATGGCTTCAATGCCTTGTTTTGATTGCGCGGTTTCATAGCATTTCTTGTTTTAAACATTGGGTGCTATGAGAGCTTTGGGCTTTAAATTCAGGTTTGCTTATCAAATTGGAGTTTCTTCTCTTGTGCTTCTTCTTAGTTGCCTCTTATTATGTTTGTTGCTTTCCAACTTGGGTCATTACTACCAATCTCTTCTTTCTTGATTGTAATGCCAATATCCTTTCTTTTGCCATTGGTTCATGATGTTTTAAATTGTGGTATATGATTATACCTTAAGTTTTTTTTTCTTTGGACATTGGGCTGAGATTTTACTTTCATTAGACCTCAATTTTGTTTCTTAGGTCTTTAATTCCCTTCTTTTCATTGTGGGTTTCATTGCAATCTTTGTGTTTTAACATTGGGTGCTATAAACATTAGGTGCTATAAGAGCTTTGGGCTTTAAATCAAGTTTGTTTCTCAAAGTTGGAGTTCTTTCTCTTAGTTCTTCTTTCTTAGTTGCCTTCTTATTACGTTTTTGTTTGCATTCCTACTCACATCATCTAGTACCAAATTTCTTCTTTCTACATTGTAATGCCAATATCCTTCCTTTCACCATTGGTTCACGATGCTTTGAGCTATGGGTATAGGACTATACCTTAAGTTCATATACTTTTGAGCATTGGTCCAAAGTTTTAGTTTTGTTAGACGTCATTTACGTTTCTTAGGGTTTTTGATTCCTTCCTATGATTATGGGTTTCATCACAATCTTTTTGTTTAACATTGGGTGTTATGTGAGCTTTGTGCTTTAAATCAAGTTTGCTTATCAAAATTGGAGTTTTCTCTCTAGGTTTTCTTCTTAGATGCTCTTTATTACGTTTTGTTGCATTCCAACTCAGCTCATTACTATCAAATCTCTTCTTTTTAGATTGTAATGCCAATATCCTTTCTTTCACCATTGGGTCATGATGCTTTGAATTGTGGGTATAGGATTATACCTTATGTTTTTTATCCTTTGAGCTTTAGGCCATGGTTTTCCATTTGTTGATCATTTATGTTTCTTGGGTCTTCAATGCCTTTCTTGATTGTGGGTTTCATAGCATTCTTTGTGTTTAACATTGTGTGATATGAGAGCTTTGTGCTCTAAATAAGGTTAGCTTATCAAAATTGGAGTTTTTTTCTTTGTTCTTCTTCTTAGTTGACTCTTATTACGTTTTTTTGTATTCCAACTCAGCACATTACTACCAAATCTGTTCTTTCTAGATTGTAATGCCAATCCTTCCTTTCAACCATTTGGTTCATGATGCTTGGAACTGTGGGATAGGATTATACCTTATGTTCTTGTTCCTTTCAGCATTGGGCCAAGGTCTTACTTTTGTTAAACATCATTTTTGTTTCTTGGGGCCTCAATTCCTTTTCTTGATTATGGGTTTCATTGCATTCTTTGTGTTTAACATCAGGTGCTAATAAGAATTTTGGGCTTTAAATGAGGTTTGCTTATCAAACTTGGAGTTTTTTCTCTCATTCCTCTTCTTAGTTGCCTTTATTACGTTTTGTTTTATTGCATTCTTTGTGGTTAACATTGGGTGTTATGGAGCTTTGGGCATTAANTCAGCGTGGGGCAGGCCTGTGAGACGTGAAACGGTCAGACCAGAAACTTGAGTGCAAAGCTGTGAAACCTTGAGACGGTGAAAGCAGGAGCTGTTGGTGAGACAACCTAGAGAAGGAATTTGGCGAAGCATCGGAAAGAACTCAACGTATTTCCAGATTTCTTCCAAGAGAGGTTTAGAGAGCGTTGCGGTGAAACTTCTAAGCGGCAGTGGAAGGCAGCCTTTCGAATTCAAAAGAGGCAAGACAAGCTAGACGAAGGGTAGACACAGTAAGTGACACTCTTTGTATTGTACTTGCTTAGTAAATTGCAATAGTGAAAGGAGCAGAAGATTAAGACATCCATTGTAACTGGAATTCTCAAGTATAGTGGATAGTCTCGGTAAGGGAGAGTCCCTACCACCGTGGATGTACGTCACGTTGACGGAACCACGTAAATCTCGTGTGTCCTTAATTTGCTTTACGTTCTGTGTTTTGAATTGAGTTGTGAACGCAGCTAAAGTATCAGCCAACCCATAACCTAACGAAGACCTAAACAAGAACATCCGAATTGTCTATTAGGCAAGGTGTCTGAAAGGTGACTTTGGGACTATTGTGATTAGTAAGGTAGCAATAGATCTACCTTAGTCGAATCTGAGAAAGAGTTCGCTTTTTAAGAAGAGATTGAAGTTGTTCACTTTCCTGCGAATTGTGAATTGTGGTGATACTGATTCACCCCCCCTCTCAGTATCACAAACTAGTAGATCCTAGGGTGAAGTTGGGAACTTCAATTGGTATCAGAGCACAGGTTCACCAGGATAAAGCTTAACAGCTTGGTGTACTAGTTTGAAGAGCTCCAGAAGTTTTAACTTGTTTAGCATACTGAGAAATGGACGCCGGTACCAACACCAGCACTACTTACAGCAAGAAGGTTCCAATCTTCAACGGAACCAACTACCATATGTGGAGAGCGAGAATGCAGGTGGTATTTGCAACCATGGGCATGAACGTGGTGAAATCTGTACAGGAGGGTTTTGAGCCTCCAGAAGAAGGTAAAGATCCAACCCCAGAGGAATTAAGACAGTTTGAGATAAATGGGAAGGCCTCAAATGTCATCATTTCAGCATTGACAGATGCTGAATATGCTAAAGTTATGGACTGCAAATCTGCCAAGGAGATATGGGACAGATTGCAGAAAGTCTATGAAGGTGATGGCAGAATGAAGGAGGCCAAGCTTCAAGTTTTCAAGGAGAGATATGAATCTCTCAGAATGCAGAAAAATGAGACAGTCCAAGAGTTCTTCACCAGGGTTATTGATGCTGTAAACGATCTTAGAAGTCATGGGAAGAACAAGAAGGACTCATCTATTGTGAAGAAAATTCTGAGAATTCTGCCTGAGAGGTTTGCCTCAAAGGTGGCAGCCATAGAGGAGAGTAGAGATCTCAATTCCATGTCTCTGCATGATCTCCAATGCAATCTCATTGCATATGAGATGAGAATAAAGTCAACTGAGAGCTCCTCAACGTCAAAGGTATCAAAGGAGGCAGCTTTCAAAGCTATGAAACACTTGAAGATAAAAGAAGAGGAAGAATCATCCAGCGAGGATGATGATGATGAGGAGGAAGAAAGTGAAGGTGAAGTGTTGGCATACTTCACAAGGAAATTCAAAAGGGGTCTAAGAAGGGAAAAGGACAGTTGTCCTTGAGATGTTATCGTTGTGGACAGACTGGACACTTTGCTTCTCAGTGCAAAGTGAAACTTGATGATGAAGATGAGGATGGTGATGATGAGCAGAATTCAAAATGGAGAAGACCATCATTCAAGTCAAGGAAGTCCAGCAAGAAGACTGCTAGCCCACAGAAGAAGAAGAGAGGCTCATTCAAGAGTTATGTGAGCCAGACAAAAGAAGCCGATGAGGAGGAAGATGTAGACTCATCAGATGAGCATGCCTTTATGGCATCAACTCAAGGTGGTAGTTCAACCTCTGAAGAGGAAGAGGAGGTTGATGAAGAAGAACCAGATTTTGAAGCTGAGTTGGAAGCAGCTTCAAAGGAGATAATCAGAAGGGGCAGAACCATAAGAAGGTTAGAGGCCCACATAAAACAAGTTGAAGCAAAGTCTGAGGAAGCTGAAAGTCAAAAGGATGAAATAAGGGCTGAACATATTGACTTGAAGAGAAGATTTGAAGAACATATCAAAATATGTGAAGACCTTACTATGGAGCTTGGCTCAAGGACTTCAACAATTGAAGAAATGGAGATAGAGTTGCTGAGACTTCAGCAACAACTCAAAAGGAGTGAAGAGAACATGCAGAAGCTTGAAATGATAGGAGAAACAAGTTCTGCAAGAGAAAAGAAGAATGAAGAGAAAGTGCAGCAATCTGAGGCTGCATTGCCTAAAGATAATAAGAATGTGCCACAGAAGTTGAAAGAGAAGGTTGTGACTCAGGAGAAGATAGCTGAGAATAAAGAGGATTTGAAGAAGCAACCTAGGGTGGCAAACAAAAATGAAGAAAAGAAGATCAGCCAGCAAAGGGCTATGGCTGAACAGAAGAAGGAGAAAAAGGTAGCTGAAATGAAAGCCACACAAGCAAAGAAGCCAGCCACGTTGCCTACACAGCAAGTAATGAACAAAAGAAAACAAGCTGTGATTAGACCCAAGAAGAGGCAGTTTCAAGGTCACTGTCTTTATTGTGGAGTTTGGGGTCATAAGGCAAGTAACTGCTGGTGGAGAAGGCCAGTATATGTCTCCAACTTGAGAAGATACGATGCTGCATACAAGGGGAGACAATACAAAATTCAGAGGAGAACACCTGTCATGAGTTCTTGCACATACTGTAAAAAGCAAGGACACACTGACAAGGATTGTTGGTGGAAGCCCAAACCAGTGGTTTCAAAGAACAAGTTTGCTATATTAGGAGACTTGGAACAGTGTGAAAGGTGTGGGCAGGATGACCATAATGCCAAGAGATGCATGACACTTCTCCCTGAGCAAGAGAAGGCACTCAATGGCATAGTGAAAACAAGCGGTGTAGTCAAAGCTGAGAAAAAGGAGAAAGCTATCTTCCAGCCAATTCAAAAGAAGGAATATAAAGCTAAAAGGGAGGTGGCTAATATAGCTGAAATTGCACTCAAAGCTGACTACAAGGATAAGCAGTGGATCCTTGACAGTGGATGCACTTCACACATGACGGGAGACAAGAGTAAATTGTCAAAGCTAAACAAGTCAAGAGAAGGCAGAGTCAAGTTTGGCAATGATGATTCACTCAACATCAGTGGTCAAGGGTCAGTAAATATTGGAAAAGGAAAGCTGAAAAGATGTTCTGCATGTTGAAGGACTCAGATATAATCTAGCATCTGTCAGCCAACTATGCAATGAAGACCATAAAGTGATATTCACAAAAACAGGTTGCCAAGTAAAGAGTAAAGAAGGCAATACTGTTGCAGCTGGGAAAAGAACAGCTGGAAATTTATATGTAATTGATGAGGACAAGACAAACAGCTGTTTACTTACAAAAGAAGAAGAAAATCAACTCTGGCATCGGAGGCTGGGACACTTAACACAGAAGAACATGAGGAAGCTGACCACTACTCATGCAATCAGAGACATTCCAGACCTTAAGAGAGAGAGGGAGTATGTTTGCTCAGCATGCTCTAAAGGAAAACAGGTCAGAAAGCAGTATAAGACCAAAGAGGTCAGTTCTAAAGCAGTGCTTGACATTGTGCATACTGATTTGTGTGGGCCGATGAGAACAAAAGGGTTGAATGGTGAGAGGTACTTCATCTTGTTTGTTGATGATTATTCTAGAAGGACCTGCATCATGCACCTCACACATAAGTCAGAAGTTTTGAAATGCTTCAAGAGATACAGAAGATTGGCTGAAAATGAGAGTGGAAAGAAGATCAAAGTATTGAGGTCAGATCAAGGCACTGAATTCACAAATGGAGCTTTTGAAGATTACCTTGAGAAGCATGGAATTCACCATCAGATGGCAGCAGCAAGAACTCCTCAACAGAACGGGGTGGTAGAGAGGAAAAATAGAGCTGTGGTTGAAATGGCAAGAACTCTACTGCTGGAATCCAAGCTTCACACAAGATTTTGGACAGAAGCAACATTTACAGCCGTGCACCTATTGAACAGAGTTTCACTAAGGCCCAATACTGATAAGACTCCATATGAGCTATGGAGTGGGAAGAAGACAACAGCCAAGTATCTTAGAATCTTTGGCAGCCCATGTTTTGTGAAGAACAAGGAGCAAAACTTGGGAAAATTCCATGCTAGGTCAGATGAAGGCATCTTTGTGGGATACTCAGCAAAGACAAAAGGTTACAGAGTTTTTCTGCATAAACTGGGAAAAGTGGTCACTTCCAGTGATGTGAGAATAGATGAAAACTGGAAAACAACGCATAATGGAGAAGCTGAGGATAGTGAAGAAGATGACTTCAAGATAGATGAAGAATCTGACCAACATGAAGAAGTGGGGAAAGAAGTAAGTTCAGACTCAGAGAAGAGTGAGTCTGAAGATGAAGAAGGAGATTCTCTTGCAACTAAGACTGTGCAAGAAAGAAAGACAAAGAAGACATGGACCAGTGCTCATCAAGAAAATCAGATCATAGGTGACCCATCAGCAGGAGTTACAACAAGAAGAAGAATTGTGGGAGCTACTACTTTACTCTCACAAGTTGAACCTAAATCTGTTGAAGAGGCTACACAAGATCTAACTAAATCTCTGTCCACAGAGCTGTTTGAAAAGCACAGAATGAGTCTGTCTGTGCGAATGCCTCCTCAAGCCTAAAAATCAGGTGAATCCTCCATCTCTACTTTGCGAGTTTTTCAGATTTGTAATTGGTTGGCAAAGGGGGAGAGAAGCAACAGTGCAGGGGGAGCTGTTAAGGAAGGGGGAGTGCATATTTAGGGGGAGTTGTAATCCATCTGCTTCTGGATTATTACTCTAAGAAGATTATGAAAGACTACTGCATAATGGCTTTTGTTATGAATGTTGCCAACAATTACAAAGGGGGAGATTGTTGTTCCCACAGCCTTGTATGGGTTGTAATTGTTGTCAACGAGGGTTAAGTGTGCAAGAGAGTAAAGTCACATGGAAGGGCAGCAAAGTCACATGGAAGGGCAAGAAAGTAAATCTGCAGCATAAGGGCAAGAACGTAAATCTGCCATGTAAGCCCTATTAGGGTTTCATGGAAGAGAGTATATAAAGGCCTTGGAAGACAAAACTAGGGAAGAGGGCCAACACAATTGAATAAACAGCAACCCTACAGCAACCGGCCAAAAGGAAGAGAGAGCAGAACGGCAAGAGATCAGAAACAACACCACCAGGAGAGCAAACCAGAAACGTCACCACCGGGAGAGCAAACCAGAACGTGCAACCTCCTGCAAGCAAACCAGAAACACGTCCTGCAAGCAAACCAGAAACACATCCTGCAGGCAAACCAGAAACGCCTCCTGCAAGCAAACCAGAAACACATCCTGCAACCAAACCAGAAACGCACAACCAGCAAGAGGAGAAATAAGAAACAGACCACCCGGAAGAGAAGACAGCAGACCTGGTATCCGTGAGACCACCCGGAAGAGAAGACAGCAGACTAGAAGCGTGAGGCAGGGCAAGAGACGTGAACCAGAAAAACCAGTAGTGTAAGGCAGGCCAAGAGACGTGAAACAGCAGACCAGGAGCGTGAGACCAGAACGTGCAACGGCGTGACTGATCAGAAGCGTGGGGCAGGCCGTGAGACGTGAAACGGCAGACCAGAAGCTTGAGTGCAAGCTGTGAAACCTTGAGACGGTGAAAGCAGGAGCTGTGTGAGACAACCTAGAGAAGGAATTTGGCGAAGCATCGGAAAGAACTCAACGTATTTCTAGATTTCTTCAAGAGAGGTTAGAGAGCGTTGCGGTGAACTTCTAAGCGGCAGTGGAGCAGCCTTTCAATTCAACAGAGGCAAGACAAGCTAGACGAAGGGTAGACACAGTAAGTGACACTCTTTGTATTGTACTTGCTTAGTAATTGCAATAGTGAAAGGAGCAGAAGATTAAGACATCCATTGTAACTGGAATTCTCAAGTATAGTGGATAGTCTCGGTAAGGGAGAGTCCCTACCACCGTGGATGTACGTCACGTTGACGGAACCACGTAAATCTCGTGTGTCCTTAATTTGCTTTACGTTCTGTGTTTTGAATTGAGTTGTGAACGCAGCTAAAGTATCAGCCAACCCATAACCTAACGAAGACCTAAACAAGAACATCCGAATTGTCTATTAGGCAAGGTGTCTGAAAGGTGACTTTGGGGACTATTGTGATTAGTAGGTAGCAATAGATCTACCTTAGTCGAATCTGAGAAAGAGTTCGCTTTTAAGAAGAGATTGAAGTTGTTCACTTTCCTGCGAATTGTGAATTGTGGTGATACTGATTCACCCCCCCTCTCAGTATCACAAACTAGTAGATCCTAGGGTGAAGTTGGGAACTTCAGTTCTTGTTCCTTTAAGCACTAGGACAAGGTTTTTCTTTTGTTAAACCTCAATTACGTTTCCTGGGGTCTTCAATTCCTTCCTTTCATTGTGGGTTTCATAGCATTCTTTGCATTTAACATTGGATGCTCTGAGAGCTTTGGTCTTTAAATCTAGTTTGCTTATCAAAATTGGGGCTTTTTCTCTTGTTCTTCTTTGCTACCTCTTATTTCATTTTGTTGCATTCCAACTCTGCTCATTACTACCAAATCTCTTCTTTCTAGATTGTAATGCCAATATCCTTCCTTTCACCTTTGGTTCATGATGCTTTGAACAATGGTTATAGGATTACACCTTAAGTTCTTGATCCTTTGAGCATTGGGCCAAGGTTATTCCTTTGTTAAACCCGAATTATGTTTCTTGGTGTCTTCAATTCCTTCTTATCATTTTCAGTTTCATTGCATTCTCTGTGTTTAACATTGGGTGCTGTGATAGCTTTCGACTTTATATCAGGTTTGCTTATGAAAATTGGAGTTTTTTCTCTAGTAGTTCTTCTTTGCTGCCTCTTTTTACATTTTGTTGCCTTCCAACTCTTCTCATTACTACCAAAGCTGTTTTTCCTAGAGTGTAATGCCAATATCCTTCCTTTCACCATTGGTTCATGATGCTTTGAACACTTGTTATTGGATTATACCTTTTGTTCTTGTTGCTTTGGGTGTTGGGCAAAGGTTTTTCCTTTGTTAAACCTCAAATATGTTTCTTGGGGTCTTCAATTCCTTATTTTCATTGTGGGTTTCATTGCATTCTCTTTGTTTAACATTGGGTGCTATGAGAGCCTTGGGCTTTACATCAGGTTTGTTGATCAAAAGTGGAGTTTTTTCTCTAGTTTTTCTTCTTGGCAGCCTCTTATTACGTTTTGTTGCTTTCCAACTCAGCTCTTTACTGCCAAATCTCTTCTTTCTATATTGTGATTCCAATATCCTTCCTTTCACCATTGGTTCATGAAGCTTTGAATAGTGGGTATAGGATTATATATTAAGTTCTTGTTCCTTTGAGCATTGGGCCAAGGCTTTTCCTTTTCTAACCTCAATTATGTTTCCTGGGGTCTTCAATTCCTTCTTTTCATTGTGCATTTGATTGCATTCTTTGTGTTTAACATTGGGTGCTATGAGAGCTTTGGGCTTTAAATCAGCTTTGCTTATCAAAATTGAAGTTTTTTCTCAAGTTTTTCATCTTGGCAGCCTCTTATTATATTTTGTTGCATTCCAACTCGGCTCTTTTCTCCCAAATCTCTTCTTTCCAGCTTGTAATGCCAATATACTTCCTTTCACCTTTGGTTCATGAATCCTTGAACAATGGGAATAGGATTATACCTTAAGTTCTTGTTCCTTTGAGCATTGGGCCAAGGTTTTTCTTTTGTCAGACCTCAATTATGTTCCCTGGTGTATTCAATTCCTTCTTTTCATTCTGAGCTTCATTGCATTCTCTGCATTTAACATTAGGTGCTGTGAGAACTTTGGGCTTTAAATTGAGTTTGCTTATCAAAATTGGACTTTTTTCTCTAGTTTTGCATCTTAGCTGCCTTTTATTTCATTTTGTTGCATTCCAATTTGGCTCATTACTAGCAAATCTCTTCTTTTTAGATTGTAAAGCCAATATCCTTCCCTTCACCATTTGTTCACGAAGCTTTGAATAGTGGGTATTGAATTATATGTTAAATTTTTGTTCCTTTGAGCATTGGGTTAGGGTTTTTCTTCTGTTCAACATGAATTATGTTTCTTGGGGTCTTCAATTCCTTCCTTTCATTTGTGAGTTTCATTGCATTCTCTATGTTTAACACTGGGTGGTATGAGAGCTTTGGGCTTTAAATCAGGTTTGCTTAACAAAATTGGAGTTTTTTCTCTAGTTTTTCTTCTTAGGTGCCTCTTATTACCTTTTGTTGCATTCCAACTCGCCTCATTACAATCAAATCTCTTCTTCCTAGATTGTCATGCCAATATCCTTCCTTTCACCATTGGTTCATGATGCTTTGAATACTTGTTGGCGGATTATACCTTTCATTCTTGTTCCTTTGAGCGTTGGGCCAAGGTTTTTCTTTTGTTAAACCTCAAATATATCTCTTGGGGTCTTCAATTCCTTTTTTTCATTGTGTGTTTCATTGCATTCTTTATGTTTAACATTCGGTGCTATGAGAGCTTTGGGCTTTAAATCAGGTTTGCTTATCAAAAGTCGAGTTTTTTTCTCTAGTAGTTCTTCTTAGCTGCATCTTACTACATTTTGTTGCATTCCAACTCACCTCATTACTACCAAAGCTCTTCTTCCTAAAGTGTAATGCCAATATCTTTCATTTCACCATTGGTTCATGATGCTTTGAACACTTGTTATTGGATTATACCTTTTGTTCTTGTTCCTTTGGGTGTTAGGTTTTTCTTTTGTTAAACCTCAAATATGTTTCTTGGGGTCTTTAATTCCTTCTTTTCATTATGAGTTTCATTGCATTCTCTATGTTTAACATTGGGTGCTATGAGAGCTTTGGGTTTTAAATCAAGTTTGCTTATCAAAATTGGAGTTTTTTCTCTAGTAGTTTTTTGTAGCTACCTCTTATTATGTTTTGTTGCATTCCATCTCACTTCGTTACTATCAAAGCTCTTCTTCCTAGAGTGTAATGCCAATATCCTTCCTTTCACCATTGGTTCATGATGCTTTGAACACTTGTTATTGGCTTACACCTTTTGTTCTTGTTCCTTTGGGCATTAGGCCAAGGTTTTTCCTTTTATAAACCTTAAATATGTTTCTTGGGGTCTTCAATTCCTTCTTTTCATTGTTTGTTTCATTGCATTCTCTGTGTTTAACATTGGGTGCTATGAGTGATTTGGGCTTTAAATCAAGTTTGCTTATCAAAATTCAAGTTTTTTCTCTAGTAGTTCTTCTTAGCTGCCTCTTATTATGTTTTATTGCATTCCAACTCACCTCATTACTACCAAAGCTCTTCTTCCTAGAGTGTAATGCCAATATCCTTCATTTCACCATTGGTTCATGATGCTTTGAACACTTGTTATTGGATTACACCTTTTGTTCTTGTTCCTTTGGGCATTGGGCCAAGGTTTTTCTTTTGTTAAACCTCAAATATGTTTCTTGGGGTCTTCAATTCCTTCTTTTCATTGCATTCTCTCTATTTAAGATTGGGTGCTATGAGAACTTTGGGCTTTAAATTAGGTTTGCTTATCAAAATTTGAGTTTTTTTTCTGTAGTTTTTCTTCTTGGCCACCTTTTATTACCTTTTATTGCTTTCCAACTTGGCTCTTTACTACCAAATCTCCTCTTTCTAGATTGTAATTCCAATATCCTTGCTTTCACCGTTGGTTCATGAAGCTTTGAACAGTGGGTATAGGATTATACCTTAAGTTCTTATTCCTTTGAGCATTAGGCCAAGGTTTTTCTTTTGTTAAACCTTAATTCTGTTTCCTGGGGTCTTTAATTCTTTCTTTTCATTGTGAGTTTCATTGCATTCTTTGTGTTTAACATTGGGTGCTATGAGAGCTTTGGGCTTTAAATCAATTTTGCTGATCAAAATTGGAGTTTTTTCACTAGTAGTTCTTTGTAACTGCCTCTTATTACATTTTGTTGCATTCCATCTTGCTTCATTACTACAAAAGCTCTTCTTCCTAGAGTGTAATGCCAATATCCTTCCTTTCACCATTGGTTCATGATGCTTTGAACTCTTGTTATTGGTTTACACCTTTTGTTCTTGTTCCTTTGGGCATTGGGCCAAGGTTTTTCTTTTTTTAAACTTCAAATATGTTTCTTGGGGTCTTCAATTCCTTCCTTTCATTGTGAGTTTCATTGCATTCTCTTTGTTTAACATTGGGTGCTATGAGAACTTTGGGCTTTAAATCAGGTTTGCTTATCAAAATTGGAGTTTTTTCTCTAGCTTTTCTTCTTGGCCGCCTCTTATTACGTTTTCTTGCTTTCCAACATGGCTCTTTACTGCCAAATCTCTTCTTTCTAGATTGTAATTCCAATATCCTTCCTTTCACCACTGGTTCATGAAACTTTGAACAGTGGGTATATGATTATACCATTGGTTCATGATGCTTTGAACACTTGTTATTGGCTTACACCTTTTGTTCTTGTTCCTTTGGGCATTGGGCCAAGGTTTTTCTTTTGTTAAACCTCAATTATGTTTCTTGGGGTCTTCAATTGCTTTTTTTCATTGTGAGTTTCACTGCATTCTCTGTGTTTTACTACTTTCTGTCGCATTCCAACTCGGCTCTTTACTACCAAATCTCTTCTTTCTATATTGTAATGCCAATATGCTTCCTTTCACCTTTGGTTCATGGAGCTTTGAATAGTGGGTATAGGATTATACCTTAAGTTCTTGTTCCTTTGAGCATTGGGCCAAGGTTTTTCTTTTGTTAAACCACAATTATGTTTCCTGGGGTCTTCAATTGCTTCTTTTCATTGTGAGTTTCACTGTGTTCTTTGTGTTTAACCCTGGCTGCTATGAGAACTTTGGGCTTTAAATCAGGTTTGCATATCAAAATTGGAGTTTTTTTCTCTAGTTTTTCTTCTTAGCAGCCACTTAGTACGCTTTGTTGCATTCTAACCCACCTCATTACTACTAAATCTCTTCTTTCTATATTGTAATGCTAATCCTTCCTTTCACCTTTGGTTCATGAAGCTTTGAACAGTGGGTATAGGATTATACCTCAAGTTCTTGTTCGTTTCACCATTGGGCCAAGGTTTTTCTTTTGTTAAGCCTTAATTATGTTTCCTGGGGTCTTTAATTCCTTCTTTTCATTATGAGTTTCATTGCATTCTTTGTGTTTAACACTAGCTGCTATGAGAGCTTTGTCCTTTAAATCAGGTTTGCTTATGAAAATTGGAGTTTTTCCTTTAGTTTTTTTTCTTAGATGCCTCTTATTACGTTTTGTTGCATTCAAACTTGCCTCATTACTTCCAAATCTCTTCTTTCTATATTGTAATGGCCATATCCTTCCTTTCACCTTTGGTTGATGAAGCTTTTAACAGTGGGTATGGGATTATACCTTTAGTTCTTGCTCCATTGAGCATTGGGCTAAGGTTTTCATTTTGTTAAACCTCAATGATGTTTCTTAGGGTGCTTAATTCTTTCTTTTCATTATGAGTTTCATTACATTCTCTTTGTTTGACATTAGGTGCTATGAGAGCTTTGGGATTTAAATCAAGTTTGCTTATCAAAATTGGAGATTTTTCTCTAGTTTTTCTTCTTAATTGCCTCTTATTATGCTTTGTTGCATTCCTTCTGGTCTCATTACTACCAAATCTCTACTTTCTATATTGTAATGGCAATATCCTTCCTTTCACCTTTGGTTCATGAAGCTTTGAACAGTGGGTATAGAATTATACTTTAAGTTCTTATTCCTTTGAGTATTGGGCCTTGATTTTTCCTTTGTTAAACCTCAATTATGTTTCATGGGGTCTTCAATTCCTTCTTTTCATTGTGAGCTTCCTTGCATTCTCTGTCTTTAAATTAGGTTTGTGTATCAAAATTGGAGTTTTTTCTCTAGTTTTTGTTCTTAACTACCTCTTATTACATTTTGTTGCATTCTAGCTCCCCTCATTACTGTCAAATCTCTTCTTTCTAGATTGTAATGGCAATATCCTTCCTTTCACCTTTGGTTCATGATGCTTTGAATTGTGGGTATAGGATTATACCTTAAGTTCTTGTTCCTTTGAGCATTGGGCCAAGGTTTTACTTTTGTTAAACATGAATTATGTTTCTTGGGGTCTTCAATTCCTTCTTTTCGTTGTGAGTTTCACTGTATTCTCTGTGTTTAATACTAGCCCCTACGATAGCTTTGGGTTTTAAATCAGGTTTGCTTATCAAAATTGGAGTTTTTTCTCTAGTTTTTCTTTGTAGCTGCCACTTATTACGTTTTGTTGCATTCCAACTCGCCTCATTACTACCAAATCTCTTCTGTCTATATTGTAATGCCAATATCCTTCCTTTCACCATTTGGGTTTTAAATCAGGTTTGCTTATCAAAATTGGAGTTTTTTCTCTAGTTTTTCTTTGTAGTTGCCACTTATTAATTACGTTTTGTTGCATTCCAACTCGCCTCATTACTACCAAATCTCTTCTTTCTATATTGTAATGCCAATATCCTTCCTTTCACCATTGGTTCATGATGCTTTGAACACTTGTTATTGGATTTTAAGTGAAGTTCTTGTTCCTTTGAGCATTGGGCTAAGGTTTTTCTTTTGTTAAACCTCAATTATGTTTCTTGGGGTCTTCAATTCCTTTTTGCATTGTGAGTTTCATTGCATTCTTTATGTTTAAGATTAGGTGCTATGAGAGTTTTGGGCTTTAAATCTAGTTTGCTTATCAAAATTGAAGTTTTTTTCTCTAGTTTTTCTTCTTAGGAGTGATGGAAGCCATATTGTACCAGCTCAAATCAACAAGGGAGTTTGATGCTTTGCAAAACCTTGGAGGACCAATGACAAGGGCTAGGTCAAAGAAAATAAAGGAAGCTCTCAACAACTTGTTGTGCGACATTTACTATCAGGAAGTTGCTGGGTATGAGTTAAGGATGATGGAGGCTTCACCAGGGCTTGCGAATGTGTCATTTGTTGAGGAATTTGAGAACCATGACCTTGGGAAGGAAGTTGGATTTGGGAGCCCATGTTTGGGCATTGAAATGGGTTATTTTCATGGGTTTTTATTATTATTTAATGGGTTGGACGAATTTCCTTAATATGTCTATCTTATTAGCTAGGGTTTTTGGCGGTTAGCATATAAAAAGGGTGGCTGGAGGGGAGGATGGCAGATTGGTCGAATTTCCTTAATAAGCCCATCTTATTAGCTAGGGTTTTTGGGGGTTAGCATATAACAAGGGTGGCTAGAGGTGAGGATGGCTTTAAATCAGGTTTGTTTATCAAAATTGGAGTTTTTTCTCAAGTTTTTCTTCTTAGCAACCTCTTATTATGTTTTGTTGCATTCCAACATGGCTCATTACTACCAAATCTCTTCTTTCTAGATTTTAATGGCAATATCCTTCCTTTCACCATTGGTTCATGAAGCTTTGAACAGTGGGTATTGGATTATAACTTAAGTTCTTGTTCCTTCTGAATTAGGCCAAGGTTTTACTTTTGTTAAACCTCAATTATGTTTCCTGGGGTCTTTAATTTGTTCCTTTCCTTATGAGTCTCACTGCATTCTCTATGTTTAACATTGGGTGCCATGAGAGCCTTGGGCTTGAAATCAGGTTTGGTTATCAAAATTGGAGTTTTTTCTCATGTTTTTCATCTTAGCAACCCCTTATTAGGTTTTGTTGCATTCCAACTCGGCTCATTACTACCAAATCTCTTCTTTCTAGATTTTAATGGCAATATCCTTGCTTTCACCTTTGGTTCATGAAGCTTTGAATAGTGGGTATAGGATTATACTTTAAGTTCTTGTTCCTACAGCATTAGGCCAAGGTTTTACTTTTGTTAAACCTGAATTATGTTTCTTTGGGTCTTCAATTCCTTCTTTTCACTGTAAGTTTCACTGCATTCTTTGTGTTTAACACTAGCTCCTTTGAGAGCCTAGGGCTTTCAATCAGGTTTGCTTATCAAAATTGGAGTTGTTTTTCTAGTTTTTCTTCTTAGCTGCCACTTATTTCAATTTGATGCACTCCAACTCGCCTCATTGCTACCAACTCTCCTCTTTCGAGATTGTAATGTCAATATCCTTCCTTTCACCATTAGTTCATGGTCTTTTGAACTCTTGTTATTGGATTATACCATAAGTTCTTGTTCTTTTCAGCATTCGGCCAAGGCTTTACTTTAGTTGAACCTGAATTATTTTTCTTGGGGTTTTCAATTCCTTCTTTTCATTGTGAGTTTCACTGTTTTCTCTGTGTTTAACACTGGCTGCAATGAGAGCTTTGTGCTTTAAATCAGGTTGCTTACGAAAATTGGAGTTTTTTCTCTAGTTTTTCTTCTTAGCTTCCTCTTATTACATTTTTTCGAATTCCAACTCGCCTCATTATTACCAAATCTCTTCTTTCTATATTGTAATGGCAATATCCTTCCTTTCACCTTTGGTTCATGAAGCTTTGAACAGTGGGTATAGGATTATACCTTAAGTTCCTTTTCCTTTCAGCATTGGGCCAAGGTTTTCCTTTTGTTAAACCTGAATTATGTCTCTTAGGGTCTTCAATTCCTTCTTTTCATTGTGAGTGCAATGCATTTGTTGTGTTTAACATTGGGTGCTATGAGAACTTTGGGCTTTAAATCAGGTTTGCTTATCAAAATTGGAGATTTTTGTCTAGTTTTTCTTCTTAGCTGCCTCTTATTACGCTTTGTTGCATTCCAACTCACCTCATTACTACCAAATCTCCTCTTTTTAGATTGTAATGCCAATATCCTTCCTTTCACCTTTGGTTCATAAAGCTTTGAATAGTGGGTATAGGATCATACCTTAAGTTCTTATTCACTTGAGCATTGGGCAAAGGTTTTTCATTTGTTAAACCTCAATTATGTCTCCTGGGGTCTTCAAGTCCCTTTTTTTATTGTGAGTTTCATTGCATTCTTTGTGTTTAGCACTCGGTGCTATGACTGCTTTGGGTTTAAATCAGGTTTGCTTATCAAAATTGGGTTTTTTTGTCTAGTTTTTCTTCTTAGTTGCCTCTTATTATGTTTTTTTGCATTTCAACTCGCCTCATTACTACCAAATCTCTTCTTTCTAGATTGTAATTGCAATATCCTTTGTTTCACCTTTGGTTCATGAGGTTTTGAACAGTGGCTATAGGATTATACCTTAAGTTCTTGGTCCTTTGAGTATTGGGCTGAGGTTTTCCTTTTGTCAAATCTTAATTATGTTTCTTGGGGTCTTCAATTCCTTCTTTTCATTGTGAGTTTCACTGCATTCTCTGTGTTCAACTCTGACTGCTATGAGAGGATTGTGCCTTAAATCAGGTATATCTATCAAAATTGGAGTTTTTTCTCTAGTTATTGATCTTTGCTGCCTCTTATTACGTTTTGTTGCTTTCCAACTCGGCTCTTTATTGCCAAATCTGTTCTTTCTATATTGTAATGCCAATATGCTTCCTTTCACCTTTGGTTCATGGAGCTTTGAACAATGGGTATAGGATTATACCTTAAGTTCTTGTTCTCTTGACCATTAGGCTGAGGTTTTTCATTTGTGAAACCTCAATTATGTCTCTTAGGGTCTTCAAGTCCTTCTTTTCATTATGAGTTTCATTGCATTCTTTGTGTTTAGCACTCGGTGCTATACGTGCTTTGGGCTTTAAATCAGGTTTGCTTATCAAAACTCAGATTTTTTGTCTAGTTTTTCTTCTTAGCTGCCTCTTATTACGTTTTGTAGCATTCCAACTCGCCTTATTACTACCGAATCTCTTCTTTCTAGATTGTAATTGCAATATCCTTTGTTTCACCTTTGGTTCACGAGCCTTTGAACTGTGGGTATTGGATTATACCTTAAGTTCTTAGTCCTTTAAGCATTGGGCCAAGGTTTTCATTTTGTTAAACCTTAATTATCTTTCTTGTGCTCTTTTATTCCTTCTTTTCATTGAGAGATTCACTGCATTCTCTGTCTTTGACTCTGGCTGCTATGAGAGGTTTGTGCTTTAAATCAGGTTTGCCTATCAAAATTGGAGTTTTTTCTCTAGTTTTTCATCCTCGCTGCCTCTTATTACGTTTTGTTGCTTTCCAACTTGGCTCTTTACTACCAAATCTGTTCTTTCTATATTGTAATGCCAATATGCTTCCTTTCACCTTTGGTTCATGGAGCTTTCAACTGTGGGTATAGGATTATACCTTAAGTTCTCATTCATTTGATCATTGGGCCAAAGTTTTTCTTTTATTACACCTCAATTATGCTTCCTAGGGTCTCCAATTCTTTCTTTTCATTGTGAGTTTCATTGCATTCTTTGTGTTTATCATTGGGTGCTATGAGAGCTTTGGTCGATGATGCTTTGAATAGTGGGCATAGGATTATACCTTAAGTTCTTTTTCCTTTTGAGCATTGGGCCAAGGATTTCCTTTTGTTAAACCTAAAATATATTTCTTAGGGTCTTCAATTCCTTCTTTTCATTGTGAGTTTCATTGCATTCTCTGTGTTTACCATTGGGTTATATGCGAGCTTTGGGCTTTAAATCAGGTTTGCTTATCAAAATTGGAGATTTTTCCCAAGTTTTTCTCTTTGGCAACCTTTTATTACATTTTCTTGCTTTCCAACTCGGCTCATTACTACCAAATCTCTTCTTTCTAGATTGTAATCCCAATATCCTTCCTTTCGCCTTTGGTTCATGAAGCTTTCAACAGTGTGTATAGGATTATACCTTAAGTTCTTGTTCCTTTAAGCATTGGCCAAGATTTTTCCTTTGTTAAACCTCATTTATGTTTCCTGGGGTCTTTAATTCCCTCTTTTCATTATGAGTTTCATTGCATTTTCTATGTTTAACATTGGGTGCTATGAGAGCTTTGGGCTTTAAATCAGGTTTGCTCATTACACTTTGTTGCATTCCAACTCACCTCATTACTACCAATTCTCTGCTTTCTAGATTGTAACGCCAATATCCTTCCTTTCACCTTTGGTTCATAAAGCTTTGAACTATGGGTATAGGATTATAATCTATAAAGAAGTGATTTGAGTGTAATGAGTCCAGTTGGAATGTGACAAAACATAATGAAATCCAGCTAAGAAGAAGAAATAGAGAAAAACACAAATTTTGATATGCAAATCTAATTTAAAGCCCAAATATCTCATAGTGGCCAATGTTAAACACAAAAAGCACAATGAAACCCATAATTAAAGGAAGGAAATGGGAACCCTAAGAAATATAATTCAATTTGAAGAAAAGTAAAGTTTCAGCCCAACGCTCAAAGGTTACCTATACCCAATGTTCAAACCATGATGAACCAAAGGTATAAGGAAAGATATTGGCATTACAATCTAGAGAAAAGAGATTTGGGAGTAATTAGTCGAGTTGGAATGTGACAAAATGTAATAAAACCCAACTAACAAGAAGAACTAGAGAAAAAACTGAAATTTTGAAGTGAGTAAATCTAATTTAAAGCCCAAAGCTCTAATAACACCCAATTTTAAACACAATGAATGCAATGAAACCCACAAATCAAACAAAGGAATTTAAGACCCCAGGAAACATAGTTCAGGTTTAACAAAAGTAATGTGTCAGCTGAATGCTCAAAAGAACAGGAACTTAACTTATAAACCTAGACCCAATGTTCAAAGCATTGTGACCCAAAGTTATAAGACAGGATATTGGCATTACAATCTATAAATAAGTGATTTAAGAGTAATGAGTTGAGTTGGGATGTGACAAAATGTAATAAAAGGCAGCTAAGAAGAAGAACTAGAGAAAACACTCAAATTTTGATAAGCAAATCTAATTTAAAGTGCAAAGCTCTCACAATGCCAATGTTAAATACAAAGAATGCAACGACACCCACAATCAAAGTTATAAGGTAGGATATTGGCGTTACAATCTATAAACAAAAGATTTGAGAGTAATGAGTCGAGTTAGAATGCGACAAAATGTAATAAAAGCAACTAAGAAGAACAACTAGAGAAAGAACTCAAATTTTGATAAGCAAATCTAATTTAAAGCACAAAGCCCTCACTGCACCTAATGTTAAAAATAAAGAATGCAATGAAACCAACAATCAAAGTTATAAGGTAAGATATTGGCATTACAATCTGTAAAGAAGTGATTTGAGAGTAATGAGTCGAGTTGGAATGTGACAAAATGTAATAAAAGGCAGCTAGGAAGAAGAACTAGAGAAAAAACTCAAATTTTGATAAGCAAGTCCGATTTAAGGCCCAAAGCACTCATAGCACCTGTTGTTAAAAACTATGAATGCAACAAAATCCATAATCAAAAGAAGGAATTGAAGAACCCATTAAACATAATTCAGGTTTAACAAAAGTAAAGCCTCACCCAATACTTAAAGTATTAGGAACTTAAGTTATAAACCTAGACCCAATGTTCAAAGCTTCATGAACCAAAATTATAAGGTAGGATATTAGCATTACTATCTACAAAGAAGTGATTTGAGAGTAATGAGTCAAGTTGGAATGCGACAAAATGTAATACAACGCAGCTAAGAAGAAGAACTAGAGAAAAAACTCAAAATTTGATGAGCAAATCTAATTTAAAGCCCAAAGCTCTCATAGCACCCAATGTTAAACATAATGAATGTAATGAAACCCACAATGAAACAATGGAATTGAAGACCTCAAGAAACATAGTTTAGGTTTAACAAAAGTAAAGCCTCAGCCCAATGCTGAAAGGATTAGAAACTTAAGTTATAAACCTACACCCAATGTTCAAAGCTTTGTGAACCAAAGTTATAAGGTAGGATATTGGCATTACAATCTATAAAGAAGTGATTTGAGAATAATGAGTCGAGTTTAAAAGTGTCAAAATGTAATAAAAGGCAGCTAGGAAGAAGAACTAGAGAAAAAAACTCAAATTTTGATAAGCAAATTTGATTTACGGCCCAAAGCACTCATAGCACCCGATGTTAAAAACAATGAATTCAACAAAACCCTTAATCAGAAGAAGGTATTGGAGACCCCATGAAACATAATTTAGGTTTAACAAAAGTAAAGTTTCAGCCCAATGCTGAAAGGATTAGGAACTCAAGTTATAAACATAGACCCAATGTTCAAAGCTTTCTGAATGAAAGTTATAAGGTAGGATACTGGCATTACTATCTATAAAGAAGTGATTTGAGAGTAATGAATCAAGTTGGAATGCGACAAAATTTAATAAAAGGCAGTTAAGAAGAAGAACTAGAGAAAAAACTCAAATTTTGACGTGCAATTCAAATTTAAAGCCCAAAGCTCTCATAGCACCCAATGTCAAACACAAAGAATGCAACAAAACCCACAATCAAATAAAGGAATTGAAGACTCTAGGAAACATAGTTCAGGTCTAACAAAAGTAAAGTCTCAGCCCAGTGCTCAAAGGAACAAGAACTTAAGGTGGAGACCTATATCCAATGTTCAAAGCATTATGAACCAAAGGTATAAGGAAGGATATTGGCATTACAATCTATAGAGAAGAGATTTGGGAGTGATGAGTTGAGTTGGAATGTGACAAAATGTAATAAAAGGCACCTAAGAAGAAGAACTTGAGAAAAAACTCAAATTTTGATAAGCAAATCTAATATAAAACCCAAAGCTCTCATAGCACCCAATGTTAAACACAATGAATGCAATGAAACCCAGAGTCAAAGAAAGGAGTTGAAGACCCTAGGAAACACAGTTTAGGTTTAACAAAAGTAAAGTCTCAGCTCAAAGCTCAAAGGAACAAGAACTTAAGGTGGAAACCTATTCCCAATGTTCAAAGCATCATGAACCAAAGGTATAAAGAAGGATATTGGCATTACCATCCAGAGAGAAGAGATTTAGGAGTAATGAGCCAAGTTGGAATGCGACAAAAAGTAATGAAACGTAGCTAACAAGATGAACTAGAGAAAAAACTCAAATTTTGATAAGCAAAGCTAATATAAAGCCCGAAACTCTCGTAGCTCCCAATGTTAAAGACAAAGAATGCAATGAAACCCATAATCAAAAGAAGGAATTGAAGACCCTATGAAACATAGTTTAGGTTTAACAAAAGTAATGTGTTAGCCAAATTCTCAATGGAGCAAGAACTTAACTTATAAACCTAGACTTGATGTTCAAAGCATTGTGACCCAAAGTTATAAGGTGGGATATTGGCATTACTATCTATAAAAACTGACTTAAGAGTAATGAGTCAAGTTAGAATGTGACAAAATATAATAAAAGGTAGCTAAGAAGAAGAACTAGAGAAAAAACTCAAATTTTGATAGGTGAATCTAATTTAAAGCACAAAGCTCCTGTAGCACCCAATGTTAAGCACAAAGAATGCAATGACACTAACAATCAAAGTTATAAGGTATGATATTGGCATTACAATCTATAAAGAAGTGATTTAAAAGTAGTGAGTCGAGTTGTAATGCGACAAAATGTAATAAAAGGCAGCTAAGAAGACTCATGTTCAATCAATTCAACCCATTTTGCATGTCTCTTGTTCAACTTACCTTGCCCCTTCAAGTATTTCAAAGACTCATGATCAATATGAATTACAAACTCCTCATGCCAAAGGTAATGCTGCGGCGTTTCTAAAGTCCTAACAAGTGCATACATTTCTTTATCATAAGTTGGATAATTCAATGTCTCCCCACTCAACTTCTCACTAAAGAATGCAATAGGTTGTTTCTCTTGCCTGAGAACTCCCCCAGTCCCAATGCTTGATGCATCACATTCAATTTCAAAGATCTTAGAAAAATCAGGTAAAGCAAGAAGTGGTGCATTACACAACTTAGTCTTAAGCAAATCAAACGCATCTTGTTGTTCTTTACTCCACTTGAAACCCACACTCTTTTTAATCACTTGACTCAATGGTGCAGCTATGGTACTAAAACCCTTAATAAACCTCTTATAAAAGCTAGCCAAACCATGGAAACTCCTCACATCACTCACACTCTTAGGTGTAGGCCATTCTTGAATTGCCTTAATCTTCTCTTTATCAACCTCTATGCCATGAGCAGACACAACATAACCCAAGAAAATAACGTGATCCTTGCAAAAATCACATTTCTTCACGTTGGCATACAATTTCTCTTTCCTCAAAACATCAAGCATGCAATGCAAATGTTCAACATGCTCTTCTAAATTCCTACTATATACTAATATATCATCAAAATAAGCCACAACAAACTTTCTTAAGAAAGGTCTTAAAGCATGATTCATTAATCTCATAAAAGTACTAGGTGCATTAGTCAAACCAAAGGGCATAACTAACCATTCATACAAACCATGCTTGGTCTTGAATGCAGTTTTCCATTCATCTCTTTCCCTCATCCTAATTTGATGACACCTATTCTTAAGGTCAATTTTAGAGAAGTAACATGCACCATGTAATTCATCTAGCATATCATTAAGCCTGGGTATAGGATGTCGATAGTTAACTTTTATTTTGTTGATAGCTCTACAATCAACTCATATCCTCCAAGATCCATCTTTCTTTGGCACAAGCAACACTGTCACTGCATATGGACTCATTCTCTCCCTTACATGTCCCTTCTTCATCAACTCATCAACTTGCCTTTGAAGCTCCTTTGTCTCCTCAGGATTACTTCTATATGCTAGCTTATTGGGAATGGGAGCCCCAAGAATAAGATCAATGTGATGTTCAATCCCTCTCCTTGGTGGTAAATCATCTGAGATCTCCTCAGGGAATACATCATTATAATCTTGCAACAAAGATGAAATAACACTAGGCAAAGATGAATCAAGGTCAGTGTTAGAGAAATAAGAATCCTTGTAAAGGATCAAGATTATTTGTTGCCTTGCTTGAAAGGCAACCTTAACATTTGCTCCTTTTGCAAACACACTCACTTGTTTTCTTTCATCTTCACTCTTGTGAACCTAACCCCCCTTGTACTTAGCACTCTCGCATGCATTTACTTTCTTTTTCTCTCCCTCACTTTCTTTTCTCTCAACTCTCTCTTTCTTTTTGCTCCTCCTCTTTTGCTTACTTTCATAAAGTCTCACTTGGTCTTCATACACCTATTTTGGAGTCAATGGAACAAGTGTAAATGATTTTCCATCCATAGTGAAAGAATAACGGTTCTTGTAACCATCACGCAAAACTTTCCTATCAAATTGCTAAGGACGGCCCAATATCAAATGCCCGACCTACATAGGTACAACATTCAAAACAACTCGTCCGTATATTTGCCAATGGAAAATGGAACCACAACTTGTTTAGTCACTTTCACCACTCCACTGTCATTCAACCATTGCAAATTATATGGTCTAGGATGTTTGGTTGTAGGCAAGTTCAATTTTTCCACCAACTTTGTACTTGCTACATTAGTGCAACTACCACCATCAATGATCAAGCAATAGAGTCTATCTTGAACTAAACATTGAGTATGGACAATAGTTTCCCGCTGCATCTCAACATCATCCTCCTCCTTAACCTGCACACTAAGGGCTCTCTTTGCTGCTAAAAGCCTTCCACCATGCTCTGGATACTCTATCCCTTCATTAACATCACTAGTATCCTCTAGTGGCGGCATTTGGTCTTCATCACTAGCATCACTGCTAGACAAATAGTCACCATTCTCCTTAAGGTATTTAGTTCTCCTGTTTGGACATTGTGAAGCCACATGACCCTTACCCAACCACCTAAAGCATTTGATGTCTCTAGTTTTTCCTTAGGTGCCCTCAAGTTTTTCTTTAAATTTGTCCCTTTCTAGGCTACCCCCACTAGTTTGGGTCTATATGAATTGGTTTTAAGCTTAAAAGTCATCTTCTCTTCCTTCTTCCCCTAGTTCAACTTCCAAACAGATGAATCTAAGTTCTCATTATATCCAGAAGTGCTCCTTCCCTTAAGTTGCCTCTCAACTTTCATGGCAATGTGTATCATGTCTTCAAGCTCTACATAGTGTTGCAATTCTACCACATCAGCTATGCTTCTATTCAACCCTTGGAGGAACCTAGCCATGGTTGCCTCCCTATCCTCCATTACATTTGCCTTAACCATAGCAATTTCCATCTCCTTATGGTACTCTTTCACACTCTTGGAACCTTGCTTAAGGTTCTACAACTTGTTATACAAATCCCTATAATAAGAGTTGGGAGCAAATCTCCTTCTCATCATAGTCTTTAACTCATTCCAAGTTTCTATAGTTCTCTCAAAATTTCTTCCTCTGGTGGTAACTTGCTAGTCCCACCATACAACAGTATAATCAGTGAACTCTACCACTGCTAACTTCACTTTCTTCCCCTCAAAGAAGTTATGGCACTTATATATTAATTCTACCCTTCGTTCCTAATCCAAATAGACATTAGGGATAACTTTCCCTTAGAAAGAAGGTATTTTCATTTTAATACTACTAAGATTTTTGTCTACTCCTTCCTCTACTCTATTTCTGTTATCCCAACCTTCATTGTACCTATCATAAACATTTCCATTGCCTCTTACTCCCCTACCATTCCGATTACCGCGTCCTTCTCTAAAGCCACCTTTGAAATTTCTACTAGCATTATCACCATCATCATAATAACCATCACCATCTTCACTAAAGTCATGTTCAAATTGTTCCTTCATGACCCTTCCAGCTGGCCTTTTAGGATTGACACTCAATTCCCTATCTATTTTATCCATCTTGTCTCAAACTTCCTAAAACATTTGGTGAATCCTATCAAACTTCTGCTTTAAGGATTTCATCAGCAATTTGAAATCTGGAACAACTACTTCCTCCTCTTCATGTGGGAACCTGCCTTCTTTAACATTAGACATTGTATATGCAAGATTGTTAGAAAATAAAAAATATACCTCACGTAACTCACTCCTTTGCACATTTGCCCTCCACTCAACTATAGTAGTCCTCAACTCTTGTGTTTCACACAATGATTTGTAAGACTCTAAGAGCTTTTTCAATAGTTCCAAGCAAACTAAGTTCAGAAAAAACAAAAGTTGACTATATCAATCCTAGACCTACCCCTTCAGAGAAGTGACATGATCAAGAAGATGGGTAATAAAGCAAACAGAATGACAAGGAATTTAATGATACGAGTAGTGCAATCAAACAACAATCAATTATCGAATATAATTAAGTAAATGACCAATTGAGTAATGAAACCGTTTTTGTTTTTCTTTTTTTGGTTAACTAATGAGTATTTGTATAGAAGGAACGAATAGCAAAAAGGCAACCCAAGAAATACACGATTTTTTTTTCTTTTTGGTTATTCAACCAACAATGAAGGATACATGAAGAGTTGATAACAAAACTATAACTAACCTGAGTCAAAAATATGACTCTAATACCAAATGATATGAACTCTGATTATTTGTAAACGGAACCCAACACCAATGTTGGTATAGGATTATTCTAACAAAGGTTAAGGGATTTTGGAGTTCTGACCTAATGATTATAAACAACCAATAACTAGAACTTAAAGATTTAGATGCCACTCCCAACAACAAAAATGTTGAAAAAAGTCTATTGAACCAACACACTTAAGTATGAAAGTTCAAAATTAGTTCTCAAAGAACTAGAGAAAATAGCTCATACACTCATCATCTGCTGTCCTCCCCTCCAGCCACCCTTTTTATATGCTAACCACCCCTAAAACCCTAGCTAATAAGATGGGCTTATTAAGGAAATTCGTCCAACCCATTCAATAATAATAAAAACCCATGAAAATAACCCATTTGAATGCCCAAACATGAGCTCCCAAATCCAACTTCCTTCCCAAGGTCATGGTTCTCAAATTCCTCCACAAATGACATATTCGCAAGCCCTGGTGAAGCCTCCATCATCCTTAACTCATACCTAGCAACTTCCTGATAGTAAATGTTGCACAACAAGTTGTTGAGAGCTTCCTTTATTTTCTTTGACCTTGCCCTTGTCATTGGTCCTCCAAGGTTTTGCAAAGCATTAACTCCCTTGTTGATTTCACCTGGTACGATATGGCTTCCATCAAGAGTAATGAGCCAAGTTGGAATGCAACAAAATGTAATAAAATGCAGCTCAGAAGAACAACTAGAGAAAGAACTTAAATTTTGCCAAGCAAATCTAATTTAAAGTACAAAGCTCTTGTAGCACCTAATGTTAAACACAAAGAATCCAATGAAACAATAATCAAAGTTATAAGGAAGGATATTGGCATTACAATCTATAAAGAAGTGATTTGAGAGTAATGAGTCAAGTTGCAATGTGATAAAATGTAATAAAAGGCAGCTAGGAAGAAGAACTAGAGAAAAAAACTCAAATTTTGATAAGAAAATCTGATTTAAGGCCCAAAGCACTCATAGCACCTGATGTTAAAAAGAATGAAGTCAACAAAATCCACAATCAAAAAAAGGAATTGAAGACCCCATGAAACATAATTCAAGTTTAATAAAAGTAAAGCCTCCGCCCAATGCTAAAAGGATCAAAAACTTAAGTTATAAACATAGACCTAATGTTCAAAGCATTGTGAACAAAAGTTATAAGGTAGAATATTGGATTTACTATCTATAAAGAAGTGATTTGAGAGTAATGAGTTGAGTTGGAATGTGACAAAATGTAATAAAATGCAGCTAAGAAGAAGAACTAGAAAAAAAAAAACTCAAATTTTGATAAGCAAAGTTAATGTAAAGCCCAAAAGTCTTGTAGCTCCCAATGTAAAAGACAAAGAATGCAATTAAACCCACAATCAAAAGAAGGAATTCAAGACCCCATGAAACATAATTTATGTTTAACAAAAGTAATGTGTCAGCCAAATTCTCAAAGGAATAGGAACATAACTTATAAACCTAGACCCAATTTTAAAAGCATTGTGACCCAAAGTTATAAGGAAAGATATTGGTAGTACAATCTATAAAGAAGTGATTAAGAGTAATGAGTCGAATTGGAATGTGACAAAATGTAATAAAATGCAGCTAGGAAGAAGAACTAGAGAAATAACTCAAATTTTGATAAGCAAATCTGATTTAAGGCGTAAAACACTCATAGCACCTAAAGTTAAAAACAATGAAGTCAACAAAATCCACAATCAAAAGAAGGAATTGAAGACCCCATTAAACATATTTCAGGTTTAACAAAAGTAAAGCCTCAGCCTAATGCTCAGAGGACCAGGAACTTAAGTTATAAACCTAGACCCAATGTTTAAGGCATCGTGAACCAAAGGTATAAGGTAGGATTTTGGCATTACAATCTATAAAGAAGTGATTTAAGAGTAAGGAGTCGAGTTGGAATGATAGAAAATGTAATAAAATGCAGCTAAGAAGAAGAACTAGAGAAAAAACCTAAAATTTGATAAGGAAATCTAATTTAAAGTGGAAAGCTCTCGCAGCACCCAAAGTTAAGCACAAAGAATGCAATGAAACCAACAATCAAAGTTATAAGGTGGGATAATGGCATTATAATCTATAAAGAAGTGATTTGAGAGTAATGAGTTGAGTTGGAATGTGACAAAATGTAATAAAAGGCAGCTAACAAGAAGAACTAGAAAAAGAACTCAAATTTCGATAAGCAAATCTAATTTCAAGTGCAAAGCTCTCGCAGCATGCAATGTTAGACACAAAAAATGCAATGAAACCAACAATCAAAGTTATAAGTTAGGATATTGGCATTACAATCTATAAAGAAGTGATTTGAGAGTAATGAGTCCAGTTGAAATGCAAGAAAATGCAATAAAATGCAGGGAAGAAGAACAAGTAGAGAAAAAACTCAAATTTTGATAAGCAAATCTGATTTAAACCCCAAAGCTCTCATAACACTCAATGTTAAACAAAAAAATGCAACAAAACCCACAATCAAAGGAAGGAATTGTAGACCCCATGAAACATAATTCAGGTTTAACAAAAGTAATGTGTCGGCCCAATGCTCAAAGGAATAGGAACTTAACTTATAATCCTAGACCCAATGTTCAAAGCATTGTGAACCAAAGGTATAAGGTAAGATATTGGAATTACAATCTATAAACAAATGATTTGAGAGTAATGAGTCCAATTGGAATGCAAGAAAACATAATAAAATGCGGCGAAGTAGAAGAAGTAGAGAAAAAACTCAAATTTTGATAAGCAAATCTGATTTAAACCCCAAAGCTCTCATAGCACCTTATGTTAAACACAAAGAATGTGACAAAACCCACAATCAATAGAAGGAATTGAAGACCCCATGAAACTGATGCGGAAAACCCCTAAAGATGTGGCTTAGGGACCCAACACACATAAGGAATCAAGAATATCTAGGAAAGCTAAATCAGACTATAAGAACACAAACCCTTGACCCAACATTCAAAGGAACAAAACCTAGGGTATGTAAGAAGGATATGGATGTCATACCCTAGAAAGAAAGAAATTGGGAGTGATAAGTCGATTTGAATGCCACAAGAAAAAGTACCTCTTGATATGTTCTTTAGTTCTCAAAAGAATTGAGGGAGAAAACCCTTGCTTTTTATTTGACTCAAAATTGTTTGATTTTCAAAGCTTACAAGGGGTGCTTCTTTATAGGCTAATATAGCAATCTTAAAGAGGCACAAATTTCTCCTCTAGATAATTCCTTATTTAAAAGGAATTCCTATCTAGGAACAAATTTTTACACAAAAAATAAACTCCTAATTTGGAGTGACTGCTATCACTTAGTCATAACTCTTTAATTACTCCAATGATATTAATAAGGCCTAAACTCTCTTCGAAGCTTGAATTCATGCCATTTGAAGCTTGGTTGGCCTGAATGTCCTTAATCAACCTATTTAGTGCTTCTTTCATCTTTCTAGCTCTATCTCGTGTTATTAGGCCATCTGGAATGTACAATGGTCCTCTTGCATCCGTTGAAACCTTCCATCAATCATATCTACGATTCTTATCATTCCCCCTCTCCTTAAAAAGATTTTTCATCGAATCATCACCTTGTTTATACTTAATGATGTAGGGAAAGGTATGAATGAATTTGATCTACTTGGCATGTCTTTTGTTCAACTTTCCTTGTACAAGTAGGATAAGAACTACACAATGACTCATGCTTTCCCTCACATATCCTTTCAAAATAAGTTCTTCAACTTGCCTTTTAATCTCCTTTGTCTCCTCAAGATTACTCTTATATGTTGGCTAGTTTGGGATGGATGCACCTGGGATGAAATTAATTTGATGCTCAACTCCACTTAGGACATCTTCAGGGAATACATCTTCAAACTTCTACAATAGAGCTATAACACTAGGCAAAGACGAGTCAAACTTGTTAGTGTTAAAATAAGCCTCTTTGTACAAAAGTACAATCATAGGCTCTTTTCTCTTTTTTCAATCTCTCTTTTCTGTTCACTCTCATTTTTAATCCTTAATTGATCCTCATAAGCTTGTTGAGGTGATAATGATATAAGAGTGATGGTTTTTCATTTATTACAAAGGAATATCAATTCTTGAAGCCATCATGCATAACTTGCCTATCAAATTGTCATGGTCTTCCTAATAGAATATGGCTTGCATGCATAGGTACAACATCACATAAAACTTCATCATGGTAGCTTTTGATAGAAAATGGCACAAGCACTTGCTTATTTATCTTGACTTCACCACTCTCATTCAACCATTAAAGCTTAAATGGCCTAGGATGCTTCATAGTAGGTAAATTTAGCTTCTCAACCATAGTTGTGCTAACAATATTAGTGCAACTCCCACCATCAATAATCATACTACATACCTTATCTTTGATGAGACACCTCCTCTAAAAGATGTTATCTTGTTGCACCCCATTTTCTTCCTTCATTTGTGCATTCAATGGTCGCCTTATGATGAGAGCTACTCCATTAACTGTACACTACTCTCCATCACTTTCACCCTCTAATGATGGCACAGACTCATCATCTTTATGGTCATAGGCACATCTCAATTACCTTCTTATTTTAGGAGCCTCATATTCTTCATCCCTCCTTTACAACTCTACTATTGTATTAATTGGCTTGTCCATCCTCTCTCTCATATCATCAAATCTGGTATTCATGTGCTCAAATTGTTGTTGCATAGCTTTGATCATGAAGGACACATCACTAGCTCCCTCTTATGTTGTACCTTTAGAAGTTATAGTATTACTTCTAATTTAGAGACAGACTCTAATATCAACTAATTTAGAGTTAGGCTCTGATACCAACTGATACGGAAAACCCCAAAAGGCGTGGCTTCAGGACCCAACACACATAAGGAATCAAGAATATCCATGAAAGCCAAATCAGACTATAAGAACACAAACCCTAGACCCAATATTCAAAGGAACATGAACCTAGGGTATTTAAGAAGGATATGGACATCACACTCCAAAAAAGAAAGAAATTGGGAATGATAAGTCAATTTGAACACCACAAGAAGAAGTACCTCTTGATAAGTTCTTTAGTTCTTAAAAGAATCGAGGGAGAAAACCCTTACTTTTTATTTCACTCAAAATTATTTGATTTGATTGTCTAATTTTTCAGAGCTTACAAGGGGTGCCTATTTATAGAATAAGATAACAATCCTAAAGAGGCACAAATTCCTCCTCAAGACAATTACTTATTTAGGAGGAATTCCAAACTAGGGACAAATTTTTACACAAAAAATAAACTCCTAATTTGAAGTGACTAATATTACTTAGTCTAATGATATTAATAAGGCCTAAACACTCATTCAAGCTTGAATTCACACCATTTGAAACTTGGTTGGCATAAATGTTCTAATCAACCCATTTAGTGCTTCTTTCATCTTTCTAGCACAAGCCCGTGTTATTGGGCCTTCTGGAATATTCAATGGACTTCTTGCATCCATTGAAACCTTCCACTAATCATCACTAAGGCTCCCATCAAAAAAATAATTCAGGTTTAACCAAAGTAATGTGGTGGCCCAATGCTCAAAGGAATAGGAACATAAGTTCTAAACCTAGACCTAATGTTCAAAGCATCATGACCTATACTTATAAGGCAGGATATTGGCATTACAATCTATAAAGAAGTGATTTAAAAGTAATGAGTCGAGCTGGAATGCGACAAAATGCAATAAAAGTTTGCTAAGAAGAAGAACTACAGAAAAACACTCAAATTTTGATAAGCAAATCTAATTTAAAGCATAAAGCGCTCGCAGGACCCAATGTTAAAAACAAAGAATGCAACAAAGCCCATAATCAAAGTTATAAGGTAGGATATTGGAATTACAATCTATAAAAAACTAATTTGAGAAAGATGAGTCAAGTTGGAATGCGACAAAATGTAAAAAAAGGCAGCTAAGAAGAACTAGAGAAAGAACTCAAATTTTGATAAGCAAATCTAATATAAAGCACAAAGCTCTCGCAACACCCAATACCAAATACAAAGAAAGCAACAAAACCCATAATCAAAGTTATAAGGTAGGATATTGGCATTACAATCTATACAGAAGTGATTTAAGAGTAATGAGGTGAGTTGGAATGTGACAAAATGCAATAAAAGTTGGCTAAGAAAAACTATAGAAAAACACTCAAATTTTGATAAGCAAATCTAATTTAAAGCACAAAGCTCTCGCAGGACCCAATGTTAAAAACAAAGAATGCAATGAAGCCCACAATCAAAGTTATAAGGTAGGGTATTGGAATTACTATCTATAAAGAACTAATTTTAGAAAATGAGTCAGTTTGGAATGTGACAAAATGTAAAAAAAGACAACTAAGAAGAACTAGAGAAAGAACTCAATATTTGATAAGCAAATCTAATTTAAAGTTCAAAGCTCTCACAGCACCCAATGCTAAACACAAAGAAAGCAACGAAACCCATAATCAAAGCTATAAGGTAGGATATTAGCATTACAATCTATAAACAAGTGATTTCAAAGTAATGAGTCGAGTTGGAATGTGATAAAATGCAATAAAATGCAGCTAAGAAGAAGAACAAGAGAAAGAACTCAAATTTTGATCAAAAAATCTGATTTAAGGCCCAAAGCACTCATTGCACATGATGTTAAAAACACTAAATGCAACAAAATCCTCAATCAAAGTTATAAGGTAAGATATTGACATTACAATCTGTAAAGAAGTGATTTGAGAGAAATAAGTTGAGTTGGAATGCGAGAAAACATAATAAAATGTGGCTAAGAAGAAGAACTAAAGAATAAACTCAAATTTTGATAACCAAATCTAATTTAAAGCGGAAAGCTGTCACAACACCTAATGTTAAACACAATGAATGCAATGAAACCCACAATGAAAGGTATAAGGTAGGATATTGGCATTACAATCTAAAAAGAAGTGATTTGGGAGTAATGAGTCGAGTTGGAATACAAGAAAAGGTAATCAAATGCGGCTAAAAGGAAGAATGAGAGAAAGGACTCAAATTTTGATAAGCAAATCTAATTTAATCTGCAAAGCTCCTGCAGCACCCAATGTTAAACACAAAGAATGCAACAAAACCAACAATCAAAGTTATAAGGTGGGATATTGGCATTACATTATATAAAGAAGTGATTTGAGAGTAATGAGTCAAGTTGGAATGCGACAAAATGTAATAAAAGGCAGCTAGGAAGAAGAACTAGAGAAAAAAACTCAAATTTTGGTAAGCAAATCTGATTTAAGGCCTAAAGCACTCATATCACCTAATGTTAAAAACAATGAATGCAACAAAATCCACAATTAAAAGAAGGAATTGATGACCCCATTAAACATAATTCAGGTTTAACAAAAGTAAAGGCTCGGCCCAATGCTCAAAGGAACAGGAACTTAAGTTATAAACCTTGACACAATGTTCAAAGCATTGTGAACCAAAGTTATAGGGCAGCATATTGGCATTACAATCTATAAAGAAGTGATTTGAGAGTAATGACTCAAGTTGTAATGCAAGAAAAAGTAATAAAATGTGGGTAAGGTGAAGAAGTAGAGAAAAAAACTCAAATTTTGATAAACTCATAGCATCTAATGTTAAACACAAAGAATACAATGAAACCCACAATCAAAAGAAGGAATTGTAGACCCCATGAAACATAATTTAGGTTTAACAAAAGTAATGTGTCATCACAATGCTCAAAGGAATAGGAACTTAACTTATAAACCTAGATGCAATGTTCCAAGCATTGTGAACCAAATGTATACCGTAAGATATTGGCATTACAATCTACAAAGAAGTGATTTCAGGGTAATGAGTCATGTTGGAATGCGAGAAAACATAAACAAACATGGCTATGAAGAACAACTAGAGAAAAAACTCAAATTTTGATAACCAAATCTAATTTAAAGCGGAAAGCTCTCGCAGCACCAATGTTAAACACAAAGAATGCTATGTAACCCACAATTAGAGTTATAAGGTAGGATGTTGCCATTACAATCTATAAAGAAGTGATTTGAGAGTAATGAGTAGAGTAGGAATGTGACAAAATATAATAAAAGGCAGCTAGGAGGAAGAACTAGAGAAAAAACTCAAATTTTCATAACCAAATTAAATTTGAAGTGCAAAGCTCTTGTAACACCCAATGTTAAGCACAAAGAATGCAATGAAACCCACAATCAAAGTTATAAGGTTGGATATTAGACCCCATTAAACAAAACTCAGGTTTAACAGAAGCAAAGACTCGGCCCAATGCTTAAAGGAACAGGAACTTAAGTTATAAACCTAGACCCAAGGTTTAAAGCATCGTGAACAACAGGTATAAGGTAGGATATATGCATTACAATCCATAAAGAAGTGATTTAAGAGTAATGAGTTGAGTTGGAATGCGACAAAATGTAATCAAAGGAAGCTAAGAAGAAGAACAAGAGGAAGAACTCAAATTTTGATAAGCAAATCTAATTTAAAGTTTAAAGTGCAAAGCTCTCACAGCACACAATGTTAAACACAAAGAATGCAATGAAACCAACAATCAAAGTTATATGGTCGGATATTGGCATTACAATCTATCAAGAAATGATTTGAGAGTAACAAATGTAATTAAAAAGTGATTTGAGAGTAATGAATCTAGTTGGGATATGAAAAAATCTAATAAAAAGCAGCTAGCAAGAAGAACTAGAGAACGAAAACAAATTTTGTTAAGAAAATCTAATTTAATGCACAAATCTCTTGCACCACCCAAAGTTAAACACAAAGGATCCAACGAAACCCACAATCAAAGTTATAAGGTAGGATATTGGCATTACAATCTATAAAGAAGTGATTTGAGAGTAATGAGTCTAGTTGTGATACAAATCTAATAAAAAGCAGCTAACACAAAGAACTAGAGAAAAAAAGCAAATTTTGTTAAGCAAATCTAATTTAAAGCGCAAAGCTCTCGCAGCACCCAATGTTAAACACAAACAATGCAACAAAACCCACAATCAAAGTTATAAAATAGGATATTGGCATTACAATCTATAAAGAAGTGATTTGAGAGTAATGAGTATAGTTGCGATGTGAAAAAATCTAATCAAAAGCAGTTAGCAAGAAGAACTAGAGAAAGAAAACAAATTTTGTTAAGCAAATCTAATTTAAAGTGCAAAGCTCTTGCAGCACCCAATGTTAAACACAAAGAATGCAACAAAACCCACAATCAAAGTTATAAGGTAGGATATTGGCATTACAATCTATAAAGAAGTGATTTGAGAGTAATGAGTCTAGTTGGGATGGGAAAAAATCTAATAAAAAGCAGCTAGCAAGAAGAACTAGAAAAAGAAAACAAATTTTGTTAAGTAAATCTAATTTAAAGCGCAAAGTTCTTGCACCACCCAAAGTTAAACACAAAGAATGCAACGAAACCCATAATCAAAGTTATAAGGCAGGATATTGGCATTATAATCTATAA
This sequence comes from Bruguiera gymnorhiza, assembly GCA_020883675.1. Classification (NCBI taxonomy): domain Eukaryota; kingdom Viridiplantae; phylum Streptophyta; class Magnoliopsida; order Malpighiales; family Rhizophoraceae; genus Bruguiera; species Bruguiera gymnorhiza. The sequence continues at coordinate 856,179 of JAIRCJ010001054.1, read as the reverse complement.
AGAAGTTATTTAAGAGTAATGAGTCTAGTTGTGATGCGACAAAATCTAATCAAAAGCAGCTAACACGAAGAACTAGAGAAAGAAAGCAAATTTTGTTAAGCAAATGTAATTTAAAGCGCAAAGCTTTTGCCACACCCAATGTTAAACACAAAGAATGCAACAAAACGAACAATGAAAGTTATAAGGTAGGATGTTGGCATTATAACCTATAAAGAAGTGTTCTGAGAGTAATAAGTCAAGTTGGGATTTGACAAAATTTAATAAATGGCCGCTAAGAAGAAGAACTAGAGAAATAATTCAAATTTTGTGAAGCAAATATAATTTAAAGTGCAAAGCTCTCGCACACCCAATGTTAAACACAAAGAATGCAATGAAACCAACAATCAAAGTTATAAGGTAGGTTATTGGCATTACAATCTATAAGGATGTGATTTGAGAGTAATGAGTAGAGTTAGAAGGTGACAAAATATCATAAAATGTAGCTAAGAAGAAGAACTAGAGAAAAAAACTCAAATTTTGATAAACAAATCTGATTTTAAGGCCCAAAGCACTCATAGCACCTGACGTTAAAAACAATGAATGCAACAAAATCCATAATCAAAAGAAGCAATTAAAGACCGTATTAGACATAATTCAAATTTAACAAAAGTAAAGCCATGACCCAATGCTTAATGGACCAGGAACTTATGTTATAAACCTGGACCCATTGTTCAAAGTATCGTGAACCAAAGGTATAAGGTAGGATATTGGCACTACAATCTATAAACAAGTGACTTCAGAGTAATGAGTCGAGTTGGAATACAAGAAAATGTAATAAAACGTGGCTAAGAAGAAGAATGTAATAAACAATGAATGCAACAAAATCCACAATCAAAAGAGGGAATTGAAGACCCCTTTAAACATAATTCAGGTTTAACAAGAGTCTAGACTCGGCCCTAAGCAAAAAGGAACAGGAACTTAAGTTATAAACCTGGACCCAATGTTCAAAGCATCGTGAACCAAAGGTATATGGTTAGATATTGGGATTACTATCTATCAAGAAGTTACTTAAGGGTAATGAGATGAGTTGGAATGCGAGAAAACGTAATAAAATGCGGCTAAGAAGAAGAATGTAACAAACAATGAATGCAACAAAATGCATAATCAAAAGAGGGAATTGAAGACCCCATTAAACATAATTCAGGTTTAACAAGAGTCTAGACTCGGCCCTAAGCAAAAAGGAACGGGAACTTAAGTTATAAACTTGGACCCAATGTTCAAAGCATTGTGAAACAAAGGTATAAGGTTGGATATTGGGATTACTATCTATCAAGAAGTTACTTTAGGGTAATGAGACGAGTTGGAATATGAGAAAACATATTAAAACGCAGCTAAGAAGAAGAACTAGAGAAAGAACTCAAATTTTGATAAGCAAATATAATTTAAAGAGCGAAGCTCTTGCTGCACCCAATGTTAAACACAAAGAATGCAACGAAACCCACAATCAAAGTTATATGGTAGGATATTGGCATTACAATCTATAAAGAAGTGATTTGAAAGTTATGAGTCAAGATGGAATGTGAGAAAAAGTAATAAATGGCAGCTAAGATGAAGTAGAGAAAGAACAGAAATTTTGATAAGCAAATCTAATTTAAAGCGCAAAGCTCTTGCAGCTCCTAGTGTTAAACACAAAGAATGCAACAAAACCCACAATCAAAGTTATATGGTAGGATATTGGCATTACAATCTATAAAGAAGTGATTTGAGAGTAATGAGTGGAGATGGAATACAACAAAAATTAATAAAAGGAAGCTAAGAAGAAGAACTAGTAAAAAAAACTCAAATTTTGATTAGCAAATCTAATTTAAAGTGCAAAGCTCTTGCAGCACCCAATGTTAAACACAAAGAATGCAACAAAACCCAAAATCAAAGTTATACGGTGGGATATTGGCATTACAATCTATAAAGAAGTGCTTTGAGAGTAATGAGTCAAGTTGGAATGTGACAAAATGCAATAAAGGCAGCTAAGGAGAAGAACTAGAGAAAAAAACTCAAATTTTGATAAGCAAATCTGATTTTAGGCCCAAAGCACTAATAGCACCTAATGTAACAAACAATGAATGCAACAAAATCCACAATCAAAAGAGGGAATTGAAGACCCAATTAAACATAACAAAAGTCTAGCCTCAGCCCAAAGCTCAAATGAATAGGCACTTAAGTTATAAACCTGGACCCATTGTTCAAAGCATCGTGAACCAAAGCTATCAGCTAGGATATGGGCATTAAAATCTATCTAGAAGTGACTTCAGATTAATGAGTCGAGTCAGAAAGCGAGAAAACGTAATAAAATGCAGGTAAGAAGAACTAGAGAAAAAAACTCAAATTTTGATAAGCAAATCTAATTTAAAGCGTAAAGCTCTCACAGCACCCAATGTTAAGCCCAAAGAATGCAGCAAAACCAACAATCAAAGTTATAAGGTAGGATATTGGCATTACAATCTATAAACAAGTGATTTGAGAGTAATGAGTCGAGTTGGAATGTGACAAAACGTAATTAAAGGTACCTAAGTAGAAGAACTAGAGAAAAAACTCAAATTTTGTTAAGCAAATATAACTTAAAGTGTAAAGCTCTCACAGCACCCAATGTTCAGCCCAAAGAATGCAACGAAACCAACAATGAAAGTTATAAGGTAGGATATTGGCAGTACAATCTGTAACGAAGTGATTTGAGAGTAATGAGTCAAGTTGGAATGTGACAAAATGGAATAAAAGGCAGCTAGGGAGAAGAACTAGAGAAAAAAACTCAAATTTTGATAAGCAAATCTGATTTAAGGCCCAAAGCACTCATAGCACCTGATGTAACAAACAATGAATACAACAAAATCCATAATCAAAATGGGGAATTGATGACCCCATTAAAGATAAGTCAAGTTTAACAAATGTAAAGCCTCGACCAAAAGCCCAAAGGTACAGGAACTTAAGTTATAAACCTGGACCCAATGATCAAAGCATTGTGAACCAAAGGTATAAGGTAGGATATTGGCATTACAATCTATGAAGAAGTGACTTCAGAGTAATGAGACGAGTTGGAATCTGAGAAAACGTAAAAAAACACGACTCAAAAGAAGAACTAGAGAGAGCACTAAAAATTTTGCTAAGCAAATCTAATTTTAGTCAGCTAATGAGTAGAGTTGGAATGCAACAAAATGTAATAAAAGGAAGTTAGGAAGAAGAACAAGAGAAAGAACACAAATTTTGATAAGCAAATCTAATTTAAAGCGCAAAACTCTCGCAGCACCTAGTGTTAAACACAAAAAATGTAACGAAACCCACAATCAAAGTTATATGGTAGGATATTGGCATTACAATCTATAAAGAAGTGACTTAAAGAAAACAAGTGAAGTAAGCTCCCCCCGATCCAAGCGAGCTGAGGGGCTTTTTGTTCTCCCAATACCAGAGAGGCACTTCACAGAGTGTGAGACCCTAATTCCTACCTAATAACTTTGATTGTGGTTTCATTGCATTCTTTGTGTTTGACATTGGGTGCTGCAAGAGCTTTGCACTTTGATTGTTGGTTTCGTTGCATTCTTTGGGTTTAACATTGGGTACTGCGAGAGCTTTGCGCTTTAAAGTTATAAGGAAGGATATTGGCATTACAATCTGTAAAGGAGAGATTTGAGAGTAATGTGTTGAGTTGAAATGCAACAAAATGTAATAAAAGGAAGCTAAGAAGAACAACTAGAGAAAGAACTCAAATTTTGTTAAGCAAATCTATTTAAAAGGGCAAAGCACTTGCAGTGCCCAATGTTCAACTCAAAGAATGCAGCGAAACCCACAATCAAAGTTATAAGGTAGGATATTGGCATTGCAATCTATAAAGAAGAGATTTGATAGTAATGAGTTGAGTTGAAATGCAACAAAATGTAATAATGGGCAGCTAAGAAGAACAATAGAGAAAGAACACAAATTTTGATCAGCAAATCTAATATAAAGAGCAAAGCTCTCACAGAACCCAATGTCAAACACAAACAAGGCAACAAAACCACAATCAAAGTTATTAGGTAGGATATTGGCATTACAATCTGTAAACAACTGATTTGAGAGTAATGAGTTGAGTTGGAATGTGACAAAATGTAATTAAAGGCAGCTATGAAGAACAACTAGAGAAAAAACTCAAATTTCGTTAAGCAAATCTAACTTAAAGTGCAATGCTCTCGCAGCACCCAATGTTAAGCCCAAAGAATGCAGCGAAACCAACAATCAAAGTTTTAAGGTAGGATATTGGCATTACAATCTGTAACGAAGTGATTTGAGAGTAATGAGTCAAGTTGGAATGCCACAAAATGTAATTAAAGGCAACTAAGAAGAACAACTAGAGAAAAACTCAAATTTTGTTAAGAAAATCTTATTTAAGGCTTAAAGCACTTATAGCACCTGATGTTAAAAACAATGAATGCACCAAAATCCACAATCAAAAGAAGGAATTCAAGACACCATTAAACTTAATTCAGGTTTAACAAAAGTAAAGCCTCATTCCAATGCTCAAAGGAATAGGCACTTAAGTTATAAACCCAATGTTCAAAGCATCGTGAACCAAAGGTATAAGGAAGGATATTGCCATTACTATCTATAAAGGAGTGTTTTGAGAGTAATGAGTTGAGTTGGATGCAAGAAAACAAAATAAAACGTGGCTAAGAAGAAGAACTAGAGAAAAAAAACTCAAATTTTGATAGGCAAATCTAATTAAAAGGGGGAAGCTCTCGCAACACCCATTAAAATCTATTTAGAAGTTACTTCAGATTAATGAGTCAAGTTGGAAAGTGAGAAAACGTAATAGAACATGGGTAAGAAGAAGAACTAGAGAAAAATACTCAAATTTTTATAAGAAAATCTAATTTAAAATGTGAAGCTCCCGCAGCACCCAATGTGAAACACAAAGAATGCAACAAAACCCACAATCAAAGTTATAAGTTAGGATATTGGAATTACAATCCATAAAGAAGTGATTCGAGAGTAATGAGTCGAGTTGGAATGCAACAAAATGTAAGAAAAGGAAGCTAAGAAGAAGAACAAGAGAAAGAACACAAATTTTGATAAGCAAGTCTAATTTAAAGTGAAAAGCTCTCGCAGCACCTAGTGTTAAACACAAAGAGTGCAACGAAACCCACAACCAAAGTTATAAGGTAGGATATTGGCATTACAATCTATAAAGAAGTGATTTGAGAGTAATGAGTCTAGTTGTGATGCAACAAAATGTAAGAAAAGGCACCCAGGAAGGAGAACTAGAGAAAAAGCTCAAATTTTGATAAGTAAATCTGATTTAAAGCTTAAAGCACTCATGGCACCTGATTTTAAAAACAATGAATGCACCAAAATTCACAATCAAAAGAAGGAATTGAAGACACCATTAAACATAATTTAGGTTTAACAAATGTAAAGCCTCGGAGCAATGCTCAAAGGAATAGGAACTTAAGTTATAAAGCTAGATCCAATGTTCAAAGCATTGTGAACCAAAGGTATAAGGAGGGGTATTGCCATTACTATCTATAAAGGAGTGTTTTGAGAGTAATGAGTCGAGTTGGATACGAGAAAACAAAATAAAACGTGGCTAAAAAGAAGAATTAGAGAAAAAAGCTCAAATTTTGATAAGCAAATCTAACTTAAAGTGGAAAGCTCTCGCAACACCCAATGTTAAATACAAAGAATGCAATGAAACCTACAATCAATGTTATAAGGTAGGATATTGGCATTACAATTTATAAAGAAGTCATTTGAGAGTAATGGGTCGAGTTGGAATGTGACAAAATGTAAGAAAAGGCAGTTAGGAAGGAGAACTAGAGAAAAAAACTCAAATTTTGATAAGCAAATCTGATTTAAGGCCCAAAGCACTCATAGCAGCTGATGTTAAAAACAATGAATGAAACAAAATCCATAATTGAAGGAAGGAATTAAAGACCCTATGAAACTTAATTCAGGTTTAACAAAAGTAAAGCCTTGGAACAGGAACATTAGTTATAAACCTAGACCTAATGTTGAAATCATTGTGGACCAAAGGTAGGATATTGGGAACATGATCTATAAAGAAGTGACTTGAGAGTAATGAGTCGAGTTGGAATGCGAGAAAACGTAAGAAACCATGGCTAAGAAGAAGAGCAAGAGAAAACACTCAAATTTTCATAAGCAAATCTAATTTAAAGCCCAAAGCTCTCCTAGCACCCAATGTTAAACACAAACAATGCAACGAAACCCACCATGAAAATTATAAGGTAGGATACTGGCATTACAATCTATAAAGAAGTGATTTGAAAGTAATGTGTCGACTAAGAATGCAACAAAATGTAATAAGCAAATCTAATTTAAATTGCAAAGCTCTCGCAGCACCCAAACACAAAGAATGCAACAAAACCAATAATCAAAGTTATAAGGTAAGATATTGGCATTGCAATCTATAAAGAGGTAATTTGAGAGTAATGGGTCGAGTTAGAATGCAATAAAATCTAATAAAAGGCAGCTAGGAAGAAGAACTAGGGAAAAAGACTCAAATTTTGATAAGCAAATCTGATTTAAGGCCCAAAGCACTAAGAGCATCTGATGTTAAAAAAAATAAAGGCAACAAAATCCACAATCATAAGAAGGAGTTGAAGACCCCATTAAACATAATTCAGGTTTAATAAAAGTAAAGCCTTAGCTCAATGCTCAAAGGAACACGAACTTAAGTTATAAATCTGGACCCATTGTTGAAAATATTGTGAACCTATGGTATAAGGTATGATATTGGCATTACAATCTATAAAGAAGTGATTCGAGAGTAACGAGTTAAGTTGGATGTGGGAAAACATAATGAAATGTAGCTAAGAAGAACTAGAGAAAAAACTCAAATTTTGATAACCAAATGTAATTTAAAGTGGAAAACTCTCGCAGCACCCAATGTTAAACACAAAGAAAGCAATGAAACCCACAATCAAATTTATAAGGTAGGATATTGGCATTACAATCCATAAAGAAGTGATATGAGATTAATGAGTTGAGTTGGAATGCGACAAAATCTAATAAAAGGAAGCTAGGAAGAAGAACTAGGGAAAGAACTTAAATTTTGATAAGCAAATCTAATTTAAAGCGCAAAGCTCTTGCAGCACCCAAAGTTCAACATAAAGAATGCAAGAAAACCAACAGTTGAAGCTATAAGGTAGGATATCGGCATTACAATCTATAAACAAGTAATTTGAGCATAATGGGTCAAGTTGGAATGCTACAAATTGTAATAAAGGGTGCTAGGAAGAAGAACTGGAGAAAAAAATTCAAATTTTGATAAGCAAATGTGATTTAAGGCCAAAAGCACTCATAGCACCTGATGTAAAAAATGTTGAATGCAACAAAATCCACAATGAAAAGAAGGAATTGAAGACCCCATTAAACTTAATTTAGGTTTAACAAAAGCAAAGGCTTAGCCCAAAGCTCAAAGGAATAGGAACTTAAGTTATAAACCTGGACCCAATGTTCAAAGCATCATGAACCAAAGGTTAAAATAGGATATTGGCATTGTAATCCATAAAGAAGTTATTTGAGAGTAATGAGATGAGTTGGAATGCGAGAAAATGTAATAAAACATGGCTAAGAAGAAGAACTAGTTGAAGAACTCAAATTTTGATAAGGAAATCTAATTTAAAGGTAGGAAATTGGCATTACAATCTATAAACAAGTGATTTAAGAGTAATGAGTCTAGTTGGAATGTAAAAAAATGTAATAAAAAGAAACTAATAAGAAGAACTAGAGAAAGAACTCAAATTTTGATAAGCAAATCTAATTTAAATGGCAAAGCTCTCGTAGCACCAATGTGAAACACAAAGAATGCAACAAAACCCACAATTAAAGCTATAAGGTAGGATATTGGCATTACAATCTATAAAGAAGTGATTTGAGAGTAATGAGTCTAGTTGGAATGCAACAAAATGTAAGAAAAGGTACCTAGGAAGGAGAACTAGAGAAAAAACTCAAATTTTGATAAGCAAATTTGATTTAAAGCCTTAAGCACTCATAGCACCTAATGTGAAAAACAATGAATGCAACAAAATCCACAATCAAAAGAAGGAATTAAAGACCCCAGTAAACATAATTCATGTTTAGCAAAAGTAAAGCCTCGACCAAATGCTCAAAGGAATAAGACCTTAAGTTATAAACCTAGACCCTATGTTCAAAGCATCATGAATCAAAGGTATAAGGTAAGATATTGGCATTACAATCTATGAACAAGTGATTTGAGAGTAATGAGTTGAGTTGGAATGCAGGAAAATGTAATAAAAGGCAGCAGAGAAGAAGAACTAGAGAAAGAACACAAATTTTGATCAGCAAATCTAATTTAAAAGTGCAAATCTCTCGCAGCACTCAATGCTCTTGCAGAACCCAAATCTCATTTAAAGAAAATCTCATTTAAAGCCCAATGCTCTTGCAGCACCCAAAGTTAAACACAAAGAATGCAATGGAGCCCACAATCAAAGTTATAAGGTAGGATACTGGCATTACAATCCATGAAGAAGTGATTTTAGAGTAATAAGTTGACTTGAAATGCAACAAAATGTAATAAAAGGCAGCTAGGAAGAAGAACTAGAGAAAAAAACTCAAATTTTGATAAGCAAATCTAATTTAAAGTGCAAAGCTCTTGCAGAACCTAATGTTAAACACAAAGAATGCAACTAAACCAACAATCAAAGTTATAAGGTAGGATATTGGCATTGCAATCTATAAAGAAGTGATTTGAGAGTAATGAATTGAGTAGAAATGCGACAAAATGTAATAAAAGGCAGCTAGGAAGAAGAATTAGAGGAAAAACTCACATTGTGATAAAGAAATCTGATTTAAGGCCCAAAGCACTCATATCACCTGATGTTAAAAGTAATGAATGCAACAAAATCCATGATCAAAAGAAGGAATTGAGGGCCCCATTAAACATAATTCAGGTTTAAGAAAGTAAAGCCACGACCCAACACTCAAAGGAAAAGGAACTGAAGTTATAAACCTGAACCCAATGTTCAGACCATCGTGAACCAAAGGTATAAGGTTGGATATTGGAATTACAATCTATAAAGAAGTCACTTTAGAGTAATGAGTCGAGTTGGAATGCGAGAAAATGTAGTAAAACACGGCCAAGAAGAACTAGAGAAAAAACTCAAATTATGATTAGCAAATCTAATTTAAAGGGCAAAGCTCTCACAGCTCCTTATGTTAAACACAAAGAATGTAATGAAACCCACAATCAAAGTTATAAGGTAGGGTATTGGCATTACAATCTATAAAGAAGTGAGTGAAAGTAATGAGTCGTATTGCAATGCGACAAAATGTAAGAAAAGGCAGCTAGGAAAGAGAACAAGAGAAAAAACTCAAATTTTGATAAGCAAATCAAATTTAAAGAGCAAAGCTCTCGCAGAACCCAATGTTAAACACAAACAAAACAACGAAACTGAGAACCAAAGTTATACAGTAGGATATTGGCATTACAATCTAGAAATAAGTGAGTTAAGACTAATGAGTCAAGTTGGAATGTGAGAAAATGTAATAAAATGTGGCTAAGAAGAAGAACAAGAGAAAAAACTCAAATTATGATAAGCAAATCTATTTTAAAGTGGAAAGCTCTCGCAGCACCCAAAGTTGTACACAAAGAATGCAACCAAACCCACAACCAAAGTTATAAGATAGGATATTGGCATTACAATCTATAAAGAAGTGATTTGAGAGTAATGGGTCCAGTTGGAATGTGAAAAAATGTAATAAAACACAGCTAACAAGAAGAACTAGAGAAAGAACTCAAATTTTGATAAGGAAATCTAATTTAAAGTGCAAAGCTCTCACGGCACCTAACATTAAACATAAAGAATGCAACGAAACCAACATTAAATGTTGTAAGGTAGGATATTGGCATTACAATCTATAAAGATGTGATTTGAGAGTAATGAGTCGAGTTGGGATGCAACAAAATGTAAGAAAAGGCAGCTAGGAAGGGGAACAAGAGAAACAACTCAAATTTGGATAAGCAAAACTGATCTAAACCCCTAAACACTCATAGCACCTGATGTAACATACAATGAATGCAACAAAATGCATAATCAAAAGAAGGAATTGAATACCCCATTAAACATAATTCAGGTTTAAGAAAAATAAACTCATGGCCCAATGCTTAAAGGAAAAGGAACTTAGGTTATAAACCTGAACCCAATGTTCAAACCATTGTGAACCAAAGTTATACAGTAGGATATTGGTATTACAATCTATAAAGAAGTGACTTCAAAGTAATGGGTCGAGTTGGAAAGCGAGAAAACGTAATAAAACATAGATAAGAAGAAGAACTAGAGAAAAAACTCAAATTATGATTAGCAAATCTAATTTAAAGCGCAAAGCTCTTGCAACACTTAATGTTAAACACAAAGAATGCAATGAAACCCACAATCAAAGTTATAAGGTAGGGTATTGGCATTAGAATCTATAAAGAAGTGATTTGAAAGTAATGAGTCGTATTGCAAAGCGATAAAATGTAATAAAAGGCAGCTAGGATACCCACTATGAATGCAACAAAATCCACAATCAAAACAAGGAATTGAAGTCCCTATTCAACATAATTTAGGTTTCACAAAAGTAAAGCCTTAAGCCCAAAGGAAAAGAAACTTAAGTTATAAACCTAGACTTTATGTTCAAAGCATTGTGAACCAAAGGTATAAGGTAAGATATTGGCATTACAATCTATAAACAAGTGATTTAAGAGTAATGAGTTGAGTTGGAATGCGAGAAAACGTAATAAAACGCGGCTAAGAAGTTAGCCTACTCCCCTATAAAGCTATAAGCTAAACCCAACATTGAATCTTGGGGTTGTTATTTATAATATTCATTCACTCAAGAGTATTTTATACAATTAAGACCATTACTTGTATTTTTCTTCAATTAAAATATTCATATTTTAAGTTTTTCTCATCATTCAAAATGCAATGGTATTAACAATAATTTTTAAAAAATAAAAACATTGCATTTTTTAATTTTTAGAATTTTAAAGTATTTTCAAGATAAATGCACTGTAAATACTTAAGTGAATTTCAATTTTGTAATTTTTTTAATTACCTCTATTACCACAATGCAATTTGACATGAATTTTATAATTTCAGTTTAAAAACATATTAATTAAATAAAAAAGTAAATACAATTGACTCTAAATTTTGTAATTTTTTTAATTGTCTCTATTACCACAATGTAATTTGAAATGATTTATATAATTTTAGTACACAAACATATTAATTAAAAAGAAAAAAAAGCAAATGGGATGGGCTCCAATAAGAAGTTAGCTCACTCCCCACTAGAGTTATATGTTTGACCTAGCATTGAACCTTGAAGTTGTTATTTATAATATTCATTCACTAAAATATATTTTATACAATTGAGTCTACTACTTTTATTTTTGGTTAATTAACATATTTATATATTAAGTTTATCTCATTATTCAAAATTCAATGGTATTGATAATAATTTTAGAAAAATAAAAACATTGCATTGTTTTAATTTTTAGAATTATAAAGTCTTATTAGGATAAATCCACTATTAATGTTCAAGAGAATTTAAATTTTGTAATTTTTTTTAATTGTCTTCATTACTACAATGCAATTTGACAAGATTTTTATAATTTTAATTTACAAACACATTAATTAAAAAAAAGCAACCACAGTGGACTTTAAATTTTGTAATTTTTTTAATTATATCTATTACTACAATGCAATTTGACATGATTTCAATAACTTTATTTACAAATATGTTAATTAAAAAAAAAAGAAAAAGCAAATACAACGAACTTTAAGGAGAAGTTACCCTACACCCCCCATAGCTATATGTTGGATCCAGTATTAAAGTTTGGGGTTGTTCTTTATAATATTTATCCACTAAAATATTTTTATATAATTTAGTTTATTACTTTTATTTTTGTTCAATTAACATATTCATATTTTAAGTTTATCCCATCAATCAAAATGCAATAATATTAACAATAATTTAAAAAAATAAAAACAATACATTTTTTAATTTTTAGAATTATAAATACTTATTAGGATAAATACACTATTAGTACTAAAGTGAATTTAAATTTTGTAATTTTTTTAATTGTCTTCATTACCATAATGCAATTTGACATGATTTTTATAATTTTATTTTAAAAACATATTAATTAAAAAAAAAGCAAATGTAATAGATTCTAATAAGAAATTACCCCATACCCCTCTAGAGTTATATGTTAGATCTAACATTAAAACTTGAGGTTGTTATTTATAATATTTATCCACTAAAATATATTTATATAATCAAGTCCATTACTTTTATTTTTGTTCAATTAACATATTCATATATTAAGTTTATCCCATCATTCAAAATGCAATAGTTTTAACAATAATTTTTAAAAAATAAAAATATTGCATTTTTTTAATTTTTAGAATTATAAAATCTTATTTGGATAAATGCACTATTAATACTCAAGAGAATTTAAATTTTGCAATTTTTTTAATTGTTTTCATTACTACAATGCAATTTAACATGAGTTTTATAATTTTAATTTGCAAACATAATAATTTAAAAACAACAAATGTAATGGACACTAAATTTTAAAAATTTTTTAATTGTCTCTATTATCACAATACAATTTCAAATAATTTATATAATTTGAGTTTACAAACATATTAATTAACAAAAAAGCAAATGCAATAAATTGTAATAAGAAGTTAGCCCACTCCCCCTTAAAGCTATATGCTCAACCCATCATTGAAACTTTGGGTTGTTATTTATCATATTACTCCACTAAAGAGTATTTAATACAATTGAGTCCATTACTATTATTTTTGTTCAATTATCATGTTCAAATATTAAATTTATCTCATCATTCAAAATGTAATGGTTAACAATAATTGAAAAAAGAAAAATATTTCATTTTTTAATTTTTATAATTTTAAAGTATTTTCAGGATAAATGCTCTCTTAATGCTTAATTGAATTTAAATTTTGCAATTTTTAAATTATCTTCAATACTACAATGCAAGTTGATATGATTTATATAATTGTAGTATACAAACATATTAGTTAGAAAAAAAGGAAGCAAATGCAATGGACTCTAATAAGAAGTTAACCCAAACCCCCTTATAGCTATATGTTGGACTTAACATTGAATATTGGGATTGCTATTTATAATATTCATCCACTGAAAAGTATTTTATACAATAGAGTCCATTACTTTTATTTTTGTTCAATTAACATATTCATATTTTAAGTTTATCTTATCATTCATAATGCAATGGTATTAACAATAATTTTAAGAAAAATAAAAATATTGTATTTTTTTAATTTTTAGAATTATCAAGTCTTATTAGGAAAAATGCACAGTTAATATTCAAGTGAAATCAAATTTTGTAATTTTTATATATATCTCCATTACCACAATGCAATTTGACATGATGTCTATAACTTTAATTTGCAAGTATATTAATTATAAAAAAAAAATAAAGCAAATGTAATGGACAATAATGAGAAGTTAGCTGATACCCACCCCAGAGTAATATATTTGACCCAATATTGAAGATTAAGGTTGCTATTTCCAATATTCATTCACTAAAAAATATTTTATGTATTTGAGTCCATCACTTTTATTTTTGTTCAATTAATATAAGTTTATCTCATCATTAAAAACGTAGTGGTATCAAAAAAAAAATTTTAAAAAGATAAAACATTGCATTTTTTAATTTTTAGAATTATAAATGCTTACTAGGATAAATGAACTATTAATATTCAAGTAAATTTAAATTTTGTAATTTTTTTAATTGTCTCTTTTGTCACAATGTAATTTGACATGATTTCTATAATTTTAGTTAATAAACACATTCATTTAACAAATGTAATTGACTCTAAATTTTGTAATTTTTTTAATTGTTTCCATTACCATAATACAATTTGACATGATTTAGTTTACAAATATATTAATTAAAAAAATCAACTACAATAGACTATAAATTTTATAATTTTTTAATTGCCTCCATTACCACAATCTATTTTGAAATTATTTATATAATTTTAGTATACAAACATATTAATTAAAAAACAAGCAAATATAATGGATTATAATAAAAAGTTACCTCATTCCCCTTTAGAGCTCTATACTAGACCCAAAATTGAATTTTAGGGTTGCTATTTATAATATTCATCCACTCAAAAGTATTTTATACAATTGAGTCCATTAATTTTATTTTTGTTCAATTAACATATTCATATTTTAAGTTTATCTCCTCATTCAAAATGCAATGACATTAATAATAATTTTTAAAAAGTAAAAACATTGCATTTATTTTAATATTTAGAATTATTAAGTCTTATTAGGATAAATGCACTGTTAATATTCAAGTGAATTTAAATTTTATAATTTTTTTAATTGTCTCCATTACCACAATCCAATTTGAAATTATTTATATAATTTTACTATACAAACATATTAATTAAAGAACAAACAAATGTAATGGATTGTAATAAAAAGTTACCCCATACCCCCTTATAGTTATATATTAGACCCAACATTGAATCTTAGAGTTGCTATTTATAATATTCATCCACTAAAGAGTATTTTATACAATTGGGTCCATTACTTTTATTTTTGTTTAATTAATATATTCATATTTTAAGTTTATCTCATCATTCACAATGCAATGATATTAACAAAAATTTAAAAAAAAAATGAAAACATTGCATTTATTTTAATATTATGAATTATTAAGTCTTATAAGGATAAAAACATTGTTAATAGTCAAGTGAATTTAAATTTTGTAATTTTTTTAATTGTCTCCAATATCACAATGCAATTTCGCATGATTTCTATAATTTTATATTACAAACATATTAATTAGAAAAAATCAAATGCAATGAACTATAAATTTGGTAATTTTTTTAATTGTCTCCATTACGACAATGCAATTTGAAATAATTTATATAATTTTAGTATATGAACAAATAAATTAAAGAACAAGCAAATTCAATGAATTGTAATAAGAAGTTACCACACTCCCCCTAAAGCTCTATGTTGGACCTAACATTGAATCTTGGGGTTGCTATTTATAATATTTATCCACTCGAGTATTTTATATAATTAAGTCCATTACTTTTATTTTTCTTCATTTAACATGTTCATATTTTAAGTTTATCTCATCATTCAAAAGACAAAGGTATTAACAATAATTTAAAAAAAATAAAATCATTGCATTTTTTTTTAATTTTTAGAATTATAAAATCTTATTAGGATAAATGCATTGTTAATACTCAAGTGAATTTAAATTTTGTAATTTTTTTAATTGTCTCTAATACCACAATACAATTTGACATGATTTCTATAATTTTAGCTTATAAACATATTAATTAGAAAAGACCAAATGTAATGGACTATAAATTTTGTAATTTTTTTAATTGTCTCCATTACTACAATGCAATTTGAAATGATTTATACAATTTAGTATACAAACAAATTAATTAAAGAACAAGCAAATTCAATAGACTATAGTAAGAAGTTACGCCATTTCTTCCTAGAGCTCTATGTTGGACCCAACATTGAATTTTGAGGTTGCTATTTATAATATTTATCTACTCAAGAGTATTTTATACAATTGAGTCCATTACTTTTATTTTTCTTCAATTAACATGTTCATATTTTAAGTTTATCTCATCATTAAAATGTAATGGTTTTAACAATAATTTTAAAAAAAATAAAATCATTGCATTTTTGTATTTTTAGAATTATAAAGTCTTATTAAGATAAATGCATTATTAACACTTAAGTGAAGTTAAATTTTATAATTGTTTTAATTGTCTCCAATACCACAATGCAATTAGACATAATTTTTAGAATTTTAGTTTACAAACATATTAATTAGAAAAAACCAAATGCAATGGACTATAAATATTGTAATTTTTTTAAATTGTCGCCATTATCACAATGCAATTTGAAATAATTTATATAATTTTAGTATACAAACATATTAAATATAAAAAAAAAAGCAAATGGAATGGACTATAATAAGAAATTAGCCCACTCTCCACTAGAGTTATATGCTCGACTTAGCATTGAACTTTGTGATTGCTATTTATAATATTTATCCACTAAAAATATTTTATAAAATTGAGTCCATTACTTTTATTTTTGTTCAATTAACATATTCATATATTAAGTTTATCTCATCATTCAAAATGCAATGCTATTAACAATAACTTAAAAAATAAAAACATTTCATTTTTTTAATTTTTAGAATTTTAAAGTATTTTCAAGATAAATGCACTATAAATACTCAAGTGAATTTCAATTTTGTAATTTTTTAATTGCCTCCATTGCCATAATGCAATTTGACATGAATTTTATAATTTCAGTTTACAAACATATTAATTAAAAAAAAAAAAAAGCAAATGCAATTGACTTTAAATTTTGTAATTTTTTTTAATTGTCTCAATTACCACAATGCAATTTGAAATGATTTATATAATTTTAGTATACAAACATATTAAATAAAAAAAAGCAAATGGGATGGACTCTAATAAGAAGTTAGCCCACACTCCCTTAGAGTTATATGCTTAACTTAACATTGAACCTTAAAGTTGTTATTTATAATATTTATCCACTAAAAAATATTTTATAAAATTAAGTCCATTACTTTTATTTTTGTTCAATTAACATATTCATATATTAAGTTTATCTCATCATTCAAAATGCAATGGTTTTGACAATAATTTAAAAAATAAAATAAAATCATTGCATTTTTTAAATTTTTAGAATTATAAAGTCTTATTAGGATAAATACACTATTAATACTCAAGTGAATTTAAATTTTGCGATTTTTTTTAATTTTCTCTATTACCACAATGCAATTAGATATGATTTCTAAAATTTTAGTTTACAAACTTATTAATTAGAAAAAACCAAATGCAATGGACTATAAATTTTGTAATTTTTTTCATTGTCTCCATTACCACAATGCAATTTCAAATGATTTTTATGATTTTTGTACACAAATATATTAATTAAGAAAAAGTAAAAGAGATGAACTCTAAGAAGCTAGCCCACTCCCTCATAAAGTTATATGTTTGACCCATCATTAAACCTTTGTGATGTTATTTATCATATTCATCCACTAAAAATTATTTTATATAATTGAGTCTATTACTATTATTTTTGTTCAATTAACATATTCATATATTAAATTTATCTCATCATTCAAAATGCAATACTATTAATAATAACTTAAAAAATAAAACCATTTCATTTTTTTAATTTTTAGAATTTTAAAGTATTTTCAGGATAAATGCACTGTAAATCTCAAGTGAATGTCAATTTTGTAATTTTTTTAATGTCCTCCATTGCTATAATGCAATTTGACATGAATTCCATAATTTTAGTTTACAAACATATTAATTAAGAAAAAACAAATGCAATTGACTCTAAATTTTGTAATTTTTAAATTGTCTCTATTACCACAATGCAATTTGAAATCATTTATATAATTTTAGTATACATACATATTAATAAATAAATAAATAAAGCAAATGAGATAGACTTTAATAAGAAACTAGCCCACTCTCCCAAGAGCTATATGCTCGACCTAGCATTGAACCTTGAGGTTACTATTTATAATATTAATCCACTAAAAAATATTTTTTACAATTGTATCCATTACTTTTATTTTTACTCAATTAACATATTCATATATTAAGTTTATCTTTTCATTCAAAATGCAATGGTTTTAACAATAATTTTTAAAAAATAAAAACATTGCATTTTTTAAATTTTTTGAATTATAAAGTCTCACTAGGATAAATGCACTATTAATATTCAAGTAAATTTAAATTTTGTAATTTCTTTTAATTTCTCCATTATCATAATGCAATTTGACATGATTTCTATAATTTTAGTTTACAAACATATTAATTAAAAAAAAAAAAACAAAAGCAATGGACAATAATAAGAAGTTAACCCACACCCACCCTAAAGTTATATGCTAGACCCATCATTGAAATTTGGGGTTACTATTTCTAATATTCATCCACTAAAAATATTTTATTGAATTAAGTCTATCACTTTTATTTTTGTTCAGTTAATATATTCATATATTAAGTTTATCTCATCATTCAAAATGCCATGGTATTAAAAATTATTTTAAGAAAACAAAAGCA
This sequence comes from Bruguiera gymnorhiza, assembly GCA_020883675.1. Taxonomy (NCBI): domain Eukaryota; kingdom Viridiplantae; phylum Streptophyta; class Magnoliopsida; order Malpighiales; family Rhizophoraceae; genus Bruguiera; species Bruguiera gymnorhiza. Next base: position 837,997 of record JAIRCJ010001054.1, on the reverse strand, counting down.
TTGCCTTTTTTATATTTTTAGAATTATAAATGCTTACTAGGATAAATGCATTGTTAATATTCAAGTGAATTTAAATTTTGTAATTCTCTTAATTGTCTCTTTTACCACATTTCAATTTGACATGATTTTTGTAATTTTAGTTTACAAACACATTAATTTAAGAAAAACAAATGCAGTCGACTCTAAATTTTGTAATTTTTTTAATTGTCTCAATTACCACAATGCAATTTAAGATGATTTCTATAATTTTAGTTTACAAACATATTAATTAAAAAAAATGCAAATGCAATGGAGTATAAAATTTGTAATTTTTTTAATTGGCTTTGTCACTATAATGCAATTCAAAATGATTTATATAATTTTAGTATACAAATACATTAAATAAAAAACATGCAAATGTGATCAACTCTAATAAGAAGCTAGCCCACTCCCCTTTAGAGCTATATGCTGGATCCAGCATTGAAGTTTTGGGATGCAATTTATCATAATAATCCATTAAAAAGTATTTTATACAATTGAGTCTATTACTATTTTTTTTGTTTAATTAACATATTCATATATTAAAATTATCTCTTCATTCAAAATGCAATGGTATTAACAATATCTTAAAAAAATAAAAACATTGCATTTTTTTAATTTTAAAGTATTTTCAGGATTAATGCTCTATTAATGCTTGAGTGAATTTAAATTTTGTAATTTTTTAAATTATTTTCATTACCATAATGCAAGTTGACAAGATTTCTATAATTTTAGTGTGCAAACATATGAATTAAAAAAAAAAAAAGAAAAGAAAATGCAATGGAATCAATACAAACACATTAATTTAAAAAAAAAAAGCAAATACGATGGATTCTAATAAAAAGCTAGCCCACTCCCCCCTTGAACTATATTCTCGACCTAGTATTGAAGTTTTGGGATGTTATTTATCATATTCATCCACTAAAAAGTATTTTATACAATTAAGTCTATTACTATTGTTTTTGTTCAATTAACATATTCATATTTTAAGTTTATCTCATCTTTCAAAATGCAATGATATTAAAAATAATTTAAAAAAAATAAAAATAGTGCATTTTTTACATTTTTATAATTATAAATGCTTACTAGAATAAATGCACTGTTAATGATTAAGTGAATTTTAATTATGTAATTTTTTTAATTATCTCTATTACCACAATGCAATTTGAATTAATTTATATAATTTTAGTGTACAAACAGATTAATTAAAAAATAAATAAATGCAATGGACTCTAATGAGAAGTTAACCTACACCCCCTGAGTTATAAATTAGACCCAACATTAAAGTTTGGGGTTGTTATTTATAATATTCATCCACTAAAAAATATTTTATATGATTAAAACCATCACTTTTATTTTTGTTCAATTAACATATTCATACACTAAGTTTATCTCATTATTCAAAATGCAATGGTATTAACAATAATTTTAAAAAAAATAAAAATAGTGTGTTTTTTAATTTTTAGAATTATCAATGCTTACTAGGTTAAATGTATTGTTAATAATCAAGTGAATTTAAATTTTATAAATTTTTTTAATTGTCTCCATTGCCATAACTCAATTTGACATGATTTCTAAAATTTTAGCTTACGATCATATTAATTAAAAAAAAAGAGCAAATGCAATAGATTTTAATAAGAAGTTAATCGAGACCCACCCTAAAGCTATATGTTAAACCTTGCATCGAAGCTTGGGATTGCTATTTCTAATATTCATCCACTAAATATATTTTATGCAATTAAGCCCATCACTTTTATTTTTGGTCAATTAACATATTCATATTAAGTTTATCTCATCATTCAAAATGCAATGGTTGTAAAAATAATTTTAAAAAAAGAAAAACATTGCATTTTTTAATTTTTAGAATTATAAATGATTAATAGGATAAATGCACTCTTAATCTTCATGTGAATTTAAATTTTGTAATTCTTTTAATTGTCACCATAATGCAATTTGACATGATTTCTATAATTTTAATTTACAAACATACTAATTAAAAAAAGCAAATGCTATGGACTTTAATGAAAAGTTAACCGACACCCACCTTAGAGCTATATGCTGGACCTAGTATTGAAACTTCGGGTTGCTATTTCTAATATTCATCCCCTAAAAAATATTTTATACAACTAAGTCCCTCACTTTTATTTTTGTTCAATTAATATATTCATATATTAAGCTTATCTCATCATTCAAAATGCAATGGTAGTAAAAATAATTTTAGAATTATAAATGCTTTATAGGATAAATGCACTATAAATAATCAAGTGAATTTGAATTTTGTAATTTTTTAAATTGTCTTCTTTACCACAATGCAATTTGACATGATTTATATAATTTTAGTTTATGCACATACTAATTAAAAAAAGCAAATGTTATGGACTTTAATAAGAAGTTAACCAACACCCACCCTAGAGCTATATGTTGGACCTAGCATCGAAACTTGGGGTTGCTATTTCTAAAATTCATCCCCTAAAAAATATTTTATGCAATTAAGTCCCTCACTTTTATTTTTGCAAAGAACTATTAATAATCATGTGAATTTAAATTTTTTAATTCTTTTAATTGTCTCCATTACCACAATGTAATTTGACATGATTTCTATAATTTTAGTTTACGAACATACTAATTAAAAAAGAAAATGCTATGGACTTTAATGAGAAGTTAACCGACACCCACCCTTGAGTTATATGATGGACCTAGCATCAAAACTTGGGGTTGCTATTTCTAAAATTCATCCCCTAAAAAATATTTTATGCTATTAAATCCCTCATTTTTATTTTTGCTTAATTAATATATTCATATATTAAGTTTATCTCATCATTCAAAATACAATGGTATTCAAAATAATTTAAAAAAAAAGAGAAAAACATCACATTTTTTAATTTTTAGAATTATAAATGCTTAATAGGATAAATGCACTGTAAATAATCATGTGAATTTGAATTTTGTAATTTTTTTAATTGTCTTTTTTACCACAATGCAATTTAACTTAATTTCTATAATTTTAGTTTATGAACATATTAACTAAAAAAAAGCAAATGTTATGGAATATAAATTTTGTAATTTTTGTTCAATTAACATATTAAAATGTTATGTTTCTCACACCAATCAAATGCCTTGATTTTAATAATAAAACAAAAAACCAAAACATTGCATTTTTTGAATTTTAGAATTTTAAGGTTTTCTAGGGATAAATGCATTGTCAATAATCAATTGAATTTAAATTTTGCATCTTTCTTTATTGTCTCTTGTGGCATAATGCAATTTGAAATGATTTATTTAATTTTTGCTACAAGCATATTGCTTACGAAAAAGCAAATGCAATGGACTCTAATAAAAAGTTTCTCTACTCCCTTTCAGAGATATATGCTTGACACAACATTAAAACTTCAGATTGCTGTTTATAATATTCATCCACTAAAGTGTATTTTATAAAATTGAGTTCATTACTTGTATGTTTGTTCAATTAACATATTCAAATATTATATTTTTCCCACCAATTAAATCCAATAACATTAACAATAAATTTAAAAATCAAAATATTGTATTTTTGCAATTTTTAGAATTTAAAATCTGCTAGGGATAAATGCATTATAAATAATCTGTTGAATTTAAATTTTGCAATTTCTTTAATTTTCTCCTCTGCCTCAATGTAATTTGAAATGATTTATATAATTCTTATTTTCAAACAAATTACTTAAGAAAAAGTAAAAGCAATGGTCTTTAATAAAAAGTTTCTACACTCCCATTTAGGGATATATGCTTGACACAACATTAAAACTTGGGATTGTTATTTATAATATTTATCCACTAAAGTGTATTTTGCACAATTGATTCCATTACTTTTATTTTTGTTCAATTAACATATTCAAATGTTATATTTTTCACACCAATCAAATATCATGGCTTTAATAATAAAGCAATAAAACCAAAAATTGCATTTTTTGAATTTTAGAATTTTAAGATTTTCTAGGGATAAATGCATTGTCAGTAATTAGTTGAATTTAAATTTTACAATTTTCTTAATTGTCTCTTCTGACACAATGCAATTTGAAATGATTTATATAATTTTTGCTGACAAACATACTACTTAGGAAAAAGCAAATGCAATGGACTTTAATAAAAAGTTTCCCCACTCCCATCTAGAGATATATGCTTGATACTACATTGAAGCTTCAAATTGCAAATTATAATATCCATCCACTAAAGTGTATTTTATACAATTGGATTCATTATTCTTATTTTGGTTCAATTAACATATTCAAATATTATATTTTTCTCACCAATCAAATGCAACATCATTAACAATAAATTTAAAGATAAAAACATTGCATTTTTTCAATTTTTAGAATGTTAAAGGCTACTAGGAATAAATGCATAGTCACTAATCAGTTGAATTTAAATTTTCTAATTTTCTCAATTGTCTCCTTTCCCTTAATGCAAATGATTTATATAATTCTTCTCTTCAAACAAATTACTTAAAAGCAAAAGTAATGGACTCTAATAAGAAGGTTCCCCACTCCCATCTAGGGATATATGCTTCCCATAACATTGAAACTTGCGATTATTATTTATAATATTCATCCACTAAAGTGTATTTTATACAATTGATGTCATTACTTGTATTTTTGTTCAATTAACATATTCAAATGTTATGTTTTTCACACCAATCAAATGTCATGACTTTAATAATAAAGCCAAAAACCAAAACATTGCATTTTTTGAATTTTAGAATTTTAAGGTTTTCTAAGGATAAATGCATTGTCAATAACCAGTTAAATTTAAATTTTGCAATTTTCTTAATTGTCTCTTGTGACACAATGCAATTTGAAATGATTTATATAATTTTTGCCTACAAACATATTACTTAGGAAAAAGCAAATGCAATGGACTCTAATACGAAGTTTCCCCATTCCCATCTAGAGATATATGCTTGATACAATATTGAAACTTCATATTGCTATTTATAATATGTATCCACTAAAGTGTATTTTATACAATTGAGTCCATTACTCTTATTTTTGTTCAATTAACATTTTCAAATTTTATGTTTTTCTACTAATCAAATGCAACTACGTTAATAATAAATTTAAAAATAAAAACATTGCATTTTTTCAATTTTAAGAATTTTAAAGGCTGTTAGGGATAAATGCATATTCAATAATCAATTGAATTTAAATTTTACAATTTTCTTAATTGTCTCCTTTGCCTCAATGCAAATGATTTATATAATTCTTGTCTTTAAACAAATTACTTAAGAAAAAGCAAAAGTAATGGATTCCAATAAGAAGGATCCCTACTCCCATATAGGGATATATGCTTCACACAGCATTGAAACTTGCAATTGTTATTTATAATATTCATCCACTAAAGTGTATTTTATACAATTGATGCTATTACTTGTATTTTTGTTCAATTAACATATTCGAATGTTATGTTTTTCACACTAATCAAATTTCATGACTTTAATATTAAAGCCAAAAACCAAAACATTGCATTTTTTGAATTTTAGAATTTTAAGGTTTTCTAGGGATAAATGCATTGTTAATAATCAGTTAAATTTAAATTTTATAATTTTCTTAATTGTCTCTCATGACACAATGCAATTTGAAATGATTTATTTAATTTTTGCCTACAAATATATTACTTAGGAAAAAGCAAATGCAATGGACTCTAATACGAAGTTTCCCCACTCCCATCTAGAGATATATGCTTGATACATTATTAAAACTTCAGATTGCTAATTATAATATCCATCCACTAAAGTGTATTTTATACAATTGGGTTCATTATTCTTATTTTGGTCCATTACTTTTATTTTTGTTTAATTAACATATTCAAATATTATGTTTTTCTCACTAATCAAATGCAACTTCGATAACAATAAATTTAAAAATAAAAACATTGCATTTTTTCAATTTTTAGAATTTTGAAGGATGCTAGGGATAAATGTATAGTAACTAATCAGTTGAATTTAAATTTTGTAATTTTCTTAATTGTCTCCTTTACCATAACGCAATTTGAAATGATTTATATAATTTTTGCCTACAAATATATTACTTAGGGAAAAGCAAATGCAATGGACTCTAATAAGAAGTTTCTCCACTCCCTTCTAGAGATATATACTTGACACAACATTGAAGCTTCGGATTGCTATATATAATATTCATCTACTAAAGTGTATTTTATACAATTGAGTCCATTACTCATATTTTTGTTCAATTAACATTTTCAAATTTTATGTTTTCTCACCCATCAAATGCAACTATTATGTTAACAATAAATTTAAAAATAAAAAAATTGCATTTTTTCAATTTTTAGAATTTTAAAGGTTACTAGGGATAAATGCATAGTCACTAATCAGTTAAATTTAAATTTTGCAATTTTCTTAATTGTCTCCTTTGCCTCAATGCAATTTGAAAAGATTTATATAATTCTTGTCTTTAAAGAAATTACTTAAGAAAAAACAAAAGTAATAGACTCTAATAACAAGATTCCCCATTCCCATCTAGGTATATATACTTGACACAACATTGAAACTTGGAATTGTTATTTATAATATTCATCTACTAAAGTGTATCTTATACAATTGAGTCCATTACTTGTATTTTTGTTTAATTACCATATTCAAATGTTATGTTTTTTCACACCAAGCAAATGTCATGACCTTAATAATAAAGCAAAAAACCAAAACAATGCATTTTTTTAATTTTAGAATTTTAAGGTTTTTTAGGGATAAATGCATTGTCAATAATCAGTTGAATTTAAATTTTGCAATTTTCTTAATTGTCTCTTGTGCCACAATGCAATTTGAAAGTATTTATATAATTTTTGCCTACAAACATCTTACTTAGCAAAAAGCAAATGCAATGGACTCTAATAAGAAGTTTCCCCACTCCCTTCTAGAGATATATGCTTGACACAACATGAAAGTTTCGGATCACTACTTATAATATTCATCCATTAAAGTGTATTTTATACAATTGAGTCCATTACTTGTAGTTTTGTTCAATTAACATATTCAAATATTATATTTTTCTCACCAATCAAATGCAATAACATTAACAATAAATTTAAAAATCAAAATATTGCATGTTTGCAATTTGAGAATTTTAAAGTCAGTTAGGGATAAATGCATTGTCAATAATTTGTTGAATTTAGATTTTGCAATTTTCTTAATTGTCTCCTTTGCCTCAATGCAATTTGAAATGATTTATATAATTTTTGTTTTCAAACATATTACTTAAGAAAAAGCAAAAGCAATGAACCCTAAAAAGAAGTTTCCCCACTCAAATATAGAGATATATGCTTAATACATCATTGAAACTTTAGATTGCTATTTATAATATTCATCCACTAAAGTGTATTTTATATAGTTGACTCCATTACTCTTATTTTTTATCAATGAACAAATTCAAATATTATATTTTTCCCACCAATCAAATGCAACTCCACTAACAAAAAATTTAAAAATAAAAACATTGCATTTTTTCAATTTTTAGAATTTTAAAGGCTACTAGGAATAAATGCATAGTTAGTAATCAGTTGAATTTAAATTTTTCAATTTTCTTAATTGTCTCTTTTGCCGCAATGCAATTTGAAATGATTTATATAATTTTTGTTTTCAAACATATTACTTAAGAAAAAGTAAAAGCAATGAACTCTAAAAAGAAATTTCCCCACTCAAATCTAGAGATATATGCTTGATATATCATTGAAACTTCAGATTGCTATTTATAATATTCATTCACTAAAGTGTATTTTATACAATTGAGTCCATTACTCTTATTTTTTATCAATGAACAAATTCAAATATTATACTTTTCCCACTAATCAAATGCAATTCTGCTAACAAAAAATTTAAAAATAAAAACATTACATTTTTTCAATTTTTAGAATTTTAATGGCTGCTAGGGATAAATGCATAGTCACTAATCAGTTGAAATGATTTATATAATTCTTGTCTCTTTTGCCTCAATGCAATTTGAAATGATTTATATAATTCTTGTCTTTAAACAAATTACTTAAGAAAAAGTGAAAGCAATGGACTCTAATAAGAAGGTTCCCCACTCTCATCTGGGATATATGTAACAACATTAATAATAAATTTAAAAATCAAAATGTTGCATTTTTCCAATTTTTTGAATTTTAAAGTCTTTTAGGGATAAATGCATTGTCAATAATCAGTTGAATTTAAATTTTACTATCTTTTCAATCGTCTCCTTAGCCATAATGCAATTTGAAATGATTTATATAATTTTTATCTACAAACTTTGAAGTTCCCAATTTCACCCTAGGATCTACTAGTTTGTGATACTGAGAGGGGGGGTGAATCAGTATCACCACAATTCGCAATTTGCAGGAAAGTGAACAACTTCAATCTCTTCTTAAAAGCGAACTCTTTCTCAGATTCGACTAAGGTAGATCTATTGCTACCTACTAATCACAATAGTCCCCAAAGTCACCTTTCAGACACCTTGCCTAATAGACAATTCGAATGTTCTTGTTTAGGTCTTCGTTAGGTTATAGGTTGGTTGATACTTTAGCTGCGTTCACAACTCAATTCAAAACACAGAACGTAAAGCAACTTAAGGACACACGAGATTTACGTGGTTCCGTCAATGTGACGTACATCCACAGTGGTAGGGACTCTCCCTTACCGAGACTATCCACTATACTTGAGAATTCTAGTTACAATGGATGTCTTAATCTTCTGCTCCTTTCACTATTGCAATTACTAAGCAAGTACAATACAAAGAGTGTCACTTACTGTGTCTACCCTTCTTCTAACTTGTCTTGCCTCTATTGAATTGAAAGGCTGTTCCACTGCCACTTAGAAGTTCATCGCAACGCTCTCTAACCTCTCTTGAAGAAATCTGGAAATACGTTGAGTTCTTTCCGATGCTTCGCTGAATTCCTTCTCTAGGTTGTTTCACACAACTCTTGCTTTAACCATCTCACGGTTTCACAGCTTGCACTCAAGCTTCTGGTCTGCCGTTTCATGTCTCACGGCCTGCCCCACGCTTCTGATCAGTCACGCCTTTGAACGTTCTAGTCTCACGCTTCTAGTCTGCTGTTTCATGTCTCTCAGCCTGCCTCACGCTTCTAGTCTGCTATCTTCTCTTCCGGGTGGTCTCACGGATACCAGGTCTGCTGTCTTCTCTTCCGGGTGGTCTGTTTCTTATTTCTCCTCTTGCTGGTTGTGCGTTTCTGGTTTGCTTGCGAGATGTGTTTCTGGTTTGCTTGCGAGATGTGTTTCTGGTTTGCTTGCAGGAGGCGTTTCTAGTTTGCTTGCAGGATGTGTTTCTGGTTTGCTTGCAGGAGTCGTTTTTGGTTTGCTTGCAGGACGTGTTTATGGTTTGCTTTCCTGGTGGTAACGTTTCTGGTTTGCTCTCCCGGTGGTGTCGTTTCTGATCTCTTGCCATTCTGCTCTCTCTTCCTTTTGGCCGGTTGTTGTAGGGTTGTTGTTTATTCAATTGTGTTGGCCCTCTACCCTAGTTTTGTCTTCCAAGGCCTTTATATACTCTCTTCCATGAAACCCTAATAGGGCTTACATGGCGGATTTACGTTCTTGCCCTTACGCGACGACTTTACTTTCTTGCACACTTAACCCTAGTTGACAACAATTACAACCCATACAAGGCTATGGGAACAACAAACTTATTACTTAAGGAAAAGCAAATGCAATGGACTCAAATAAGAAGTTTCCTCACTCCCCTCTAGAGATATATGCTTCACCCATCATTGAAGTTAGAGATTGTTATTCATAATATTCATCCACTAAAGTGTATTTTATATATTTGAGTTCATTACTTGTATTTTGTACAATTAACATATTCAAATATTATGTTTTTCTCACCAATCAAATGCAACGACATTAACAATAAATTTAAAAATTAAAATATTGGATTTTTTCAATTTTTAGAAGTTTAAATATTTCTAGGGATAAATGCATTGTCAAAAATTAGTTGAATTTAAATTTTGTAATTTTTTTAATTATCTCCTTTGCCACAATGCAATTTGAAATGACTTATATAATTTTTTTCTACTTACATATTACTTGAGAAAAAACGAATGCAATAAAATCTAATAAGAAGTTTCCCTACTGTCATGTAAAGATATATACTTGACACAACATTGAAATTGGGATTGCAATTTATAATATTCATGTACTAAAGTGTATTTTATACAATTAAGTCCATTACTTGTATTTTTGTTCAATTTACATATTCAAATATTATGTTTTTCTCTTCAATAAAATTCAATGGCATTAGCAATAAATTTAAAAATCAAAACATTGCACTTTTTCAATTTTTAGAATTTTAAAGTCGTTTAAGGATAAATGCATAGTCAATAATTTGTTGAATTTATTTTTGTGATTTTCTTAATTATCACTTTTGCTACAATGCAATTTGAAATGATTTATATAATTTTTGTCTCCAAACATATTTCTTGGGGAAAAGCAAAAGCAATGGAGTCTAATAAGAAGTTTCCCTACTCTTCTCTAGAGATATATGCTTAACACATCATTGAAGTTGGGGATTGTTATTTATAACATTCATCAACTAAAGTGTATTTTATACAATTGAGTCCATTACTTGTATTTTTGTTTAATTAACATACTCAAATATTATGTTTTTCTCACTAATCAAATGCAACAACAATAACAATAAATTTAAAAATCAAAACATTGCAGTTTTTCAATTTTTAAAATTTTAAAGTCTTTTAGAGACAAATGGATTATCAATAATTAGTTGAATTTAAATTTTGCAATTATCTTAATTGTCACCCTAGTCACAGTGCAATTTGAAATGATTTATAAAATTTTTTTCTACAAACTTATTACTTGAGAAAAAGAAAATGCAATGTACTCTAATAAGAAGTTTCCCTATTGCCCTCTAGAGATTTATGCTTGACACAACATTGAAGCTTAGGATTGGTATTTATAATATTCATCCACTAAAGTGTATTTTATATAATTGATTGCATTACTTGTATCTGTGTTCAATCAATATATTGAAATATTATATTTTTCTCACCAATCAATTGCCATGACATGAATAATAAAGTAAAAACCCAAAAGATTGCATTTTATGATTATTTAGAATTTTATGGTTTATAGGGATAAATACATTGTTAATTATTAATCAAATTTTAAATTTTGCAATTTTCTTAATTTTCTCTGTTGCCATAATGCAATTTGAAATGACTTATATAATTTTTGTCTTCAATCATATTACTTAGGGAAAAGGAAAAGCAATGGACTCTAAGAAACAATTTCCCCACGCCCCTCTGGAGGTATACGTTCAACACATCATTGAAACTTGGGGTTGCTATTTATAATATTTATCTATTAAAGTGTATTTTATATAATTGAGTCTAATAAGAAGTAACAGTTTCTCCACTCCCCTTTAGAGGTATACGCTCAACACATCGTTGAAGCTTGGGATTGCAATTTATAATATTCATGTACTAAAGTGTATGTTATACAATTAAGTCCATTACTTGTATTTTTGTTCAATTAACACATCCAAATATTATGTTTTTCTCATCAATCAAATTCAACGACATTAGCAATAAATTTAAAAATCAAAACATTACAATTTTTCAATTTTTAGAATTTTAAAGTTGTCTATGGATAAATGCATAGTTAATAATTTGTTGAATTTATTTTTTGTGATTTTCTTAATTATCACTTTTGCTACAATGCAATTTGAAATGAGTTATATAATTTTTGTCTTCAAACATATTTCTTGGGAAAAAGCAAAAGCAATGGAGTTTAATAAGAAGAAGTTTCCCCACACCTCTCTAAAGATATATGCTTAACATATCGTTGAAGTTAGGGATTGCTATTTATAATATTCATCTACTAAAGTGAATTTTATGCAATTGAGTCCATTACTTGATTTTTTGTTCAATTAACATATCAAATATTATGTTTTTTTCACCAATTAAATTCAACGTCATTAACAATAAATTTAAAAAATCAAAACATTACATTTTTTTCAATTTTTAGAATTATAAAGTTTTCTATGGGTAAATGCATTGTCAATAATCAGTTGAATTTAAATTTTGCAATTTTCTTAATTTTCTCTTTTCTCACAATGCAATTTGAAATGATTTATATAATTTTTGTCTACAAACATATTACTTAAGAAAAAGCTTATGCAATGGAACTTGGTATTGCTATTTATAATATTCAGCTACTAAATTGTATTTTATACAATTGTGTCCATTACTTGTATTTTGTTGATTTAACATATTCAAGTATTATCTTTTTCTCACCAATCAAATGCTATCTTTTTCTCGCCAATGAAATGCAACAACATTGAAATTAAATTTAAAAAACAAAACATTGCATTTTTTCAATTTTTAGGATTTTAAGGCCTTTTAGGGATAAATGCATTGTGAATAATGAGTTGAATTTAAATTTTGCAATTTTTTTAATTGTCTCTTTTGCCACAATGCAATTTGAAATAATTTATATAATTTTTGTCTTCAAGCATATTACTTAGGAAAAAGCAAAAGCATTGGAGTCTAATAAGAAATTTCCCTACACTTGTCTAGAGATATATGCTTAGCATATCGATGAAGTTAGAGATTGCTATTTATAATATTCATTCAATTAACATTTTCAAATATTGCATTTTTCTCACTAATTAAATGCAACGATGTTAACAATAAATTTAAAAATCAAAACATTGGATTTTTTCAATTTTTAAAATTTTCAAGTTTTCTAGGGATAAATGTATTGTCAATAATTAGTTAAGTTTAAATTTTGCAATTTTTTTAATTGTCTCCTTTGCCACAATGCAATTTCAAATGACTTATATCATTTTTGTCCACTAACATATTACTTAAGAAAAAGCAAATGCAACAGAATCTAGTAAGAGGTTTCCCCACTACCATGTATAGATATATGCTTGACACAACATTGAAACTTAGCATTGCTATTTATAATATTCATCCACTAAAGTGTATATTATACAATTGAGTCCATTGCTTGTATATTTGTTCAATTAACATATTCAAATATTATGTTTTCCACACCAATCAAAAGCAACGACATTAACAATAACTTTTAACATCAAAACATTGCATTTTTTCAATTTTTGCAATTTACAAGTCTTATAGGGATACATGCATTGTCAATAATTAGTTGAATTTAAGTTTTGCAATTTTTTTAATTGTCTCCTTTGCCATAATGCAATTTTAAATGATTTATATAATTTTTTTCTACTAACATATTACTTAAGAAAAAGTAAATGCAATAGAATCTAGTAAGAAGTTTCCCCACTGCCATGTATAGATATATGCTTGACACAACATTGAAGCTTGGCATTGCTATTTATAATATTCATCCACTAAAGTGTATTTCATACAATTGAGTCCATTACTTGTATTTTTTTTTTCAATTAACATATTCAAATATGATGTATTTCTTAGTAATCAAATGCCATGACATTAATAATAAATTTAAAAATCAAAATATTAGATTTTTGCACTTTTTAGAATTTTAAAGTCTTCTAGTGATAAATGCATTGTCAATAATTAGTTGAATTTAAATCTTGCAATTTTCTTCATTGTCTCCTTTGCCACAATGCAATTTGAAATGATTTTTGTAATTTTTCTCTTCAAACATATTAGTTAAGGAAAAGCAAAAGCAAAGGACTCAAATAAGAAGTTTCTCTACTCCCCTCTTGAGATATATGCTTGACTTAACATTGAAGTTTGAGATTGGTATTTATAATATTCATCCACTAAAGTGTATTTTACACAATTAATTCCATCACTTGTATTTTTGTTAATTTAACATATTCAAATAAATGATGCACCCATAATTAAAGTTAGGGATTACTATTTATAATATTCATGCACTTAAATGTATTTTATACAATTGAGTCCATTACTTATATTGTTTTTCAATTAACATATTCAAATATTATGTTTTTTCCCCAATCAAATTTAACGACATTAGAAATAAATTTGAAAATCAAAACCTTGCATTTTTTTCAATTTTTAGAATTTTAAAGTCTTCTAGGGATAAATGCATTAGCAATACTCAATTGAATTTAAATTTTGCCATTTTCTTAATTGTTTCCTTTGACACAATGCAATTTGAATTGATTTACATAATTTTTGTCTTTAAACATATTTCTTAGGAAAAATCGAAAGCAATAGAGTCTAATAAGAAGTTTACCCATTCCTTTCTAGAGATATATGCTTGATACATTGTTGAAGTTGGGCATTGTTATTTATAATATTCATCTACTAAAATGTATTTTGTACAATTAAGTCTATTCCTTTTATTTTTGTTTAATTAACATATTCAAATATTATGTTTTACATACCAATCTAATGTCATGACATTAACAATAAATTTAAAAATCAAAATATTGGATTTTTTCATATTTTAGAATTTTAAAGTTTTCTAGGGATAAATGCATTGTCAATAATTAGTTCAATTTAAATTTTGCAATTTTCTTAATTGTCTCTTCTGCCACAATGCTATTTGAAATGATTAATATAATTTTTATCTTCAAACATATTACTTAAGAAAAGCAAAACCAATAGACTCTAATAAGAAGTTTCTCCACTCCCCTCTAGAGATATATGCTTCACCCATCATTAAAGTTGGAGATTGCCATTTACAATATTCATCCACTAAAGTGTATATACAACTGAGTCCATTACTTGTATGTTTGCTCAATTAACATATTTAAATATTAAGTTTTTCTCACCAATTAAATGCAATGACATTCATAATAAATTTAAACATGAAAACGTTGCACTTTTTTAATTCTTAAAATTTTAAAATTTTCTAGGGATAAATGCATTGTCAATAATTAGTTGAAGTTAATTTTTGCAACTTTCTTAATTGTCTCTTTTGCCCTAATGCAATTTGAAATGATTTATATAATTTTTTTCTTCAAACATATTTCTTAGGAAAAAGCAAAAACAATAGAGTCTAATAAGAAATTTACCCACTCCTCTCTAGAGATATATGCTTGATACATCTTTGAAGTTGGGGATTGTTATTTATAATATTCATATATTAAAGTGTATTTTGTACAATTGAGTCCATTCCTTGTATTTTTGTTTAATTAATATATTCAAATATTACGTTTTACATACCAACTAATGTCATGACATTAACAATAAATTTAAAAATCAAAATATTGGATTTTTTCATATTTTAGAATTTTAAAGTTTTCTAGGGATAAATGCATTGTCAATAATTAGTTCAATTTAAATTTTGCAATTTTTTTAATTGTCTCTTCTGCCACAATGCTATTTGAAATGATTAATATAATTTTTATCTTCAAACATATTACTTAAGAAAAGCAAAACCAATAGACTCTAATAAGAAGTTTCTCCACTCCCCTCTAGAGATATATGCTTCACCCATTATTAAAGTTGGAGATTTCCATTTACAATATTCATCCACTAAAGTGTATATACAACTGAGTCCATTACTTGTATGTTTGCTCAATTAACATATTTAAATATTAAGTTTTCTCACCAATTAAATGCAATGACATTCATAATAAATTTAAACATGAAAACGTTGCACTTTTTTAATTCTTAAAATTTTAAAATTTTCTAGGGATAAATGCATTGTCAATAATTAGTTGAAGTTAATTTTTGCGACTTTCTTAATTGTCTCTTTTGCCCTAATGCAATTTGAAATGATTTATATAATTTTTGTCATCAAACATATTTCTTAGGAAAAAGCGAAAACAATAGAGTCTAATAAGAAATTTACCCACTCCTCTCTAGAGATATATGCTTGATACATCTTTGAAGTTGGGGATTGTTATTTATAATATTCATATACTAAAGTGTATTTTGTACAATTGAGTCCATTCCTTGTATTTTTGTTTAATTAACATATTCAAATATTATGTTTTACACACCAATCTAATGTCATGACATTAACAATAAATTTAAAAATCAAAATATTGGATTTTTTTATATTTTGGAATTTTAAAGTTTTCTAGGGATTAATGCATTGTCAATAATTAATTGAATTTAAATTTTGCAATTTTCTTAATTGTCTCTTTTGCCACAATGCTATTTGAAATGACTAATATAATTTTTGTCTTCAAACATATTACTTAAGAAAAAAAAAACTAATAGACTCTAATAAGACGTTTCTCCACTCCCCTCTAATGATATATGCTTCACCCATCATTAAAGCTGGAGATTGCCATTTACAATATTCATCCACTAAAGTGTATATACAATTGAGTCCATTACTTGTATGTTTGCTCAATTAACATATTTAAATATTAAGTTTTTCTCACCAATTAAATGCAATGACATTCATAATAAATTTAAACATGAAAATGTTGCACTTTTTTAATTCTTAAAATTTTAAAATTTTCTAGGGATAAATGCATTATCAATAATTAGTTGAGGTTAATTTTTGCGACTTTCTTAATTATCTCTTTTGCCCCAATGCAATTTGAAATGATTTATATAATTTTTGTTTTCAAACATATTTCTTAGAAAAAGCGAAAACAATAGAGTCTAATAAGAAGTATACCCACTTCTCTCTAGAGATATATGCTTAATACATCATTGAAGTTGGGGATTGTTATTTATAATATTCATCTACTAAAGTGTATTTTGTACAATTGAGTCCATTCCTTGTATTTTTGTTTAATTAACATATTCAAATATTATGTTTTACATACCAATCTAATGTCATAACATTAACAATAAATTTAAAAATCAAGATATTGGAATTTTTCATATTTTAGAATTTTAAAGTTTTCTAGGGATTAATGTATTGTCAATAATTAGTTGAATTTAAATTTTGCAATTTTTTTAATTGTCCCTTTTGCCACAATGGTATTTCAAATGATTAATATAATTTTTGTCTTCAAACATATTATTTAAGAAAAGGCAAAACCAATAGACTCTAATAAGAAGTTTCTCCACTCTCATCTAAAAATATATGCTTCACCCATCATTAAAGCTGGAGATTGCCATTTACAATATTCATCCACTAAAGTGCATTTTGTATAATTGAGTCCATTACTTGTTTATTTATTCAATTAACATATTCAAATATTAAGTTTTTCTCACCAATTAAATGCAATGACATTCATAATAAATTTAAACATGAAAACATTACACTTTTTTAATTTTTAAAATTTTAAAGTTTTCTAAGGATAAATGCATTGTCAATAATTAGTTGAATTTAATTTTTGCGACTTTCTTAATTGTCTCTTTTGCCCCAATGCAATTTGAAATAACTTATATAATTTTTGTCTTCAAACATATTTCTTAGGAAAAAGCAAAAGCAATAGAGTCTAATAAGAAGTTTACCCACTCCTCTCTAAAAATATATGCTTGATACATCGTTGATGTTGGGGATTGTTATTTATAATATTCATCTACTAAAGTGTATTTTGTACAATTGAGTTCATTCCTTGTATTTTTGTTTAATTAACATATTCAAATATTATATTTTACATACCAATCTTATGTCATTGCATTAATAATAAATTTTAAAATCAAAATATTGAATTTTTTCTTATTTTAGAATTTTAAAGTTTTTTAGGGATAAATGCATTGTCAATAATTAGTTGAATTTAAATTTTGCAATTTTCTTAATTGTCTCTTTTGCTACAATGCTATTTAAAATGATTAATATAATTTTTGTCTTCAAACATATTACTCAATAGACTCTAATAAGAAGTTTCTCCACTCCCCTCTATAGATATATGCTTCACCCATCATTAAAGCTGGAGATTACCATTTACAATATTCATCCACTAAAGTATATTTTATATAATTGAGTCCATTACTTTTATGTTTGTTCAATTAACATATTTAAATATTAAGTTTTTCTCACCAATTAAATGCAATGACATTTATAATAAATTCAAATATGAAAACATTGCACTTTTTTAATTTTTAAAATTTTAAATTTTTTTAGGGATAAATGCATTGTTAATAATTAGTTGAATTTAATTTTTGCAACTTTCTTAATTGTCTCTTTTGCCCCAATGCAATTTGAAATGATTTATATAATTTTTGTCTTCAAACATATTTTTTAGGGAAAAGCGAAAGCAATGGAGTCTAATAAGAAGTTTGCCCACTCCTCTCTAGAGATATATGCCTAACACTTTGTTGAAGCTTGGAATTGCTATTTATAATATTCACCCACTAAAATGTGTTTTATACAATTAAGTCATTACTTGTAATTTTGTTCAATTAACATATACAAATATTACGTTTTTCTCACCAATTAAATGCAATGACATTAATAATAAATTTAAAAATCAAAACATTGAATTTTTTCAATTTTTAGAATTTTAAAATTTTCTAGGGATTAATGAATTGTCAATAATTAGTTGAATTTAAATTTTGTAGTTTTTTAATTCTCTCCTTTGCCACAATGCAATTTGAAATGACTTGTATAATTTTTGTCTACTAACATATTACTTAAGAAAAAGCAAATCTAATGCAATTTAATAAAATGTTTCCCCACTGCCATGTAGAGATATATGCTTGATACGACATTGAAACATAGGATTGCTACTTATAGTATTCATCTATTAAAGTGTATTTTATACAATTGATTTCATTACTTGCATTTTTTTAATTAACATATTCAAATATTATTTTTTCTTACTAATCAAATACCATGATATTAACAATAAATTCACAAATCAAAAATTTGATTTTTTCAATTTTAAAGGCTTTTAGGGATAAATGCATTGTTAATAATCAGTTAAATTTAAATATTGTAATTTTCTTAATTGTCTCTTTTGCCATAATGCAATTTGAAATAATTTATATAATTTTTGTCTTCAAACATATTACTTAAGAAATAGTGAAAGCAATGGACTTTAATAAGAAGTCTCCCTTATCCCCTCTAGAGATATATGTTAGACACATTGTTCAAGTTGGGGATTGATATTGATAATATTCATCCACTAAAATATATTTTCTACAATTGAGTTCATTACTCTTATTTTTGTTCAATTCACATATTCAAATATTATGTTTACTCACGAATCAGATGCAATGACATTAACAATAAATTTAAAAATCAAAACATTGGTTTTTTTTTAAATTTTTAGAATTTTGAAGTCTTCTAAGGATAAATTCTTTGTCAATAATTGGTTGAATTAAAATTTTTTAATTTTCTTAATTGTTACTTTTGCCACAATGCAATTTGAAATGATTGATATAATTTTTTTTCTTCAAACATATTACTTAAGAAAAAACAAAAGCAATGGACTCTAATAATAAGTTTCACCTCTCCCTACCAAAGATATATGCTTAACACATCATTGAAACTGGGGATTGCTATTGATAATATTTATCCACTAAAATGTATTTTATACAATTGAATCCATTACTTGTATTTTTGTTTAACTAAAATATACAAACATTAAGTTTTTCACACCAATTAAATGCAACGACATTCACAATAAATTTAAAAATCAAAATATTGCATTTTTTCAATTTTAAGAATTTTAAAATCTTCTATGGATAAATGCATTGTCAATAATCAGTTGAATTTAAAGTTAGCAATTTTCTTAATTGTCTTCATTGCCACAATGCATTTTGAAATGTTTTATATAATTTTTGTCTTCAAACGTATTACTTAAGAAAAAGCAAAAGCAATAGACTCTAATAAGAAGTTTCCTCACTACCCTCTAGAGATATAGGCTTCACACAACATTGAAACTTCCGCTTGCTATTTATAATATTCATCCATTAAAGTGTATTTTATACAATTGAGTCCATTACTTGTATTTTTGTTCAATTAACATCTCCAAATGTTATATTTTTCTCACCAATTAAATACAATGACATTAACAATAAATTTAAAAATCAAAACCTTGAATTTTTTCAATTTTTAGAATTTTAAAGTCTTTTATGGATAAATGCATTATAAATAACCAGTTGAAATGATTTATATAATTTTTGTCTACAAACTTATTACTTAAGAAAAAGCAAATGCAATGGACTCTAATAAGAAGTTTCCCCATTCCCCTCTAGAGATATATGCTTGACACAACATTGAAACTTGAGATTGGTATTTATAATATTCATCTACTAAAGTGTATTTTATACAATTAAGTCCATTACTCGTATTTTTGTTCAATTAACATATTCAAAAATTATATTTTTCTCATCAATCAAATTCAACGACATTACCAATACATTTAAACATCTAAACATTGCAATTTTTCAATTTTAAGAATTTTAAAGTCTTCTAAGGATAAATGCATTGTCAATAATTAGTTGAATTTAGTTTTTGCGACTTTCTTGGTTATCTCTTTTACAATAATGCAATTTGAAATAATTTATATAATTTTTTCCTTCAAACATATTTCTTAGGGAAAAGCAAAAGCAATGGAGTCTAATAATAAGTTTCCCCACTCCTCTTTAAAGATATATGCTTCACACATCATTAATGCTAGGGATTGTTATTTATAATATTTATTCACTAAAGTGTATTTTAGACAATTGAGTCCATTACTTGTTTTTTTTGTTCAATTAACATATTCAAATATTATTTTTTTCTCCCCAATCAAATGTAACGACGTTAATAATAAATTTAAAAATCAAAATATTGAATTTTTTCAATTTTTAGAATTTTAAAGTCTTATTGGGATAAACGCATTGTCAATAATTAGTTGAATTTAATTTTTGTGACTTTTTTAATTGTCTTTTTTGCCAAAATCCAATTTGAAATGATTTATATAATTTTTGTCTTCATACATATTTCTTAGGGAAAAGCAAAAGCAATGGAGTCTAATAAGAAGTTTGCCCACTCATATCTAGAGATATATGCCTAACACTTTGTTGAAACTTGGGATTGCTATTTATAATATTCATCCACTAAAGTATATTTTATACAATTAAGTCCATTACTTGTTTTTTTGTTCAATTAACATATTTAAACATTATGTTTTTCTCACCAATTAATGCAACGACATTAACAATAGATTTAAAAATCAAAACCTTGCATTTTTTCAATTTTTAGAATTTTAAAGTCTTTTATGGATAAATGCATTATCAATAATCAGTTGAAATGATTTATATAATTTTTGTCTACAAACTTATTACTTCAGAAAAAGCAAATGCAATGAACTCTAATGAGAAGTTTCCCAATCCCCTCTAAAGATATATGCTTCATATAACATTAAAGTTTGGGATTGGTATTTATAATATTCATTTACTAAAGTGTATTTTATACAATTGAGTCCATTACTTGTTTTTTTGTTCAATTAACATATTTAAATATTATGTTTTTCTCACCAATCAAATGCAATGACGTTAATAATAAATTTAAAAATCAAAACATTGGATTTTTTCAATTTTTAGAATTTTGAAGTTTTCAAAGGAAAAATGCATTGCCAATAATTAGTTGAATTTAAAATTTGCAATTTTTTTAATTGTCTCCTTTGCCACAATACAATTTGAAATGACTTATATAATTTTTGTTTACTAACATATTACTTTAGAAAAAGTAAAAGCAAAGGAATCTAATAAGAAGTTTCCCCACTGCCATGTGTAGAGATATATGCTTGACATGACATTGAAGTTTGGGATTGCTATTTATAATATTCATCCATTAAAGTGCATTTTATATAATTGATTCCATTACTTGTATTTTTGATGAATTAACATATTCAAATATGATGTTTTTCTCACCAATCATATGCAACAACATTAACTATAAATTTAAAAGTCAAAACATTGCATTTTTTGAATTTTTAGAATTTTAAAGTCTTCTAAGGATAAATACATTGTCAATAATCAGTTGAATTTAAATTTTACAATTTTCTTAATTGTCTCATTTGCCACAATGCAACTTTAAATAATTTATATAATTTTTGTCTTCAACCATATTGCTTAAGAATAAGCAAAAAAATGAACTGTAATAAGAAGTTACCCCACTCCCCTTTAAAGATATATGCTTTACATGACGTTGAAGCTGGGGATTGCTATTAATAATATTCATCCACTAAAGTGTATCTTATACAATTGAGTCTATTACTTCTATTTTTGTTCAATTCACATATTCAAATGTTATGTTTTTGTCACCAATCAAATGCAACGACATTAACAATAAATTTAAAAATCAAAACCTTGCATTTTTTCAATTTTTAGAATTTTAAAGTTTTCTATGGATAAATGCATTGTCAATAATCAGTTAAATTTAAAATTTACAATTTTCTTAATTGTCTCCTTTACCACAATGCAATTTGAAGTAATTTATATAATTTTTGTTTACGAATATATTACTTAAGAAAAAAGCAAATGCAATGGTCTCTAATAAGAACTTTCCACACTCCCTTTAGAGATATATGTTTGACATAACATTGAAACTTGCTATAGCTATTTATAATATTTAGCCACTAAATTGTATTTTATACAATTGTGTCCATTAGTTGTATTTTTGTTCATTTAACATATTCAAGTATTATCTTTTTCTCACCAATCAAATGCAACAATATTAACAGTAAATTTAAAAAACAAAACATTGCATTTTTTCAATATTTAGAATTTTAAAGTTTTCAAGGAACAAATGCATTGTCAATAATCAGTTGAATTTAAATTTTCCAATTTTTTTAATTGTCTCCCTAGCCACAAAGCAATTTGAAATGATTTATATAATTTTTGACTACAAACTTATTACTTAAGAAAAGGCAAATGTAATGGACTCTAACAAAAAGTTTCCCCACTCCCCTCTAGAGAGATATGCTGCACTTGTCATTAAAGTTGGGGATTGCTATTTATAATATTCCTACACTTAAGTGTATTTTATTCAATTGAGTCCATTACTTGTATTTTTGTTTAATTAACATATTCAAATATTATGTTTTTCTTGCCAATTAAATTCAACGGTATTAGCAATAAATTTAAAAATCAAAACATTGCATTTTTTCAATTTTTAAAATTTTAAAATCTTCTAGGGATAAATACATTGTCAATAATAACTTGAATTTAAATTTTACAATTTTTTTAATTGTTTCCCTAGCGACAATGTAATAGGAAATGAATTATATAATTTTTGTCTACAAACTTATTACATAAGAAAAAGCAAATGCAATGGACTTTAACAAGTAGTTTCCCCACTCCCCTATAGAGATATATATTGCACCCTTCATTAAAGTTAGGGATTGCTATTTATATTATTCATCCACTAAAGTATATTTTATACAATTGAGTCTATTATTTATATTTTTGTTCAATTAACATATTCAAATATTTTGTTTTTCACCCCAATGAAATGCAACAATGCTAACAATAAATTTAAAAACCCAAACATTGGATTTTATCAATTTTTAGAATGTCTTATAAGGATAAAAACGTTGTCAATAATTAGTTGAATTTAAATTGTGCAATTTTTTAATTGTCTCTTTTGCCACAATGCAATTTGAAATGACTTACATAATTTTGGTCTACAAACATATTACTTAAGAAAAAGCAACTGCAATCAAATCTAATAAGTAGTTTTCCTACTGCCATGTAGAGATATATGTTTAACATAATATTAAAATTTGGGATTGCTATTTATAATATTTATTCACTAAAGTGTATTTTATACAATTGAGACCATTACTTGTATTTTGTTCAATCAACTAATTCAAATATTATATTTTTCTCACCAATAATATCCAACGGTATTAACAATTAATGTAAAAATCAAAGCATTGCATTTTTTCAATTTTCAAAATTTTAAAGTATTATAGGGAGGAAAAGCAATGGACTCTAATAAAAAGTTCCTCCACTCCCCTCTAGAGATATATGTTTCACCTATCATTAAAGTTAGGGATTGCTATTTATGATATTCATCCACTAAAGTATATTTTATATAATTTCGTCCACTACTTGTATTTTTGTTCAATTAATATATTCAATATTATGTTTTTCTCCCCAATCAAATGCAACTCCATTAACAATAAATTTAAAAATCAAAACATTGCATTTTTTTCAATTTTTAGAATTTCAAATTCTTCTAGGGAAAAATGCATTGTCAATAATTAGTTTAACTTAAATTTTGCATTTTTATTCATTGTCTATTGTGCCTCAATACAATTTGAAATGATTTATATAATTTTTGTCTTTAAACATATTACTTAAGAAAAAGAAAAAACAATGGACTCTAATAAGAAGTTTCCCCACTCCCCTTTAGAGATGTATGCTTTACCCATCATTGAAGCTAAGGATTGCTATTCGTAATATTCATCCACTAAAATGTATTTTATATAATTAAGTCCATTACTTGTATTTTTGTTCAATTAACATATTCAAATATTATGTTTTTCTCACCAGTCAAATTCAATAACATTAGCAATAAATTTAAAAATAAAAATATTGTATTTTTTTTTTCATTTTCAGAACTTTAAAGTCTTCTAAGGATAGATGTATTGCCAATAATTAGTTGAATTTAAATTTAGCAATTTTCTTAATTATCCCTTTTGCAATAATGAAATTTGTAATGATTGATATAAGATATTTCTCCATTTCCATGTAGAAATATATACTTGAAACAACCTTGAAGCTCAGGATTACTATTTATGATATTCCTCCTGTAAAATGTATTTTATATAATTTAGTCCATTACTTGTGTTTTTGTTCAATTTAACATATTCAAATATTATGTTTTCTCACCAATCAAATTCAACGACATTAAGAATAAATTTAAAAATCAAAACATTGCATTTTTCAATTTTTAGAATTTTAAAGTGTTCCAGGGATAAATGCATTGTCAATAATTAGTTGAATTTAAATTTAGCAATTTTTTTAATTGTCTCCCTAGCCACAATTTAATTTGAAATAATTTATATAATTTTTGCCTACAAACATATCACTTATGTAAAAGCAAATGCAATGGAGTCTAATAAGAAGTTTCCCCACTCCTTTCTAGATATATATGCTTAACACAACATTGAAACTGGGGATTGCTATTTATATCATTTATACATTAAAGTGTATTTTATATAATTGAGTCCATTACTTGTTTTTTGGGTCTATTAACATATTCAAATATTAAGTTTTTATCACCAATCAAATTTAACGACATTATCAATAAATTTAAAAATCAAAACATTGTATTTTTTCAATTTTTAGAATCTTAAAGTCTTCTTGGGATAAATGCATTATCAATAATCAATTAAATTTAAATTTTGTAATTTTGATAATTGTCTCTTTTGCCACAATGTAATTTGAAATGATTCATACAATTTTTTTCTTCAAACATATTATTTAGGGAAAAGCAAAAGTAATGAACTCTAATAACAAATTTCACCACTCTCCTATAGAGATATATGCTTAACACATCGTTGAAGTTAGGGATTGTTATTTATAATATTCATCTACTAAAGTATATTTTATACAATTCAGTCCATTACTTGTATTTTTGTTTAATTAACATATTTAAATATTATATTTTTCTTACCAATCAAAAGTCATGTCATTAACAATAAATTTAAAAATTAAAACATTGGATTATTTCAATTTTTTGAATTTTAAAGTCTTCTAAGGATAAATGGATTGTCAATAATCAGTTGAATGTAAATTTTGCAATTTTCTTACTTGCCTCTTTTGCCACAATACGATTTGGAAAGATTTATATAATTTTTTTCTTCAAAAATATTACTTAAGAAAAAGCAAAAGCAATGAACTCTAATGAAAAGTTTGCCCACTCCCCTATAGAGATATATACTTGACATATCGTTGAAGTTGGGGATTGCTATTAATAATATTTATCCATTAAAGTGTATTTTATAGAATTAAGTCCATTACTACTATTTTTGTTTAATTAACATATTCAAATATTATGTTTTTCTCACCAATGAAATGCAATGACATTAACAATAAATTTAAAAATCAAAACATTGCATTTTTTCAATTTTTAGTATTTTAAAGTCTATTAGGGATAAATGTCTTGTCAATAATTAGTTGAATTTAAATTTTGCAATTTTTATATAATTTTTCTCCTCAAACATATTACATAAGAAAAAGCAAATGCAATGGACTATAATAAGAAGTTTCTGCACTACCCTATAGAGATATATGTTAGACATAACATTGAAACTTGGCATTGCTGTTTATCATATTCAGCCACTAAAGTTTATTTTACACAATTGTGTCCATTACTTGTATTTTTGTGGATTTAACATATACAACGATTATGTTTTTCTCACCAATCAAATGCAACAATAGTAACAACAAATTTAAAAATCAAAACATTGGATTTTTTCAATTTTTAGAATTTTGAGGTCTTTTAGAGATAAATCTATTGTCAATACTTAGTTGAATTTGAATTTTACAATTTTCTTAATTGCCTCCTTTGCCTCAATGCTATTAGAAATGATTTACATAATTTTTGTCTTCAAACATATTACATGGAGAAAAGCAAAAGCAGTGGACTCTAATAATAAGTTTCCCCACTCCACTCTAGAGATATATGCAGTGGACTCTAATAATAAGTTTCCTCAGTCCACTCCAAAGATATATGCTTGACACACCATTGAAACTTCTAGTTGCTATTTATAATATTCATCCACTAAAGTGTATTTTATACAATTGTATCTATTATTTGTATTTTTCTTGATTTTACATATACAAATATTATGGTTTTCGCACCAATCAAATGCAACAACATTAACAATAAATTTAAAAATCAAAACATTGCATTTTTTTCAACTTTTAGAATTTTAAAGTCTTTGAGGGATAAATGCACTCTCAATAATCAGTTGAATTTAAATTTTGCAATTTTTTCAATCATCTCCCTAACCACAATGCCATTTGAAATGATTTATATAATTTTTGTCTACAAACTTATTACTTAGGAAAAGGAAAATGTAATGAACTGTAATAAGAAGTTTCCCCACGCCCCTCTAGAGATATATGCTTCACCCATCATTGAAGTTGGGGTTGCTATTTATAACATTCATCCCCTAAAGTGTATTTTATACAATTGATTCCATTACTTGTATTTTTGTTCAATTAATATATTGAAATATTATGTTTTTCACACCAATCAAATGCAATGACATTAATAATAAAGTAAAAAGCAAAACATAACATTTTCTAAATTTTTAGAATTTTAAGGTTTCTAGGGATAAATGCATTGTCAATAATTAGTTGAATGTAAATTTTGCAATTTCTCCATTGTCTCCTTTGCCTCAATGCAATTAGAGATGATTTTTATAATTTTTGTCATCAAACATATTACTTGAGGAAAAGCAAAAGCAATGGACTCTAATAAGAAGTTTCCCCACTCCCTCCTAGAGATATATACTTGACACAACATTGAAGTTTGAGATTGGTATTTATAATATTCATCCCCTAAAGTGTATTTTATACAATTGATTTCATTACTTGTATTTTTGTTCAATTAACTTATTAAAATATTATATTTTTCACACCAATCAAATGCGATGACATTAATAATAATGTAAAAAGGAAAACATTGCATTTTCTGAATTTGTAAAATTTTAATGTTTCTAGGGATAAATGAATTGTCAATAATTAGTTGAAATTAAATTTTACAATTTTCTTAATTGTCACATTTAAAACAATGCAATTTGTAATGATTTATATGATTTTTATCTTCAAACATATTACTTGGGGAAAAGCAAAAGCAATGGACCCTAGTAACAAGTTTCTCCACTTCCCTCTAGAGATATAAGCTTAACACACCATTAAAGCTGCCGATTGCAATTTATAATATTCATCCATTAAAGTGTATTTTATACAATTGTATACATTACTTGTATTTTTCTTCATTTAACATATTCAAATATTATATTTTTCTCACCAATCAAATGCAACAACATTAACAATAAATTTACAAATCAAAACATTGCATTTTTCAATCTTTATAATTTTAAAGTCTTCTAGGGATAAATGCACTCTCAATAATCAATTGAATTTAAATTTTGCAATTTTTTCAATCGTTTCCCTAGCCACAATGCGATTCGAAATGCTTTATATAATTTTTGTCTACAAACTTATTATTTAAGAAAAAGCAAATGCAATGGACTCTAACAAGAAGTTTCCCTACTCCCCTCTAGAGATATATGCTTCACCCATCATTAAAGCTAGGATTTAAATTTATAATATTCATCCACTAAAGTGTATTTTATATAATTGAGTCCATTACTTGTATTTTTGTTTAATTAACATATTGAAATATCATGTTTTTCTTACCAATCAAATGCCATGATATTAACAATAAATTTAAAAATCAAAACATTAGATTTTTTCAATTTATAGAATTTTGAAGTCTTTTAGGGATAAATGCATTATCAATAATTAGTCGAATTTAAATTTTGCAATTTTCTTAATTATATCTTTTGCTACAATGCAATATTAAATGATTTATATAATTGTTATCTTCAAACATATTACTTAGGGAAAAGCAAAACATATGAACTCTAATAACCAATTGTGTCCATTACTTATATTTTTCTTCATTGAACATGTACAAATATTATATTTTTCTCACCAATCAAATGGAACAACATTAACAATAAATTTAAAAATCAAAACATTGTATTTTTTCAATTTTTAGAATTTTAAAGTCTCATAGGGATAAATGTACTCTCAATAATCAGTTGAATTTAAATTTTGCAATTTTTTCAACTGTCTCCCTAACCATAATGCAATTTGAAATGATTTATATAATTTTTGTCTACAAACTTATTACTTAAGAAAAAGCAAATACAATGGACTCTAATAAAAAGTTTCCGCACTTCCCTCTAGAGATATATGCTTCACCCATCATTGAAGCCAGGGACTGTTATTCATAATATTCATCCACTATAGTGTATTTTATACATTAAGTCCATTACTTGTATTTTTGTTTAATTAACATGTTCAAAAATTATGTATTTCTTACCAATCAAATGCGATAATATTAACAATAAATTTAAAAGTCAAAACATTGGATTTTTTCAATTTTTAGAATTTTAAAGTCTTCAGGGATAAATGCATTGTCAAAAATTAGTTGAATTTAAAATTTTCAATTTTCTTAATTATCTCCTTTGCCTCAATGCAATTTGAAATGATTTATATAATTTTTGTCTTCAAACATATTACTTGGGGAAAGGTAAAAACAATAGACTCTAATAAGAAGTTTTCCCACTCCCTCCTAGAGATATATACTTGACACAACATTGAAGTTTGAGATTGGTATTTATAATATTCATCCCCTAAAGTGTATTTTATACAATTGATTTCATTACTTGTATTTTTGTACAATTAACATACTGAAATATTATGTTTTTCACACCAATTAAATGCAATGACATTAATAATAAAGTAAAAAAGGAAAACATTGCATTTTCTGAATTTTTGAAATTTTAAGGTTTTTAGGGATAAATGAATTGTCAATAATTAGTTGAAATTAAATTTTGCAATTTTCTTAATTATCTCATTTGCCATAATGAAATTTGAAATAATTTATATGATTTTTGTCTTCAAACATATTACTTGGGGAAAAGCAAAAGCAATGGACTCTAGTAACAAGTTTCCCTACTTCCCTCTAAGGATATATGCTTGACACACCATTGAAGTTGCCAATTGCTATTTATAATATTTATCCACTAAAGTTTATTTTATACAATTGTGTCCATTACTTGTATTTTTCTTGATTTAACATATTCAAATATTATGTTTTTCTCACCAATCAAATGCAACAACATTAATAATAAATTTAAAAATTGAAATATTGCATTTTTTCAATTTTTTGAATTTTAAAGTCTTCTAAGGATAAATGCATTGTCAATAATTAGTTAAATTTAAATTTTTCAATTTTTTCAATCATCTCCTTAGCCATAATGCAATTTGAAATGATATATATACTTTTTGTCTACAAACTTATTACTTAAGGAAAAGCAAATGCAATGGACTCGAATAAGAAGTTTCTGCACACCTCTCTAGAGATTTATGCTTCACTCATCATTAAAGCTGGGATTGCTATTTATAATATTTATCCACTAAAGTGTATTTTATACAATTGAGTCCATTACTTGTATTTTTGTTTAATTAACATATTCAAATATTATGTGTTTCTTACCAATCAAATGTCATGACATTAACAATAAATTTAAAAATCAAAACACTGGATTTTTTCAATTTTTTAAAGCTTGAAGTCTTCAAGGGATAAATGCATTGTTAGTAATTAGTTGAATTTAAATTTTGCAATTTTCTTAATTGTCTCTTTTGCTACAATACAATTTGAAATGATTTATATAATTTTTGTCTTCAAACATATCACCTAGGGAAAAGCAAAACATATGAACTATAATAACAAGTTTTCCCTCTCCCCTCTAGAGATATATGCTTGACACACCGTTGAAGCTTCCGGTAGCTATTTATAATATTCATCCACTAAAGTGTATTTTATACAATTGTGCCCCTTAGTTGTATTTTTCTTGATTTAACATATTCAAATATTATGTTATTTTCACCAATTAAATGCAACAACATTAATAATAAATTTAAAAATCAAAACGTTACATTCTTCCATTTTTTTGAATTTTAAAGCCTTTTAGGGATAAATGCATTGTCAATAATCAATTGAATTTAAATTTTGCAATCTTTTCAATCGTCTCCTTAGCCACAATGCAATTTAAAGTGATTTATATAATTTTTGTCTACAAACTTATTACTTAAGGAAAAACAAATGCAATGGACTCAAATAAGAAGTTTCCACACTCCCCTCTAGAGATATAGGCTTCACCCATCATTAAAGCTAGAGATTGCTATTCATAATATTCATCCACTAAAGTGTATTTTATACATTTGAGTCCATTACTTGTATTTTGTTCAATTAACATATTCAAATATTATGTTTTTCTCACCAATCAAATGCAACGACATTAACAATAAATTTAAAAATCAAAACATTGGATTTTTTCAATTTTTAGAATTTTAAATACTTCTAGGGATAAATGCATTGTCAAAAATTAGTTGAATTTAAATTTTGTAATTTTTTTAATTATCTTCTTTGCCACAATGCAATTTGAAATGACTTATATAATTATTTTCAACTAACATATTAATTAAGAAAAAGCAAATGTAATGAAGTCTAATAAGAAGTTTCTCCACTGCCATGTAAAGATATATACTTGACACAACATTGAAACTTGGGATTACAATTTATAATATTCATGTACTAAAGTGTATTTTTTACAATTAAGTCCATTATTTGTATTTTTGTTCAATTTACATATTCAAACATTATGTTTTTGTCATCAATTAAATTCAATGGTATTAACAATAAATTTAAAAATCAAAACATTGCACTTTTTCAATTTTTAAAATTTTAAAGTCATTTAGGGATAAATGCATAGTCAATAATTTGTTGAATTTATTTTTTGTGATTTTCTTAATTATCACTTTTGCTTCAAAGCAAGTTGAATTGATTTATATAATTTTTGTCTTCAAACATATTTCTTGGGGAAAAGCAAAAGCAATGGAGTTTAATAACAAGTATCCCCACTCCTTTCTAGAGATATATGCTTAACACATCATTGAAGTTGGGAATTGTTATTTATAGCATTCATCCACAAAAGTTTGAGTCTATTACTTGTATTTTTGTTTAATTAACATACTCAAATATTATATTTTTCTCACCAATCAAATGCAACAACAATAACAATAAATTTAAAAATCAAAACATTGCAGTTTTTAAATTTTTAAAATTTTAAAGTTTTTTAGGGACAAATGGATTGTCAATAATTAGTTGAATTTAAATTTTGCAATTATCTTAATTGTCACCCTAGTCATAATGCAATTTGAAATGATTTATATAATTTTTGTCTACAAACTTATTACTTAAGAAAAAGTAAATGCAATGTATTCTAAGAAGAAGTTTCCCCATTGCCCTCTAGAGATATGTGCTTGACATAACATTAAACCTTGGGATTGGTATTTATAATTTTCATCCACTAAAATGTATTTTATACAATTGATTCCATTACTTTTATTTGTGTTCAATTAACGTATTGAAATATTATGTTTTTCTCACCAATCAATTATCATGAGATTAATAATAAAGTTAAAAACCAAAAGATTTCATTTTTTGAATGTTTAGAATTTTATGGTTTATAGGGATAAATACATGGTCAATTATTAATTGAATTTTAAATTTTGCAATTTTCTCAATTTTCTTTGTTGCCACAATGCAATTCGAAATAACTTATATAACTTTTTTCTTCAATCATATTACTTAGGGAAAAGGAAAAGCAATGGACTCTAAAAAACTGTTTCTCCACTCCCCTCTAGAGGTATACGCTGAACACATCGTTGAAATTTGGGATTGCAATTTATAATATTCATGTACTAAAGTATATTTTATACAATTAAATCCATTACGTGTATTTTTGTTCAATTAACATATTCAAATATTATGTTTTTCTCATCAATCAAATTCAACGACATTAATAATAAATTTAAAAATTAAAACATTGCACTTTTTCAATTTTTAGAATTTTAAAGTTGTCTAGGGATAAATGCATTGAAGTTCCCAACTTCACCCTAGGATCTACTAGTTTGTGATACTGAGAGGGGGGGTGAATCAGTATCACCACAATTCACAATTCGCAGGAAAGTGAACAACTTCAATCTCTTCTTAAAAGCGAACTCTTTCTCAGATTCGACTAAGGTAGATCTATTGCTACCTACTAATCACAATAGTCCCCAAAGTCACCTTTCAGACACCTTGCCTAATAGACAATTCGGATGTTCTTGTTTAGGTCTTCGTTAGGTTATGGGTTGGCTGATACTTTAGCTGCGTTCACAACTCAATTCAAAACACAGAACGTAAAGCAAATTAAGGACACACGAGATTTACGTGGTTCCGTCAACGTGACGTACATCCACGGTGGTAGGGACTCTCCCTTACCGAGACTATCCACTATATTTGAGAATTCCAGTTACAATGGATGTCTTAATCTTCTGTTCCTTTCACTATTGCAATTACTAAGCAAGTACAATACAAAGAGTGTCACTTACTGTGTCTACCCTTCGTCTAGCTTGTCTTGCCTCTGTTGAATTGAAAGGCTGCTCCACTGCCGCTTAGAAGTTCACCGCAACGCTCTCTAACCTCTCTTGAAGAAATCTAGAAATACGTTGAGTTCTTTCCGATGCTTCGCCAAATTCCTTCTCTAGGTTGTCTCACACAGCTCCTGCTTTCACCGTCTCAAGGTTTCACAGCTTGCACTCAAGCTTCTGGTCTGCCGTTTCACGTCTCACGGCCTGCCCCACGCTTCTGATCAGTCATGCCGTTGCACGTTCTGGTCTCACGCTCCTGGTCTGCTGTTTCACGTCTCTTGGCCTGCCTTACACTACTGGTTTTTCTGGTTCACGTCTCTTGCCCTGCCTCACGCTTCTAGTCTGCTGTCTTCTCTTCCGGGTGGTCTCACGGATACCAGGTCTGCTGTCTTCTCTTCCGGGTGGTCTGTTTCTTATTTCTCCTCTTGCTGGTTGTGCGTTTCTGGTTTGGTTGCAGGATGTGTTTCTGGTTTGCTTGCAGGAGGCGTTTCTGGTTTGCCTGCAGGATGTGTTTCTGGTTTGCTTGCAGGACGTGTTTCTGGTTTGCTTGCAGGACGTGTTTCTGGTTTGCTTGCAGGAGGTTGCACGTTCTGGTTTGCTCTCCCGGTGGTGACGTTTCTGGTTTGCTCTCCTGGTGGTGTTGTTTCTGATCTCTTGCCGTTCTGCTCTCTCTTCCTTTTGGCCGATTGCTGTAGGGTTGCTGTTTATTCAATTGTGTTGGCCCTCTTCCCTAGTTTTGTCTTCCAAGGCCTTTATATACTCTCTTCCATAAAACCCTAATAGGGCTTACATGGCGGATTTACGTTCTTGCCCTTACGCGGCAGATTTACTTTCTTGCCCTTCCATGTGACTTTACTGCCCTTCCATATGACTTTACTCTCTTGCACACTTAACCCTAGTTGACAACAATTACAACCCATACAAGGCTGTGGGAACAACAATCTCCCCCTTTGTAATTGTTGGCAACATTCATAACAAAAGCCATTATGCAGCAGTCTTTCATAATCTTCTTGGAGTAACAATCCAGAAGCAGATGGATTACAACTCCCCCTAAATATGCACTCCCCCTTCCTTAACAACTCCCCCTGCACTGTTGCTTCTCTCCCCCTTTGCCAACCAATTACAAATTTGAAAAACTTGCAAAGTAGAGATGGAGGATTCACTTGAACTTCAGGCTTGAGGAGGCATTTGCACAGACAGACTCATTCTGTGCTTTTCAAACAGCTCTGTGGACAAAGGTTTAGTTAGAATATCTGAGATTTGATCTTTAGTACCGACATACTCCAACTGAATTGTGCCCTCTTCCATTTGATCCTTGATAAAGTGATACCGGATGTCAATATGCTTGCTCCTTGAATGTTGAACTGGATTCTTGCTAAGATCAATTGCACTTTGATTATCACAAAGTACACTCACTGGTAACTTCACTTCAACACCCAAATCGGCCAATTGTCTTTGCATCCATATCACCTGAGTACATGCTGCACAAGCAGCCATATACTCAGCCTCCGCTGTGCTCAAAGCAACACTGTTTTGCTTTCTACTTAGCCATGCAACACACTTTGAACCCAAGTAGAAGCTGCAGCCACTGGTTGATTTTCTATCATCTGTGCTTCCTGCCCAGTCTGCATCAGTGTATGCTCGTAGTTTTACAGAATCCATGGCAGGATACCACAAGCCCATTTCCAGTGTCCCCTTGAGGTATCTTAGGATTCTTTTCACTGCCAACACATAAGATTCCTTAGGATCAGCTTGGAATCTGCTGGCGATGCACACAGCTTGCATGAGATCAGGCCTTGATGCTGTAAGGTACAGAAGGCTCCCTATCATCTTCCTGTATTCTGTAGGGCTTGTACTTCTTCCTTCCTGATCTTTTGTTAACTTGCAGCCCACTGTCATAGGGGTACTGACAGGTCTGCTATCCTCCATGCCAAACTTTTTCAGCATCTCTTTGGCATATTTTGTCTGAGAAATAAAAATACCTTCTTCACATTGTTTTATTTGTAATCCAAGAAAGTAAGTCATTTCTCCAATCAATGACATCTCAAATTCCTCACTCATCTTCTGTGAAAATTCTTGGCATAGCGCAGAGTGATCCCCTCCAAAGATGATGTCATCTACATATACTATGGTTATCAGTTGGCCTTTCTCTGAGTTGAACACATATAGGTTATTATCAACTGTTCCTCTTTTGAAGTTCAACCTTCTCAAATACGCGTCCAGCCTGCTATACCATGCTCTTGGGGCTTGTTTAAGGCCATACAAGGCTTTCTTCAGCTTGCACACATGTGTCTTATCCTCACTGATTTGTACTCCATCGGGTTGTTCAATATACACTTCTTCTTTTAGGAGCCCATTCAAAAAGGCTGATTTCACATCCATCTGGTAAACTTTATACCTCTTATGTGCTGCCAAAGCTAAGAACATTCTGATAGTTTCCAACCTTGCTACTGGTGCAAAAGTTTCATCAACATCTACTCCTTCTATCTGAGTGTAGCCTTTGCAAACCAGCCTAGCCTTGTTCCTCACCACCTTGCCATCCTCATTGTGTTTATTTTTAAACACCCATTTTGTTCCTATGACATTCTTGTTAGTGGGTCTTGGAACTAGCTCCCATGTTTCATTCTTCTCGATTTGATCTAGCTCCTCATTGATAGCTTTGATCCATGCTTTGTCTTGTGCAGCCTCTTCAACAGATTTAGGTTCAACTTGTGAGAGTAAAGCAGTAGCACCCACAATTCTTCTTCTTGTTGT
Source organism: Bruguiera gymnorhiza (assembly GCA_020883675.1). NCBI lineage: Eukaryota > Viridiplantae > Streptophyta > Magnoliopsida > Malpighiales > Rhizophoraceae > Bruguiera > Bruguiera gymnorhiza. Next base: position 802,171 of record JAIRCJ010001054.1, on the reverse strand, counting down.
AACTCCTGCTGATGGGTCACCTATTATCTGATTTCCTTGATGAGCACTGGTCCATGTCTTCTTTGTCTTTCTTTCTTGCACAATCTTAGTTGCAAGAGAATCTCCTTCTTCATCTTCAGACTCACTCTTCTCTGAGTCTGAACTTACTTCTTTTCCCACTTCTTCATGTTGGTCAGATTCTTCATCTATCTTGAAGTCATCTTCTTCACTATCCTCAGCTTCTCCATTATGTGTTGTTTTCCAGTTTTCATCTATTCTCACATCACTGGAAGTGACCACTTTTCCCAGTTTATGTAGAAAAACTCTATAACCTTTTGTCTTTGCTGAGTATCCCACAAAGATGCCTTCATCTGACCTAGCATGGAATTTTCCCAAGTTTTGCTCCTTGTTCTTCACAAAACATGGGCTGCCAAAGATTCTAAGATACTTGGCTGTTGTCTTCTTCCCACTCCATAGCTCATATGGAGTCTTATCAGTATTGGGCCTTAGTGAAACTCTGTTCAATAGGTGCACGGCTGTAAATGTTGCTTCTGTCCAAAATCTTGTGTGAAGCTTGGATTCCAGCAGTAGAGTTCTTGCCATTTCAACCACAGCTCTATTTTTCCTCTCTACCACCCCGTTCTGTTGAGGAGTTCTTGCTGCTGCCATCTGATGGTGAATTCCATGCTTCTCAAGGTAATCTTCAAAAGCTCCATTTGTGAATTCAGTGCCTTGATCTGACCTCAATACTTTGATCTTCTTTCCACTCTCATTTTCAGCCAATCTTCTGTATCTCTTGAAGCATTTCAAAACTTCTGACTTATGTGTGAGGTGCATGATGCAGGTCCTTCTAGAATAATCATCAACAAACAAGATGAAGTACCTCTCACCATTCAACCCTTTTGTTCTCATCGGCCCACACAAATCAGTATGCACAATGTCAAGCACTGCTTTAGAACTGACCTCTTTGGTCTTATACTGCTTTCTGACCTGTTTTCCTTTAGAGCATGCTGAGCAAACATACTCCCTCTCTCTCTTAAGGTCTGGAATGTCTCTGATTGCATGAGTAGTGGTCAGCTTCCTCATGTTCTTCTGTGTTAAGTGTCCCAGCCTCCGATGCCAGAGTTGATTTTCTTCTTCTTTTGTAAGTAAACAGCTGTTTGTCTTGTCCTCATCAATTACATATAAATTTCCAGCTGTTCTTTTCCCAGCTGCAACAGTATTGCCTTCTTTACTCTTTACTTGGCAACCTGTTTTTGTGAATATCACTTTATGGTCTTCATTGCATAGTTGGCTGACAGATGCTAGATTATATCTGAGTCCTTCAACATGCAGAACATCTTTCAGCTTTCCTTTTCCAATATTTACTGACCCTTGACCACTGATGTTGAGTGAATCATCATTGCCAAACTTGACTCTGCCTTCTCTTGACTTGTTTAGCTTTGACAATTTACTCTTGTCTCCCGTCATGTGTGAAGTGCATCCACTGTCAAGGATCACTGCTTATCCTTGTAGTCAGCTTTGAGTGCAATTTCAGCTATATTAGCCCCTCCCTTTTAGCTTTATATTCCTTCTTTTGAATTGGCTGGAAGANCCGCTGTGGTCTCACGGATACCAGGTCTGTGTCTTCTCTTCCGGGTGGTCTGTTTCTTATTTCTCCTCTTGCTGGTGTTGCGTTTCTGGTTTGGTTGCAGGAGTGTTTTCTGGTTTTGCTTGCAGGAGGCGTTTCTGGTTTGCCTGCAGGATGTGTTTTCTGGTTTGCTTGCAGGATCGTCGTTTCTGGTTTGCTTGCAGACGTGTTTCTGGTTTGCTTGCAGGAGGTTGCACGTTCTGGTTTGCTCTCCCGGTGGTGACGTTTCTGTTGCTCTCCTGGTGGTGTTGTTTCTGATCTCTTGCCGTTCTGCTCTCTCTCCTTTGGCGGATTGCTGTAGGGTTGCTGTTTATTCAATTGTGTTGGCCCTTCTTTCCAAGTTTGTCTTCAAGGCCTTTATATAACTCTCTTCCAAAAACCCTAATAGGGCTTACATGGCGGATTTACGTTCTTGCCCTTACGCGGCAGATTTACTTTCTTGCCCTTCCATGTGACTTTACTGCCCTTCCATATGACTTTACTCTCTTGCACACTTAACCCTAGTTGACAACAATTACAACCCATACAAGGCTGTGGGAACAACAATCTCCCCCTTTGTAATTGTTGGCAACATTCATAACAAAAGCCATTATGCAGCAGTCTTTCATAATCTTCTTGGAGTAACAATCCAGAAGCAGATGGATTACAACTCCCCTAAATATGCACTCCCCTTCCTTAACAACTCCCCCTGCACTGTTGCTTCTCTCCCCCTTTGCCAACCAATTACAAATTTGAAAAACTTGCAAAGTAGAGATGGAGGATTCACTTGAACTTCAGGCTTGAGGAGGCATTTGCACAGACAGACTCATTCTGTGCTTTTCAAACAGCTCTGTGGACAAAGGTTTAGTTAGAATATCTGAGATTTGATCTTTAGTACCGACATACTCCAACTGAATTGTGCCCTCTTCCATTTGATCCTTGATAAAGTGATACCGGATGTCAATATGCTTGCTCCTTGAATGTTGAACTGGATTCTTGCTAAGATCAATTGCACTTTGATTATCACAAAGTACACTCACTGGTAACTTCACTTCAACACCCAAATCGGCCAATTGTCTTTGCATCCATATCACCTGAGTACATGCTGCACAAGCAGCCATATACTCAGCCTCCGCTGTGCTCAAAGCAACACTGTTTTGCTTTCTACTTAGCCATGCAACACACTTTGAACCCAAGTAGAAGCTGCAGCCACTGGTTGATTTTCTATCATCTGTGCTTCCTGCCCAGTCTGCATCAGTGTATGCTCGTAGTTTTACAGAATCCATGGCAGGATACCACAAGCCCATTTCCAGTGTCCCCTTGAGGTATCTTAGGATTCTTTTCACTGCCAACACATAAGATTCCTTAGGATCAGCTTGGAATCTGCTGGCGATGCACACAGCTTGCATGAGATCAGGCCTTGATGCTGTAAGGTACAGAAGGCTCCCTATCATCTTCCTGTATTCTGTAGGGCTTGTACTTCTTCCTTCCTGATCTTTTGTTAACTTGCAGCCCACTGTCATAGGGGTACTGACAGGTCTGCTATCCTCCATGCCAAACTTTTTCAGCATCTCTTTGGCATATTTTGTCTGAGAAATAAAAATACCTTCTTCACATTGTTTTATTTGTAATCCAAGAAAGTAAGTCATTTCTCCAATCAATGACATCTCAAATTCCTCACTCATCTTCTGTGAAAATTCTTGGCATAGCGCAGAGTGATCCCCTCCAAAGATGATGTCATCTACATATACTATGGTTATCAGTTGGCCTTTCTCTGAGTTGAACACATATAGGTTATTATCAACTGTTCCTCTTTTGAAGTTCAACCTTCTCAAATACGCGTCCAGCCTGCTATACCATGCTCTTGGGGCTTGTTTAAGGCCATACAAGGCTTTCTTCAGCTTGCACACATGTGTCTTATCCTCACTGATTTGTACTCCATCGGGTTGTTCAATATACACTTCTTCTTTTAGGAGCCCATTCAAAAAGGCTGATTTCACATCCATCTGGTAAACTTTATACCTCTTATGTGCTGCCAAAGCTAAGAACATTCTGATAGTTTCCAACCTTGCTACTGGTGCAAAAGTTTCATCAACATCTACTCCTTCTATCTGAGTGTAGCCTTTGCAAACCAGCCTAGCCTTGTTCCTCACCACCTTGCCATCCTCATTGTGTTTATTTTTAAACACCCATTTTGTTCCTATGACATTCTTGTTAGTGGGTCTTGGAACTAGCTCCCATGTTTCATTCTTCTCGATTTGATCTAGCTCCTCATTGATAGCTTTGATCCATGCTTTGTCTTGTGCAGCCTCTTCAACAGATTTAGGTTCAACTTGTGAGAGTAAAGCAGTAGCACCCACAATTCTTCTTCTTGTTGTAACTCCTGCTGATGGGTCACCTATTATCTGATTTCCTTGATGAGCACTGGTCCATGTCTTCTTTGTCTTTCTTTCTTGCACAATCTTAGTTGCAAGAGAATCTCCTTCTTCATCTTCAGACTCACTCTTCTCTGAGTCTGAACTTACTTCTTTTCCCACTTCTTCATGTTGGTCAGATTCTTCATCTATCTTGAAGTCATCTTCTTCACTATCCTCAGCTTCTCCATTATGTGTTGTTTTCCAGTTTTCATCTATTCTCACATCACTGGAAGTGACCACTTTTCCCAGTTTATGTAGAAAAACTCTATAACCTTTTGTCTTTGCTGAGTATCCCACAAAGATGCCTTCATCTGACCTAGCATGGAATTTTCCCAAGTTTTGCTCCTTGTTCTTCACAAAACATGGGCTGCCAAAGATTCTAAGATACTTGGCTGTTGTCTTCTTCCCACTCCATAGCTCATATGGAGTCTTATCAGTATTGGGCCTTAGTGAAACTCTGTTCAATAGGTGCACGGCTGTAAATGTTGCTTCTGTCCAAAATCTTGTGTGAAGCTTGGATTCCAGCAGTAGAGTTCTTGCCATTTCAACCACAGCTCTATTTTTCCTCTCTACCACCCCGTTCTGTTGAGGAGTTCTTGCTGCTGCCATCTGATGGTGAATTCCATGCTTCTCAAGGTAATCTTCAAAAGCTCCATTTGTGAATTCAGTGCCTTGATCTGACCTCAATACTTTGATCTTCTTTCCACTCTCATTTTCAGCCAATCTTCTGTATCTCTTGAAGCATTTCAAAACTTCTGACTTATGTGTGAGGTGCATGATGCAGGTCCTTCTAGAATAATCATCAACAAACAAGATGAAGTACCTCTCACCATTCAACCCTTTTGTTCTCATCGGCCCACACAAATCAGTATGCACAATGTCAAGCACTGCTTTAGAACTGACCTCTTTGGTCTTATACTGCTTTCTGACCTGTTTTCCTTTAGAGCATGCTGAGCAAACATACTCCCTCTCTCTCTTAAGGTCTGGAATGTCTCTGATTGCATGAGTAGTGGTCAGCTTCCTCATGTTCTTCTGTGTTAAGTGTCCCAGCCTCCGATGCCAGAGTTGATTTTCTTCTTCTTTTGTAAGTAAACAGCTGTTTGTCTTGTCCTCATCAATTACATATAAATTTCCAGCTATTCTTTTCCCAGCTGCAACAGTATTGCCTTCTTTACTCTTTACTTGGCAACCTGTTTTTGTGAATATCACTTTATGGTCTTCATTGCATAGTTGGCTGACAGATGCTAGATTATATCTGAGTCCTTCAACATGCAGAACATCTTTCAGCTTTCCTTTTCCAATATTTACTGACCCTTGACCACTGATGTTGAGTGAATCATCATTGCCAAACTTGACTCTGCCTTCTCTTGACTTGTTTAGCTTTGACAATTTACTCTTGTCTCCCGTCATGTGTGAAGTGCATCCACTGTCAAGGATCCACTGCTTATCCTTGTAGTCAGCTTTGAGTGCAATTTCAGCTATATTAGCCACCTCCCTTTTAGCTTTATATTCCTTCTTTTGAATTGGCTGGAAGATAGCTTTCTCCTTTTTCTCAGCTTTGACTACACCGCTTGTTTTCACTATGCCATTGAGTGCCTTCTCTTGCTCAGGGAGAAGTGTCATGCATCTCTTGGCATTATGGTCATCCTGCCCACACCTTTCACACTGTTCCAAGTCTCCCAATATAGCAAACTTGTTCTTTGAAACCACTGGTTTGGGCTTCCACCAACAATCCTTGTCAGTGTGTCCTTGCTTTTTACAGTATGTGCAAGAACTCACGACAGGTGTTCTCCTCTGAATTTTGTATTGTCTCCCCCTGTATGCAGCATCGTATCTTCTCAAGTTGGAGACATATACTGGCCTTCTCCACCAGCAGTTACTTGCCTTATGACCCCAAACTCCACAATAAAGACAGTGACCTTGAAACTGCCTCTTCTTGGGTCTAATCACAGCTTGTTTTCTTTTGTTCATTACTTGCTGTGTAGGCAACGTGGCTGGCTTCTTTGCTTGTGTGGCTTTCATTTCAGCTACCTTTTTCTCCTTCTTCTGTTCAGCCATAGCCCTTTGCTGGCTGATCTTCTTTTCTTCATTTTTGTTTGCCACCCTAGGTTGCTTCTTCAAATCCTCTTTATTCTCAGCTATCTTCTCCTGAGTCACAACCTTCTCTTTCAACTTCTGTGGCACATTCTTATTATCTTTAGGCAATGCAGCCTCAGATTGCTGCACTTTCTCTTCATTCTTCTTTTCTCTTGCAGAACTTGTTTCTCCTATCATTTCAAGCTTCTGCACGTTCTCTTCACTCCTTTTGAGTTGTTGCTGAAGTCTCAGCAACTCTATCTCCATTTCTTCAATTGTTGAAGTCCTTGAGCCAAGCTCCATAGTAAGGTCTTCACATATTTTGATATGTTCTTCAAATCTTCTCTTCAAGTCAATATGTTCAGCCCTTATTTCATCCTTTTGACTTTCAGCTTCCTCAGACTTTGCTTCAACTTGTTTTATGTGGGCCTCTAACCTTCTTATGGTTCTGCCCCTTCTGATTATCTCCTTTGAAGCTGCTTCCAACTCAGCTTCAAAATCTGGTTCTTCTTCATCAACCTCCTCTTCCTCTTCAGAGGCTGAACTACCACCTTGAGTTGATGCCATAAAGGCATGCTCATCTGATGAGTCTACATCTTCCTCCTCATCGGCTTCTTTTGTCTGGCTCACATAACTCTTGAATGAGCCTCTCTTCTTCTTCTTCTGTGGGCTAGCAGTCTTCTTGCTGGACTTCCTTGACTTGAATGATGGTCTTCTCCATTTTGAATTCTGCTCATCATCCCCATCCTCATCTTCATCATCAAGTTTCACTTTGCACTGAGAAGCAAAGTGTCCAGTCTGTCCACAACGATAACTTCTCAAGGACAACTGTCCTTTTCCCTTCTTAGACCCCCTTTTGAATTTTCTTGTGAAGTATGCCAACACTTCACCTTCACTTTCTTCCTCATCATCATCATCATCCTCGCTGGATGATTCTTCCTCTTCTTTTATCTTCAAGTGTTTCATAGCTTTGAAAGCTGCCTCCTTTGATACCTTTGACGTTGAGGAGCTCTCAGTTGACTTTATTCTCATCTCATATGCAATGAGATTGCATTGGAGATCATGCAGAGACATGGAATTGAGATCTCTACTCTCCTCTATGGCTGCCACCTTTGAGGCAAACCTCTCAGGCAGAATTCTCAGAATTTTCTTCACAATAGATGAGTCCTTCTTGTTCTTCCCATGACTTCTAAGATCGTTTACAGCATCAATAACCCTGGTGAAGAACTCTTGGACTGTCTCATTTTTCTGCATTCTGAGAGATTCATATCTCTCCTTGAAAACTTGAAGCTTGGCCTCCTTCATTCTGCCATCACCTTCATAGACTTTCTGCAATCTGTCCCATATCTCCTTGGCAGATTTGCAGTCCATAACTTTAGCATATTCAGCATCTGTCAATGCTGAAATGATGACATTTGAGGCCTTCCCATTTATCTCAAACTGTCTTAATTCCTCTGGGGTTGGATCTTTACCTTCTTTTGGAGGCTCAAAACCCTCCTGTACAGATTTCACCACGTTCATGCCCATGGTTGCAAATACCACCTGCATTCTCGCTCTCCACATATGGTAGTTGGTTCCGTTGAAGATTGGAACCTTCTTGCTGTAAGTAGTGCTGGTGCTGGTACTGGCGTCCATTTCTCAGTATGCTAAACAAGTTAAAACTTCTGGAGCTCTTCAAACTAGTACACCAAGCTGTTAAGCTTTATCTTGGTGAACCTGTGCTCTGATACCAATTGAAGTTCCCAACTTCACCCTAGGATCTACTAGTTTGTGATACTGAGAGGGGGGGTGAATCAGTATCACCACAATTCACAATTCGCAGGAAAGTGAACAACTTCAATCTCTTCTTAAAAGCGAACTCTTTCTCAGATTCGACTAAGGTAGATCTATTGCTACCTACTAATCACAATAGTCCCCAAAGTCACCTTTCAGACACCTTGCCTAATAGACAATTTGGATGTTCTTGTTTAGGTCTTCGTTAGGTTATGGGTTGGCTGATACTTTAGCTGCGTTCACAACTTAATTCAAAACACAGAATGTAAAGCAAAATAAGGACACACGAGATTTACGTGGTTCCGTCAACGTGACGTACATCCACGGTGGTAGGGACTCTCCCTTACCGAGACTATCCACTATACTTGAGAATTCCAGTTACAATGGATGTCTTAATCTTCTGTTCCTTTCACTATTGCAATTACTAAGCAAGTACAATACAAAGAGTGTCACTTACTGTGTCTACCCTTCTTCTAGATTGTCTTGCCTCTGTTGAATTGAAAGGCTGCTCCACTGCCGCTTAGAAGTTCACCGCAATGCTCTCTAACCTCTCTTGAAGAAATCTGGAAATACGTTGAGTTCTTTCCGATGCTTCGCTAAATTCCTTCTCTAGGTTGTCTCACACAGCTCCTGCTTTCACCGTCTCACGGTTTCACAGCTTGCACTCAAGCTTCTGGTCTGCCGTTTCACGTCTCACGACCTGCCCCACGCTTCTGATCAGTCACGCTGTTGCACGTTCTGGTCTCACGCTTCTGGTCTGCCGTTTCACGTCTCTTGGCCTGCCTCACGCTACTGGTTTTTTTGGTTCACGTCTCTCGGCCTGCCTCACACTTCTAGTCTGCTGTCTTCTCTTCCGGGTGGTCTCACGAATACCAGGTCTGCTGTCTTCTCTTCCGGGTGGTCTGTTTCTTATTTCTCCTCTTGCTGGTTGTGCGTTTCTGGTTGGTTGCAGGATGTGTTTCTGGTTTGCTTGCAGGAGGCGTTTCTGGTTTGCCTGCAGGATGTGTTTCTGGTTTGCTTGCAGGACGTGTTTCTGGTTTGCTTGCAGGACGTGTTTCTGGTTTGCTTGCAGGAGGTTGCACGTTCTGGTTTGCTCTCCCGGTGGTGACGTTTCTGGTTTGCTCTCCTGGTGGTGTTGTTTCTGATCTCTTGCCGTTCTGCTCTCTCTTCCTTTTGGCCGGTTGCTGTAGGGTTGTTGTTTATTCAATTGTGTTGGCCCTCTTCCCTAGTTTTGTCTTCCAAGGCCTTTATATACTCTCTTCCATAAAACCCTAATAGGGCTTACATGGCGGATTTACGTTCTTGCCCTTACGCGGCAGATTTACTTTCTTGCCCTTCCATGTGACTTTACTGCCCTTCCATATGACTTTACTCTCTTGCACACTTAACCCTAGTTGACAACAATTACAACCCATACAAGGCTGTGGGAACAACATGCATAGTCAATAATTTGTTGAATTTATTTTTTGCGATTTTCTTAATTATCACTTTTGCTACAATGCAATTTGAAATAATTTATATAATTTTTGTCTTCAAACATATTTCCTGGGGACAAGCAAAAGCAATGGAGTCTAATAAAAAATTTCCCTACACCTCTCTAAAGATATATGCTTAACATATCATTGAAGCTGGGGATTGTTATTTATAATATTCATTCACTAAAGTGAATTTTATACAATTTAGTCCATTACTTGTTTTTTTGTTTAATTAACATATTCAAATATCATGTTTTTCTCACCAATTAAATGCAATGACATTAACAATAAATGTAAAAATCAAAACATTGGTTTTTTTTTTTCAATTTTTAGAATTTTGAAGTCTTCTAAGGAGAAATACACTGTCAATAATAACTTGAATTTAAATTTTGCAATTTTTTAATTGTCTCCCTAGCCATAATGCAATAAGAAATGATTTATATAATTTTTGTCTACAAACTTATCACATAAGAAAAAGCAAATGCAATGGACTCTAACAAGTAGTTTCCCCACTCCCCTCTAGAAATATATGTTGCACCCTTCATTAAAGTTGGGGATTGCTATTTATATTATTCATCCACTAAAGTGTATTTTATACAATTGAGTCCATTACTTGTATTTTTGTTCAATTAACATATTCAAATATTATATTTTTCTCACTAATCAAAGGCAATGACATTAACAATAAATTTAAAAATCAAAACTTTGGATTTTTTCAATTTTTAAAATGTCTTATAGGGATAAAAACGTTGTCAATAATTAGTTGAATTTAAAATGTGCAATTTTTTAATTGTCTCCTTTGCCACAATGCAATTTGAAATGACTTATATAATTTTTGTCTACTAAAATATTACTTAAGAAAAAGCAAATGCAATCAAATCTAATAAGTAGTTTCTTCACTACCATGTAAAGATATATGTTTAACACAATATAGAAACTTTGATGAGAACCGTGGAGATGATGGGTGGAAGGCTTCAATAGATGCAAGAAGTCCATTGCACATTCCAGAAGACCCAATAACACAAGATAGAGCTTTAATGGATGCAAGAGGTCCATTGCACATTCCAGAATGCCCAATTACACGAGCTAGAGCTTCAATGGATGCAAGAGGTCCATTGCACATTCCAGAAGGCCCAATAACACGAGCTAGAGCCAAAAAGATTAAAGAAGTACCGAATGGGCTGATTCAGGACATTCAGGCCAACCAAGCTTCAAATGGTGCGAATTCAAGTTTTAAAGAGAGTCCAGGCCTAGTTAATATAATTGGAATACTTAATAGGTCAAACTAAGTAATAGCATCACTCCTAAATAGGAGTTCATTGTATGTGCTAGAATTAGTCCGAAATTCCTCCAAAATAGGGATTTCCCATAAATAGGAATTTTGCCTCTTTAGGATTGCTATCTAAGCCTATAAATAGGCACCCCTTGTAAGCTTTGGAAATCAGACAACTTTGAGTGAAATAGAAAGCAAGGGTTTTTTCTCCCTCGGTTCTTTTAAGAACTAAAGAACTTATCAAGAGGTACTTCTTCTTGTGGTGTTCAAATCGACTTATCACTCCCAATTCCTTTCTTTTCTGGAGTGTGGTGTCCATATCCTTCTTAAATACCCTAGGTTCGTGTTCCTTTGAATATTGGGTCTAGGGTTTGTGTTATTAAACTCTGATTTAGCTTTCCTAGTTGTTCTTTGATTCATTGTGTGCGTTGGGTCCCTAAGCCACGTCTTTTTGGGGTTTTCCGCATCAGTTGGTATCAGAGCCTGGCTCTAAATCAGGTTGAATCCACTCACTCTTCAATTTTCTACCTTGTGATTTATTTATTTCGATTCAATATGTCTATGCATTACAATTCAAATGCACAAATATGTTTGTTTGCAATCCTTCTCAACGTGCTAATTTCAATTCCAATTGTTGTATCTAAGTGTTCTACTATTGTTTTGTGTTGAGCAAAAGAAAAAGGAAAAAAAAAAAAGGAGGATCAACGAAAAAAAAAAGAAAAAGAAAAAGAAAAAGAAGAAAAGAAAGGAAACATCAAATTCAAGTTATTGATAAAGTTAACAGTTTGGTCATATTGGCCACAATAATAACAAAGTTTTCTTGCTCAACTCTAATTCTGCCATCCATTTTCCTATCTTGTTACCCAAGTTTGTCCTCTAAATTTAACTTCCCCTATCTTAATTCTTTTTGTGAATTTAGTTCATTAAAATCGTTTGCCTTGATATCCTTTTTCGTTTTTTGATTCCTTATTCTCCAATTTGTTCAATTCTACGCCATTTATCTTATTCTGTTTAAAATCAATACTCTTGATTTACCTTGTTTAGTTCTTTATAGAGCTGAAAGGAGAAATTTGAGTGGTAAAAGGCAAGAGTGAAAGTTCATATAAAGAAAAAGCCATAAAGAGTGTAAACACGAGAGAGTGTGACACCTTCTTTTGAGTGAAACACGTGAAGGAGTGCTCTATGAGGTATCTTATTATTTTGTGTAGAAGTAATACTATGACATCCAAAGACAAAGGTGCAGCCCAGGAGGGAGCTGGTGATGTGTCCTTCATGATCAAAGCTATGCAACAACAATTTGAGCGTATGAATACCAGATTTGATTATATGAGGGAGAGGATGAAGGAGCAATCTAATACTATAGTAGAGTTGCAAAGGAGGCATGGGGAGTATGAGGCTCCTAAAGCAAGAAGGCAGTTGAGACGTGCCTATGACCATGAAGATGATGTAGAAGATGATGAAATTGACGATCAAACTACTATGCTCCGAACTGCTAACAATAGAAGGGATCAAAGAGAATTTGGGAGGCAAGGCACCTATGACCATAATTTGGGTAGTATTAAAATGAAAATTCCTCCATTCCAAGGTAAGAATGATCTTGATGCATACCTAGAACGGGAGAAGAAGGTTGAATTGGTTTTTGACTGCCACAACTATTCCAAGGAGAAAAAGGTAAAGCTTGTTGTAGTTGAATTCACTGATTATGCTATTATTTGGTGGGATCAACTTATTTTGACTAAGAGAAGGAATCGTGAGCGGCCTATTGATACATGGGAGGAGATGAAGACTATCATGAGGAAGAGGTTTGTCCCTAATCACTATTACAGGAAGCTGTACCAAAGACTGCAAGGGCTCACTCAGGGCACCAAAAGTGTGGAGGATTACCACAAGGAGATGGAGATTACCATGATTCGAGCAAATGTAGAAGAAGATAGAGAAGCAACCATGGCTCGATCTCTACAAGGGCTAAATAGGGACATAGCAAACATGGTTGAATTGCAACACTATGTGGAATTAGAAGACATGGTGCACATGGCCATGAAAGTTGAAAGGCAACTCAAATGAAAGGGTTCTACACGGTTTGGGCAGAACTCAAGATCTACCTCATCTTGGAAGCCAAATTGGAATAAAAGGGACAAGATGACCAACTACAAGTCCAAAGCTGAGCTATCTAAGTATAAGAATGTGGGTTTTAGCAAGGAGGCAGGTAATTCTGACCCCCAACCAAGTAGAAATAGAGATGTTAAATGTTTTAAGTGTTTGGGCAGGGGTCACATTGCATCTCAATGTCCAAATAAGTGTGCAATGATCTTGAGAAGTAATGGTGATGTTGAAACTGAAAGTGAATCAGATGATGATTCTCTGCCATCATCAATGGGTGAAAGTGATGGAGAGGAGTATCCAGTTAATGGAGTAGCTCTCGTTACAAGGTGAGCATTGAATGTGCAAGTAAAGGAAGAAAATGAGGTGCAAAGAGATAACATCTTTCAGACAAGGTGTCTCATCAAAGATAAGGTATGTAGTATGATTATTGATGGTGGGAGTTGCACTAATGTTAGCACAACTATGGTTGAGAAGTTGGATTTACCTACTATGAAGCATCCTAGGCCATATAAGCTTCAATGGTTGAATGAGAGTGATGAAGTCAAGGTAAATAAGCAAGTGCTCATATCATTTTCTATCGGAAGGTACCCTGATGAAATTTTATGTGATGTTGAACCTATACATGTGGGTCATATTCTATTAGGAAGACCATGGCAATTTGATAGGCGAGTTATGCATGATGGCTTTAAGAACCGATATTCCTTTGTAATGAATGAAAAACTCGTCACTCTTGTACCATTATCACCTCAACAAGCTTATGAGGATCAATTAAGGATTAAAAATGAGAGTGAACAGAAAAGAAAGATTGATAAAAGAGAAAAGAGAGGAGAAAAAGTGATGACACAAGAGAAAGAGAAGAAAAGAGAAAGTTTCTATGCAAAAGGGAGTGATGTCAAAAGAGCATTCTATGCCAAACAACCTATGATCATACTTCTGTACGAGGAGGCCTATTTTAACACTAACAAGTTTGACCCATCTTTGCCTAGTGTTGTTGTTGTTCTATTGCAGGAATTTAAAGATGTATTCCCTAACGATATTCCAAATGGATTTCCACCTAATAGAGGAATTGAGCATCAAATTGATTTCATCCCAGGTGCATCCATCCCTAAGCCACGTCTTTTTGGGGTTTTCTGCATCAAACTTGGAATTGCTATTTATAATATTCATCCACTAAATTGTATTTTATACAATTGAGTCCATTACTTGTATTTTTGTTCAATTAACATACTCAAATATTATGTTTTTCTCACCAATCAAATTCAATGACATTAACAATAAATTTAAAAATAAAAACATTGCATTTTTTTAATTTTTAGAATTTTAAAGTCTTATAGGGATAGATGCATTGTCAATAATTAGTTAAATTTAAATTTAGCAATTTTCTTAATTGTCTCTTTTGCAACAATGCAATTTGTAATGATTTATATTATTTTTGTCTTCAAACATATTACTTAGGGAAAAGCAAAACCAATAGAGTCTAATAAGAAGTTTCCTTACTCTGTTCTAGAGATGTATGCTTAACAGATCATTAAAGGTCGGGATTGCTATTTATAATATTCATCCACTAAAATGTATTTTATACAATTGAGTCCATTACTTGTATTTTTGTTCAATTTTAAAAATGAAAACATTCGATTTTTTCAATTTTTAGAATTTTAAACTCTTATAGGGATAAATGCATTGTCAATAATTAGTTGAATTTAAATTTTGCAATTTTCTTAATTGTCTCCTTTACCTCACTGCAAATTGAAATGATTTCTATAATTTAAGTCTTCAAACATATTAATTAAGAAAAACCAAGAGTAATGGACTCTAATAAGATGTTTCCCCACTGCCATGTAGAGATATATACTTGAAACAACCTTAAAACTTGGGATTGCTATTTATAATATTCCTCCTATAAAGTGTATTTTATACAATTAAGTCCATTACTTGTGTTTTTATTCAATTAATATATTCAAATATTATGTTTTTCTCACCAATCAAATTCAACGACATTAAGAATAAATTTAAAAATCAAAACATTGCATTTTTCAATTTTTAGAATTTTAAAGTGTTCAAGGATAAATGCATTGTCAATAATTAGTTGAATTTAAATTTAGCAATTTTTTTAATTGTCTCCTTAGCCATAACTTAATTTGAAATGATTTATATAATTTTCATCTACAAACATATTATTTAAGTAAAAGCAAATGCAATGGAGTCTAATAAAAAGTTTCCCCACTCCCTTCTAGAGATATATGCTTAACACAACATTAAAGTTGGAGATTGCTATTTATATCATTTATACACTAAAGTGTATTTTATATAATTGAGTCCATTACTTCTATTTTTAGTCTATTAATATGTTCAAATATTAAGTTTTTATCAGCAATCAAATTCAACAACATTATCAAATAATTTAAAAATCAAAACATTACATTTTTCAATTTCTAAAATTTTAAAGTGTTTAGGGATAAATACTTGGTCAATAATTAGTTGAATTTAAATTTTGCAATTTTTTTATTTGTCTCTAAAGCCATAATTTAATTTGAAATGATTTATATAATTTTAGTCTACAAACATATTACTTAAGTAAATGTAAATGCAATGGAGTCTAATAAGAAGTTTCCCTACTCCCCTCTAAAGATATATGCTTAACACAACATTGAAATTAGGGATTGTTATTTATATCATTTATACACTAAAGTGTATTTTATACAATTAAGTCCATTACTTGTCTTTTTAGTCTATTAATATGTTCAAATATTAAGTTTTTATCACCAATCAAATTCAACAATATTATCAAAAACTTTAAAAATCAAAACATTGCATTTTTAATTTCTAGAATTTTAAAGTGTTAAGGGATAAATGCTTGGTCAATAATTAGTTGAATTTAAAATTTGCAATTTTTTTAATTGTTTCTGAAGCTACAATTTAATTTGAAATGATTTATATAATTTTAGTCTACAAACATATTATTTAAGTAAAAGAAAATGCAATGGAGTCTAATAAGAAGTTTCCCCACTCCCCTTTAGAGATATATGCTTAATATAACATTGAAGCTGGGGATTGCTATATATATTATTTATACACTAAAGTGTATTTTATACAATTGAATTCATTACTTGTATTTTTAGTCTATTAATATGTTCAAATATTAAGTTTTTATCACTAATCAAATTCAACGACATTATCAATAAATTTAAAAATCAAAACATTGCATTTTTCAATTTCTAGAATTTTAAAGTGTTCAGGGATAAATGCTTGGTCAATAATTAGTTGAATTTAAATTTTGCAATTTTTTTAATTGTCTCTGAAGCCACAATTTAATTTGAAATAATTTATATAATTTTAGTCTACAAACATATTACTTAAGTAAAAGTAAATGCAATGGAGTCTAATAAGAAGTTTCCCCACTTCCTTCTAGAGATATATGCTTAACACAACATTGAAGTTAGGGATTGCTATTTATATCATTTATACACTAAAGTGTATTTTATATAATTGAGTCCATTACTTGTATTTTTGGTCTATTAACATATTCGAATATTAAATGTTTATCACTAATCAAATTCAACAACATTATTAATAAATTTAAAAATCAAAATATTGCATTTTTCAATTTCTAAAATTTTAAAGTGTTCAAGGATAAATGCTTGGTCAATAATTAGTTGAATTTAAATTTTGTAATTTTTTTAATTGTCTCCGAAGCCACAATTTAATTTGAAATAATTTATATAATTTTAGTCTACAAACATATTACTTAAGTAAAAGTAAACACAATGAAGTCTAATAAAAAGTTTCCCCACTCCCCTCTAGAGATATATGCTTAACACAACATTGAAACTGGGGATTGCTATTTATATCAATTATACATTAAAGTGTATTTTATAAAATTGATGTATTTTTAGTCTATTAACATATTCAAATATTAAGTTTTCATCACCAATCAAATTCAACAGCATTATCAATAAATTTAAAAATCAAAACATTTCATTTTTTCAATTTTTAGAATTTTAAAGTCTTCTAGGGATAAATGCATTGTCAATAATCAGTTAAATTTAAATTTTGCAATTTTGATAATTGTCTCTTTTGCCACAAAGCAATTTGAAATGATTGATACAATTTTTTTCTTTAAACATATTACTTAGGGAAAAGCAAAAGCAATGGACTCTAATAAGAAGTTTCACCACTCCCCTATAAAGACATATGCTTAACACATTGTTGAAGTTAGGGATTGTTATTTATAATATTCATCTACTAAATTGTATTTTATACAATTGAGTCCATTACTTGTATTTTTGTTTAATTAACATATTCAAATATTATATTTTTCTTACCAATCAAAAGCCATGACATTAACAATAAATTTAAAAATCAAAACATGGATTATTTCAATTTTTTTAATTTTAAAGTCTTCTAGGGATAAATGGGTTTTCAATAATCAGTTGAATGTAAATTTTGCAATTTTCTTACTTGTCTCTTTTGCCACAATACAATTTGAAAAGATTTATATAATTTTTTTCTTCACAAATATTACTTAAGAAAAAACAAAAGCAATGGACTCTAATGAAAAGTTTTCCCACTCCCCTATAAAGATATATGTCTAACACATCCTTGAAACTGGGGATTGCTATTGATAATATTTATCCACTAAAGTGTATTTTATAGAATTAAGTCCATTATTAGTATTTTTTTCTTCAATTACCATATTTAAATATTATGTTTTTCTAACCAATGAAATGTAACGATGTTAACAATAAATTTAAAAATAAAACATTGGATTTTTTCAATTTTTAGTATTTTAAAGTCTTCTAGGGATAAAAGTCTTGTCAATAATTAGTTGAATTTAAATTTTGCAATTTTTATATAATTTTTCTCCACTAACATATTATATATGAAAAAGAAAATGCAATGGACTCTAATAAGAAGTTTTTACGCTGCCTTATAGAGATATATGTTTGACACAACATTGAAACTTGGCATTGCTATTTATCATATTCAGCCACTAAAGTTTATTTTATACAATTGTGTCCATTACTTGTATTTTTGTGGATTTAACATATACAAATTTTATGTTTTTCTCACCAATCAAATGCAACAACATTAACAATAAATTTAAAAATCAAACCATTGCATTTTTTCAATTTTTAGAATTTTAAAGTCTTCTAGGGATAAATACATTGTCAATAATTAGTTGAATTTAAATTGTTCAATTTTCTCAATTGTCTTTTTTGTCTCAATGCAATTTGAAAATATTTTTATAATTTTTGCCTACAAAGATACTACCTAGGAAAAAGCAAAAGTAATGGACTTTAATAAGAAGTTTCCCCGCTCCCTTTTAGATATATATGCTTGACACAACATTAAAGCCTAGGATTGTTATTTGTAATATTCATCTCCTAAAGTATATTTTATACAATTAATTCCATTACTTGTATTTTTTTTTTCAATTAACATATTCAAATAATATGTTTTTCTCACTAATCAAATGTAACAAAATTAACCATAAATTTAATACTTAAGGAAAAACAAATGTAATGAACTCAAATAAGATGTTTCTCCACTCTCGTCTAGAGATATAAGCTTCACCCATCATTGAAGCTAAGGATTGCTATTCATAATATCCATCCACTAAGGTATATTTTATATAATTGAGTCCATTACTTGTATTTTTGTTTAATTAATATATTGAAATATTATGTTTTTCTTACCAATCAAATGTCATGACTTTAACAATAAATTTAAAAATCAAAACATTAGATTTTTCTAATTTTTGGAATTTTGAGGTCTTATAGGGATAAATCTATTATCAATACTTTAAATTTAAATTTTGCAATTTTCTTAATTGTCTCCTTTGCCTCAATGCAATTAGAAATGATTTACATAATTTTTGTCTTTAAACATATTACTTGGGGGAAAAAAAAAGCAATGGACTCTAATAATAAGTTTCCCCACTCCACTCTAAAGATATATGCTTGACACACCATTAAAGTTTTTGATTGCTATTTATAATATTTATCCACTAAAGTGTATTTTATACAATTGTGTCCATTACTTGTATTTTTCTTGATTTTACATATTCAAATATTGTGTTTTTCTCACCAATTAAATGCAATAACATTAACAATAAATTTAAAAATCAATACACTTCATTTCTTCAATTTTTAGAATTTAAAAGTCTTTTAGGAATAAATGCATTATCAATAATCAGTTGAATTTAAATTTTGCAAATTTTTTAATTGTCTCCCTAGTCGTAATGTAATTTGAAATGATTTATATAAATTTTATGTATAAACTTATTACTTAAGAAAAATTAAATGCAATAGACTCTAATAAGAAATTTCCCCATACCCCTTTAGAGATATATGCTTCACCCAACATTGAAGTTGAGGTTGTTATTTATAATATTTATCCCCTAAAGTATATTTTATACAATTGATTTCATTACTTGTATTTTTGTTCAATTAACATATTGGACTATTATGTTTTTCACACCAATCAAATCCAATGACATTAATAATAAAGTAAAAAGCAAAACATTACATTTTCTGAATTTTAAGGTTTTTAGAGATAAATGTTTTATCAATAATTAGTTGAATTTAAATTTTGCAATTTTCTTCATTGTCTCCTTTGCCTCAATGCAATTAGAAATGATTTACATAATATTTGTCTTCAAACATATTACTTGGGGAAAAGCAAAAGCAATGGACTCTAATAACAAGTTTCCCCACTCCTGTCTAGAGATATATGCTTGACACACCATTGAAGCTTCCGATCACTATTCATAATATCCATCCACTAAAGTGTATTTTATACAATTGTGTCCATTACTTGTATTTTTCTTGATTTAACATATTTAAATATTATATTCTTTTTCACCAATCAAATGAAATAACATTAACAATAAATTTAAAAATCAATACATAGCATTTTTTCAATTTTTAGAATTTCCAAGTCTTCTAGGGATAAATGCATTGTCAATAATTAGTTGAATTTAAATTTTGCAATTTTTTTAATTATCTCCCCAACTACAATGCAATTTGAAATGTTTTATATAAATTTTGTGAACAAACTTATTACTTAAGAAAAAACAAATGCAATGTACTCTAATAAGAAGTTTCCTAGCGCCATTCTAGAGATATATTTTTCATCCATCATTGATGCCAGGATTGCTATTTATAATATTCATTTACTAAAGTGTATTTTATTCAATTGAGTCCATTACTTGTATTTTTGTTCAATTAACATATTCAAATATTATATTTTTCTCACCAATCATATGCATGGACATTAACAATAAATTTAAAAGTCAAAATATTGCATTTTTGCAATTTTAGAATATTAAAGTCTATTAGGGATAAATGCATTGTCAATAATCTATTGAATTTAAATTTTGTAATTTTCTTAATTGTCTCCTTTGCCTCAATGCAATTTGAAATGATTTATATAATTTTTGTTTTCAAGCATATTACTTAAGTAAAAGCAAAAGCAATGGACTCTAATAAGAAGTTTCTCAACTCCCATCTAGAGATATATGCTTGATACAATATTGAAACTTCAGATTGCTATTTATAATATTCTTTCACTAAAGTGTATTTTATACAATTGAATCCATTACTCTTATTTTTGTTCAATTAATATATTCAAATATTATATTTTTCTCACTAATCAAATGCGGCTGCGTTAACAATAAATTTAAAAATAAAAACATTGCATTTTTTAAATTTTTAGAATTTTAAAGGCTACGAGGGATAAGTGTATATTTAATAAACAGTTGAATTTAAATTTTGCAATTTTCTTAATTGTCTCCTTTGTTACAATGTAATTTGAAATGATTTACATAATTTTCGCCTACAAACATATTACTTAGGAAAAAGCAAACACAATGCACTCTAATAAGAAGTTTCTCCTCCCCTATCTAAGAATATATGCTTGACACAACATTAAAGTTTGGGATTAGTATTTATAATATTCATCCACTAAAGTGTATTTTATACAATTGATTCCATTACTTGTATTTTTGTTCAATTAACACATTCAAATGTTATGTTTTTCACACCAATCAAATGCCATGACTTTAATAATAAAGCAAAAAAACCAAAACATTGCATTTTTTGAATTTTAGAATTTTAAGTTTTTCTAGGGATAAATGCATTGTCAATAATCAATTGAATTTAAATTTTACTATTTTCTTAATTATCTCTTGTGCCACAATGTAATTTGAAATGATTTATATAATTTTTGCATACAAACATATTACTTAGAAAAAAGCAAATGCAATGAACTTTAATAAGAAGTTTTCCCACTCTCCTTTATACCTATATGCTTGAAACAACAATGAAGTTTGGGATTACTATTTATAATATTCATCCACTAAAGGGTATTTTATACAATTGAGTCCATTGTTTGTATTTTTGTTCAATTAACATATTCAAATATTATATTTTTCTCACCAATCAAATTCAACGACATTAACAATAAATTTACAAATCAAAATATTGCATTTTTGTAATTTTAGAATTTTAAAGTCTGTTAGGGATAAATGCATTGTTAATAATTTGTTCAATTTAAATTTTGTAATTTTCTTAATTGTCTCTTGTATCACAATACAATTTGAATTAATTTATATAATTTTTGCCTACAAACTTATTTCTTAAGAAAAAAACAAATGCAATAGGCTCTAATAAGAAGTTTTCCCATTCTCCTCTCTACATATATGCTGGAAACAACAATGAAACTTGAGATTGCTATTTATAATATTCATCCACTAAAGTGTATTTTATACAATTGAATCCATTACTTGTAGTTTTGTTCAATTAACATATTCAAATATTA
Source organism: Bruguiera gymnorhiza (assembly GCA_020883675.1). Lineage (NCBI taxonomy): Eukaryota > Viridiplantae > Streptophyta > Magnoliopsida > Malpighiales > Rhizophoraceae > Bruguiera > Bruguiera gymnorhiza. The sequence goes on along the minus strand of JAIRCJ010001054.1, from coordinate 780,646 downwards.
TATTTTTCTCATCAATCAAATGCAACGACATTAACAATAAATTTAAAAATCAAAATATTGCATTTTTGCAATATTAGAATTTTAAAGTCTGTTAGGGATAAATGTATTGTCAATAATTTGTTGAATTTAAATTTTGCAATTTTCTTAATTATCTCCTTTGCCTCAATGCAATTTGAAATGATTTATATAATTTTTGTTTTCAAACATATTACTTAAGAAAAAGCAAAAGCAATGAACTCTAAAAGGAAGTTTCCCCACTCAAATCTAGAGATATATGCTTGATACAACATTGAAACTTCAGATTACTATTTATAATATTCATCCACTAAAGTGTATTTTATATAATTGAGTCCATTATTCTTATTTTTGTTCAATTAACAAATTCAAATATTATATTTTTCCCACCAATCAAATGCAACTCCACTAACAATAAATTTAAAAATAAAAACATTACATTTTTTCAATTTTTAGAATTTTAAAGGCTGTTAGGGATAAATGCATTGGCAATAATTTGTTGAATTAAAATTTTGCAAATTTTCTTAATTGTCTTATTTGCTTCAATGCAATTTGAAATGATTTATATAATTCTTGTGTTCAAACAAATTACTTATAGAATTTTTTCAAACATATTACTTAGGAAAAAGTAAATGCAATGGGCTATAATAAGAAGTTTCTCCACTCCTTTCTAGAGATATATACTTCACACAACATTGAAGTTTCGAATCACTATTTATAATATTCATCCATTAAGGTGTATTTTATACAATTGAGTCCATTACTTGTATTTTCATTCAATGAACATATTCAAATATTATATGTTTCTCACCAATCAAATTCAACGACATTAACAATAAATTTAAAAATCAAAATATTGCATTTTTGCAAATTTAGAATTTTAAAATTTGCTAAGGATAAATGCATTGGCAATAATTTGTTGAATTAAAATTTTTCAATTTTCTTAATTGTCTCCTTTGCCTCAATGTAATTTGAAATGGTTTATATAATTCTTGTCTTCAAACAAATTACTCAAGTAAAAGCAAAAACAATGGACTCTAATAAAAAGGTTTTCTACTCTCATCTAGGGATATATGCTTAACACAACATTAAAGTTTGAGATTGCTATTTATAATATCCATCTACTAAAGTGTATTTTATACAATTGAGTTTATTACTTGTATTTTTGTTCAATTAACATATTCAAATATTATATTTTTCTCATAAATCAAATGCAATGACATTAATAATAAATTTAAAAATCAAAATATTACATTTTTACAATTTTAAAATTTTAAAGTCTGCTAGGGATAAATGCATTGATAATAATTTGTTGAATTAAAATTTTGCAATTTTCTTAATTGTCTCTTTTGCCTCAATGTAATTTGAAATGATTTATATAATTCTTGTCTTCAAACAAATTATTTAAGAAAAAGAAAAAGTAATGGACTCTAATAAGGAGGTTCCCCACTCCCATCTAGGATATATGCTTAACACAACATTGAAATTTGAGATTACTATTTATAATATTCATTTACTAAAGTGTATTTTATATAATTGAGTCCATTACTTGTATTTTTGTTCAATTAACATATTCAAATATTACATTTTGTCACCAATCAAATGTCATGACTTTAATAATAAAGCAAAAAACCAAAACATTGCATTTTTTGAATTTTAGAATTTTAAGGTTTTCTAGAGATAAATGCGTTGTTAATAATCGATTGAATTTAAATTTTGCAATTTTCTTAATTGTCTCTTGTGTCACAATGCAATTTGAAATAATTTATATAATTTTTGTCTACAAACATATTACTTAGGTAAAAGTAAACACAATGGACTCTAATAAGAAGTTTTCCCACTCCCCTCTATACTTATATGCTTGAAACTACAATGAAGCTTAGGATTGTTATTTACAATATTCTACTAAAGTGTATTTTATACAATTGAGTCCAAGACTTGTATTTTTGTTCAATTAACATATTCAAATATTACATTTTTCTCACTAATCAAATGTAACGACATTAACAATAAATTTAAAAATCAAAATATTGCACTTTCGCAATTTTAGAATTTTAAAGTCTGCTAGGGATAAATGCATTGGCAATAATTTGTTGAATTAAAATTTTGCAATTTTTTTAATTGTCTCCTTTACCTCAATGCAATTTAAAATGATTTATATAATTCTTGTCTTCAAACAAATTATTTAAGAAAAAGCGAAAGCAATGGACTCTAATAAGAAAGTTCCCCACTCCCATCTAGGGATATATGCTTAACACAACATTGAAATTTGAGATTGCTATTTATAATATTCATCTACTAAAGTGTATTTTATACAATTGAGTCCATTACTTGTATTTTTGTTCAATTAACATATTCAAATATTATATTTTTGTCACCAATCAAATGTCATGACTTTAATAATAAAGCAAAAAACCAAAACATTGCATTTTTTGAATTTTAGAATTTTAAGGTTTTCTAGAGATAAATGCATTGTTAATAATCGATTGAATTTAAATTTTGCAATTTTCTTAATTGTCTCTTGTGCCATAATGCAATTTGAAATGATTTATATAATTTTTGTCTACAAACATATTACTTAGATAAAAGTAAACACAATGGACTCTAATAAGAAGTTTTCCCACTCCCCTCTATACTTATATGCTTGAAACTACAATGAAGCTTAGGATTGCTATTTATAATATTCATATACTAAAGTGTATTTTATACAATTGAATCCAAAACTTGTATTTTTGTTCAATTAACATATTCAAATATTATATTTTTCTCACTAATCAAATGTAACGACATTAACAATAAATTTAAAAATCAAAATATTGCACTTTCAGAATTTTAGAATTTTAAAGTCTACTAGGGATAAATGCATTGGTAATAATTTGTTGAATTAAAATTTTGCAATTTTTTTAATTGTCTCCTTTGTCTCAATGCAATTTGAAATGATTTATATAATTATTGTCTTCAAACAAATTACTTAAGAAAAAGCAAAAGCAATGGACTCTAATAAGAAGGTTTCCCACTTCCATCTAGGAATATATGTTTAACACAACATTGAAGTTTGGGATTGCTATTTATAATATTCATCTACTAAAGTGTATTTTATACAAAGTCCATTAGTTGTATTTTTGTTTAATTAACATATTCAAATATTATATTTTTCTCACCAATCAAATGCAATGACATTAACAATAAATTTAAAAATCAAAATGTTGCATTTTTGCAATTTTAGAATTTTAAAGTCTGTTAGGGATAAATGAATTGGCAATAATCTGTTGAATTAAAATTTTGCAATTTTCTTAATTGTCTCCTTTACCTCAATGCAATTTGAAATGATTTATATAATTCTTGTCTTCAAACAAATTATTTAAGAAAAAGCAAAAGCAATGGACTCTAATAAGAAGATTTCCCATTCCCATCTAGAGATATATGCTTAACACAACATTGAAGTTTGGGATTGCTATTTATAATATTCATCTACTAAAGTGTATTTTATACAATTGATTCCATTACTTGTATTTTTGTTCAATTAACATATTCAAATGTTATATTTTTCACACCAATCAAATGCCATGACTTTAATAATAAAGCAAAAAACCAAAACATTGCATGTTTTGAATTTTAGAATTTTAAGGTTTTGTAGGGATAAATGTCTTGTCAATAATCAGTTGAATTTAAATGTTGCAATTCTCTTAATTGTCTCTTGTGCCACAAAGTAATTTTAAATGATTTATATAATTTTTGCCTACAAACATATTACTTATGGAAAAGCAAAAGCAATGGACTCTAATAAGAAGTTTCTCCACTCCTTTCTAGAGATATATGCTTGACACAACATTGATGTTTCAGATCACTATTTATAATATTCATCCACTAATGTGTATTTTACACAATCGAGTCCATTACTTGTATTTTTGGTCAATTAATATATTCAAATATTATATTTTTCTTACCAATCAAATTCAATGACATTAACAATAAATTTAAAAATCAAAATATTACATTTTTTCAGTTTTTAGAATTTTAAAATCTGCTAGGGATAAATGCATTGTCAATAATTTGTTGAATTAAAATTGTGCAATTTTCTTAATTGTCTCTTTTGGCTTAATGTAATTTGAAATGATTTATATATTTCTTGTCTTCAAACAAATTACTTAAGAAAAAGTAAAAGCAATGAACTCTAATAAGAAGGTTCCCTACTCCTATCTAGGGATATATGCTTAACACAACATTGAAACTTGGGATTGCTATTTATAATATTCATCCACTAAAGTGTATTTTATACAATTGATTCCATTACTTGTATTTTTGTTCAATTAACATATTCAAATATTATATTTTCCACACCAATCAAATGTCATGACTTTAATAATAAAGCAAAAAACAAGAACATTGCATTTTTTGAGTTTTAGAATTTTAAGTTTTTTTAAGGATAAATGCATTGTCAATAATCAGTTGAAAACCTTACATTGTTTCAATTTTTAGAATTTTTAAGTGTTATAGGGATAAATTCATTGTCAATAATTAGATGAATTTAAATTTTGCAATTTTTTTAATTGTCTCCTTTACTACAATGCAATTTGAAATGGCAAACATATTACTAATGAGAAAACAAATGCAATGGACTCTAATAAGAAGTTTGCCGACTCCCATTTAGAGATATATGCATGACACAACATTGCGACTTAGGATTGCTATTTATAATATTCATCCACTAAAGTTTATTTTATTCAATTGAGTCCATTAGTTTTATTTTTGTTCAATTAACATATTTGAATATTATGTTTTTCTCACCGATCAAATGCAACAATATTAACAATAAATTTAAAAATCCAAACATTCAATTTTTTCAATTTTTAAAATTTTAAAGTGTTCTAGAGATAAATTCATTGTCAATAATTAGATAAATTTAAATTTTGTAATTTTTTTAATTGTCTCCTTTGCCACAATGCAATTTGAAATGACATATATAATTTTTGTCTACTAACATATTATTAAAAAAAAAATGCAAGGGACTTTAATAAAAAGTTTCCCTACTCCTATTTGGAGATATATACTTGACACAACATTGAAACTTCAGACTGCTATTTATAATATTCATCTACTAAAGTGTATTTTATATAATTGAGTCCATTTCTTATATTTTTGTTCAATTAAAATGTTTAAATATTATGTTTTTCTCACCAATCAAATGCCACGACACTAACAATAAATCTAAAATCAAAACATTGCATTTTTTCAAGTTTTAGAATTTTAAGGTCTTCTAAGTTTAAATGCATTTTTGATACTTAGATGAATTTAAATTTTGCTAATTTTTTAGTTGTCTCCCTAGCCACAATGTTGTTTGAAATGACATGTATAATTTTCGTCTACTAACATATTACTAAAGAGAAAACAAATGCAATGGACTCTAATAAGAAGTTTGCCCACTCTTATTTAGAGATATATGTTTGACACAATATTAAAACTCTAAATTGCTACATATAATTTCCATTCACTAAAGTGTATTTTATACAGTTGTGACCATTACATGTATTTTTGTTCAATTAACATATTCAAATATTATGTTTTTCTCACTTATCAAATACAATGACATTAACAGTAAATTTAAAAGTCAAAATATTGCATTTTTGCAATTTTTAGAATTTTAAAGTCTATTGGGGATAAATGCATTGTCAATCATCAGTTGAATTTAAATTTTGCCACAATGCAATTTGAAATAAAGTACAAAATTTTTGTCTATTAACATATTACTTAAGAAAAAGCAAATGCAATGGACACTAATAAGAAGTTTCCCCACTCCCATCTAGAGATATAAACTTGATACAATGTTGAAGTTTGGAATTGCTATTTATAATATTCATCCACTAAAGTGTATTTTGTTCAATTGAGTTCATTACTTATATTTTTGTTCAATTAACATATTTGAATATTATGTTTTTCTCACCAATCAAATGCAACGACATTAACAAAATTTAAAAATCCAAACATTGAATTATTTCAATTTTTAGAAATTTTAAGTGTTCTAGTGGTAAATTCATTCTCAATAATTAGATGAATTTAAATTTTGTAATTTTTTTAATTGTCTCTTTTACCATAATGCAATTTGAAATGACATATATAATTTTTGTCTACTAACATATTACTAAAGAAAAAAAAAATGCAATAGACTCTAATAAAAAGTTTCCGCACTCCTATTTAAACATATATGCTTGACAGAACGTTGAAACTTTAGATTCCTATTTACAATATTCATCCACTAAAGTCTATTTTATACAATTGATTCCATTTCTTGTATTTTTGTTCAATTAACATATTTACATATTATGTTTTTCTCACCAATCAAATGTCACGACATTAACAATAAATTTAAAAATCAAAACATTGCGTTTTTTTTAATTTTTAGAATTTTAAAGTCATATAGGTTTAAATGCATTGTCAATAATTAGATGAATTTAAAATTTGCAATTTTTTCAGTTGTCTCCCTTTCCATAATGTAATTTGAAATGACGTATATAATTTTTGTCTACTAACATATTACAAAAGAGAAAACAAATGCAATGCACTTTAATAAGAAGTTTGCCCACTCTTATTTAGAGATATATGTTTGATACAACATTGAAACTTCGAATTGCTATTTATAATATTCATCCATTAAAGTGTATTTTATACAATTGTGACTATACATGTATTTTTGTTCAATTAACATATTCAAATATTATGTTTTTTTCACCTATCAAATACAACGATATTAAAAGTAAATTTAAAAATCAAAATATTGCATTGTCAATTATTGGTTGAATTTAAATTTTTCCATAATGCAATTTGAAATAACTTACAGAATTTTTGTATATTAACATATTACTTAGATAAATTTAAGTTTTGCAATTTTTTAATTATCTCCTTTGCCACAATGCAACTTGAAATGACGTATATAATTTTTTTCTACTAACATATTACTAAAGAAAAAGCAAAAGCAATGAACTCTAATAGGAAGTTTTCCCACTCACATATAGAGATATATGCTTGACACAATGTTGAACCTTCAGATTGCCATTTATCATATTCATCCACTAAAGTGTATTTTATTCAATTGAGTCTATTACTTATATTTTTGTTCAATTAATATATTTGAATATTATGTTTTTCTCATCAATCAAATGCAACGACATTAACAATAAATTTAAAAATCCAAACATTCAATTTTTTCAATTTTTAGAATTTTTAAGTGCTTTAGGGATAAATTCATTCTCAATAATTAGATGAATTTAAAATTTACAATTTTTTTAATTGTCTGCTTTGCCACAATACAATTTGAAATGACATATATAATTTTTGTCTACTAACATATTACTAAAGAAGAAAAAATGCAATAAACTTTAATAAGAAGTTTCCCCACTCCTATTTAGAGATATATGCTTGGCACAATGTTGAAACTTCGGATTGCTATTGTTGTTCCCACAGCCTTGTATGGGTTGTAATTGTTGTCAACTAGGGTTAAGTGTGCAAGAGAGTAAAGTCACATAGAAGGGCAGTAAAGTCACATGGAAGGGCAAGAAAGTAAATCTACCGTGTAAGGGCAAGAATGTAAATCTGCCATGTAAGCCCTATTAGGGTTTCGTGGAAGAGAGTATATAAAGGCCTTGGAAGACAAAACTAGGGCAGAGGGCCAACACAATTGAATAAACAGCAACCCTACAACAACCGGCCAAAAGGAAGAGAGAGCAGAACGGCAAGAGATCAGAAACGACACCATCGGGAGAGCAAACCAGAAATGCCACCACCGGGAGAGCAAACCAGAACGTGCGACCTCCTACAAGCAAACCAGAAACGCACAACCAGCAAGAGGAGAAATAAGAAACAGACCACCCGAAAGAAAAGACAGCAGACCTGGTATCCGTGAGACCACTCGGAAGAGAAGACAGCCGACCAGAAGCGTGAGGCAGGCCGAAAGACTGAACCAGAAAAACCAATAACGTGAGGCAGGCCAAGAGACGTGAAACGACAGACCAGAAGAGTGGGTGTACGTCAGGAGACGGTGTGAGACTAGAACGTGTAACAGCGTGACAGACCAGAAGTGTGAGGACAGGTCGTGAAACGGTAAGACCGTGAAATAGGAGACGAGTGAGACCGTGAGACGGTGAAAGTAGGAGTTGTGTGAAACAACCTAGAGAAGGAATTCAGCGAAGCATTGGAAAGAACTCAACGTATTTCCAGATTTCTTCAAGAGAGGTTAGAGAGTGTTGCGGTGAACTTCTAAGCAGCAGTGGAGCAGCCTTTCAATTCAACAGAGGCAAGACAAGCTAGAAGAAGGGTAGACACAGTAAGTGACACTCTTTGTATTGTACTTGCTTAGTAATTGCAATAGTGAAAGGAGCAGAAGATTAAGACATCCATTGTAACTAGAATTCTCAAGTATAGTGGATAGTCTTGGTAAGGGAGAGTCCCTACCACCGTGGATGTATGTCACATTGACGGAACCACGTAAATCTCGTGTGTCCTTAATTTGCTTTACGTTCTGTGTTTTGAATTGAGTTGTGAACACAACTAAAGTATCAGCCAACCCATAACCTAACAAAGACCTAAACAAGAACATCCGAATTGTCTATTAGGCAAGGTGTCTGAAAGGTGACTTTGGGGACTATTGTGATTAGTAGGTAGCAATAGATCTACCTTAGTCGAATCTGAGAAAGAGTTCGCTTTTAAGAAGAGATTAAAGTTGTTCACTTTCCTACGAATTGCGAATTGTGGTGATACTGATTCAACCCCCCCTCTCAGTATCACAAACTAGTAGATCCTAGGGTGAAGTTGGGAACTTCAATTAGTATCAAAGCACAGGTTCACCAGGATAAAGCTTAACAGCTTGGTGTACTAGTTTGAAGAGCTCTAGAAGTTTTAACTTGTTCAGCATATTGAGAAATGGACGCAGGTACCAGCACCAGTATTACTTACAACAAGAAGGTTCCAATCTTCAACGGAACCAACTACCATATGTGGAGAGCGAGAATGCAGGTGGTATTTGCAACCATGGGCATGAACGTGGTGAAATCTGTACAGGAGGGTTTTGAGCCTCCAGAAGAAGGTAAAGATCTAACCCCAGAGGAATTAAGACAGTTTGAGATAAATGGGAAGGCCTCAAATGTCATCATTTCAGCATTGATAGATGCTGAATATGCTAAAGTTATGGACTGCAAATCTGCCAAGGAGATATGGGATAGATTGCAGAAAGTCTATGAAGGTGATGGCAGAATGAAGGAGGCCAAGCTTTAAGTTTTCAAGGAGAGATATGAATCTCTCAGAATGCAGAAAAATGAGACAGTCGAAGAGTTCTTCACCAGGGTTATTGATACTATAAACGATCTTAGAAGTCATGGGAAGAACAAGAAGGACTCATCTATTGTGAAGAAAATTTTGAGAATTCTGCCTGAGAGGTTTGCCTCAAAGGTGGCAGCCATAAAGGAGAGTAGAGATCTCAATTCTATGTCTCTGCATGATCTCCAGTGCAATCTCATTGCATATGAGATGAGAATAAAGTCAACTGAGAGCTCCTCAACGTCAAAGGTATCAAAGGAGGTAGCTTTCAAAGCTATGAAACACTTGAAGATAAAAGAAGAGAAAGAATCATCCAGTAAGGATAATGATGATGATGAGGAAGAAAGTGAAGCTGAAGTGTTGGCATACTTCACAAGGAAATTCAAAACGGGGTCTAAGAAGGGAAAAGGACAGTTGTCCTTGAGATGTTATCGTTGTGGACAGACTGGACACTTTGCTTCTCAGTGCAAAGTGAAACTTGATGATGAAGATGAGGATGGTGATGATGAGCAGAATTCAAAATGGAGAAGACCATTATTCAAGTCAAGGAAGTCCAGCAAGAAGACTGCTAGCCCACAGAAGAAGAAGAGAGGCTCATTCAAGAGTTATGTGAGCCAGACAAAAGAAGCCGATGAGGAGGAAGATGTAGACTCATCAGATGAGCATGCCTTTATGGCATCAACTCAAGGTGGTAGTTCAACCTCTGAAGAGGAAAAGGAGGTTGATGAAGAAGAACCAGATCTTGAAGCTGAGTTGCAAGCAGCTTCAAAGGAGATAATCAGAAGGGGCAGAACCATAAGAAGGTTAGAGGACCACATAAAACAAGTTGAAGCAAAGTCTGAGGAAGCTGAAAGTCAAAAGGATGAAATAAGGGTTGAACATATTGACTTGAAGAGAAGATTTGAAGAACAGATCAAAATATGTGAAAACCTTACTATGGAGCTTAGCTCAAGGACTTCAACAATTGAAGAAATGGAGATAGAGTTGCTGAGACTTCAGCAACAACTCAAAAGGAGTGAAGAGAATGTGCAGAAGCTTGAAATGATAGGAGAAACAAGTTTTGCAAGAGAAAAGAAGAATGAAGAGAAAGTGCAGCAATCTGAGGCTGCATTGCCTAAAGATAATAAGAATGTGCCACAGAAGTTAAAAGAGAAGGTTGTGACTCAGGAGAAGATAGCTGAGAATAAAGAGGATTTGAAGAAGCAACCTAGGGTGGCAAACAAAAATGAAGAAAAGAAGATCAGCCAGCAAAGGGCTATGGCTGAATAGAAGAAGGAGAAAAAGGTGGCTGAAATGAAAGCCACACAAGCAAAGAAGCCAGCCATATTGCCTACACAGCAAGTAATGAACAAAAGAAAACAAGCTGTGATTAGACCCAAGAAGAGGCAGTTTCAAGGTCACTGTCTTTATTATGGAGTTTGGGGTCATAAGGCAAGTAACTGCTAGTGGAGAAGGCCAGTATATGTCTCCAACTTGAGAAGATACAATGCTGCATACAGGGGGAGACAATACAAAATTCAGAAGAGAACACCTGTCGTGAGTTCTTGCACATACTGTAAAAAGCAAGGGCACACTGACAAGGATTGTTGGTGGAAGCCCAAACCAGTGGTTTCAAAGAACAAGTTTGCTATATTGGGACACTTGGAACAATGTGAAAGGTGCGGGCAGGATGGCCATAATGCCAAGAGATGCATGACACTTCTCCCTAAGCAAGAGAAGGCACTCAATGGCACAGTAAAAGCAATTAGTACAGTCAAAGCTGAGAAAAAGGAGAAAGCTATCATTAAGCCAGTTCAAAAGAAGGAATATAAAGCTAAAAGGGAGGTGGCTAATATAGCTGAAATTGCACTAAAGGCTGACTACAAGGATAAGCAATGGATTCTTGATAGTGGGGTGCACTTCAGACATGACAGGAGACAAGAGTAAATTATCAAAACTGAACAAGTCAAGAGAAGGTAGAGTCAAGTTTGGCAATGATGATTCACTCAACATCAGTGGTCAAGGGTCAGTAAATATTGGAAAAGGAAAGCTGATGCATGTTGAAGGACTCAGATATAATCTAGCATCTGTCAGCCAACTATGCAATGAAGACTATAAAGTGATATTCACAAAAACAGGTTGCCAAGTAAAAAGTAAAGAAGGCAATACTGTTGCAGCTGGGAAAAGAACAACTAGAAATTTATATATAATTGATGAGGACAAGACAAACAGCTGTTTACTTACAAAAGAAGAAGAAAATCAACTCTAGCATCAGAGGCTGGGACACTTAACACAGAAGAACACGAGGAAGCTGACCACTACTCATGCAATCAGAGACATTCCAAACCTTAAGAGAGAGAGGGAGTATGTCTGCTCAGCATGCTCTAAAGGAAAACAGGTCAAAAAGCAATATAAGACTAAAGAGGTCAGTTCTGAAGCAGTGCTTGACATTGTGCATACTGATTTGTGTGGGCCGATGAGAACAAAAGGGTTGAATGGTGAGAGGTACTTCATCTTGTTTGTTGATGATTATTCCAGAAGGACCTGCATCATGCACCTCACACATAAGTCAGAAGTTTTGAAATGCTTCAAGAGATACAAAAGATTGGCTGAAAATAAGAGTGGAAAGAAGATCAAAGTATTGAGGTCAGATCAAGGCACTAAATTCACAAATGGAGCTTTTGAAGATTACCTTGAGAAGCATGGAATTCACCATCAGATGGCAGTAGCAAGAACTCCTCAACAGAACGGGGTGGTAGAGAGGAAAAATAGAGCTGTGGTTGAAATGACAAGAACTCTACTACTGGAATCCAAGCTTCACACAAGATTTTGGACAGAAGCAACATTTACAGTCGTGCACTTATTGAACAGAGTTTCACTAAGGCCCAATACTGATAAGACTCCATATAAGCTATGGAGTGGGAAGAAAACAACAGCCAAGTATCTTAGAATCTTTGGCAGCCCATGTTTTGTGAAGAACAAGGAGCAAAACTTGGGAAAATTCCATGCTAGGTCAGATGAAGGCATCTTTGTGGGATACTCAGCAAAGACAAAAGGTTATAGAGTTTTTCTGCATAAACTGGAAAAGTGGTCACTTCCAGTGATGTGAGAATAGATGAAAACTAGAAAACAACGCATAATGGAGAAGCTGAGGATAGTGAAGAAGATGACTTCAAGATAGATGAAGAATCTGACTAACATGAAGAAGTGGGAAAAGAAGTAAGTTCAGACTCAAAGAAGAGTGAGTCTGAAGATGAAGAAGGAGATTCTCTTGCAACTAAGACTGTGCAAGAAAGAAAGACAAAGAAGACATGGACCAGTGCTCATCAAGGAAATCAGATAATAGGTGACCCATCAGCAGGAGTTACAACAAGAAGAAGAATTGTGGGAACTACTGCTTTACTCTCACAAGTTAAACCTAAATCTGTTGAAGAGACTGCACAAGACAAAGCCTGGATCAAAGCTATCAATGAGAAGATGGATCAAATCGAGAAGAATGAAACATGGGAGCTGGTTCCAAGACCCACTAACAAGAATGTCATAGGAACAAAATGGGTGTTTAAAAATAAACACAATAAAGATGGTAAGGTGGTGAGAAAACAAAGATGGTAATGATAAGCACAAGACAGAGTATGATGCTAATGACCGTATTGCTACTACATAACTTCTAATGCTAGTAATCTTATTATTGTTTGTGATAAGAATATGATCAACTGACATCTTATAAGACTAATTAAGTAATAGATAGTGGTGCCTCCCTTCATGTTACTTTAGGAAAGGCTAGGCTGGTTTGCAAAGGCTACACTCAGATAGAAGGAGTAGATGTTGATGAAACTTTTGCACCAGTAGCAAGGTTGGAAACTATCAGAATGCTCTTAGCTTTGGCAGCACATAAGAGGTATAAAGTTTACCAGATGGATGTGAAATCAGCCTTTCTAAATGGGCTCCTAAAAGAAGAAGTGTATATTGAACAACCCGATGGAGTACAAATCAGTGAGGATGAGACACACGTGTGCAAGCTGAAGAAAGCCTTGTATGGCCGTAAACAAGCCCCAAGAGCATGGTATAGTAGGCTGGACGCATATTTGAGAAGGTTAAACTTCAGAAGAGGAACAGTTGATAATAACCTATATGTGTTCAACTCAGAGAAAGGCCAACTGATAATCATAGTATATGTAGATGACATCATCTTTGGAGGGGATCTCTTTGAGCTATGCCAAGAATTTGCACAGAAGATGAGTGAGGAATTTGAGATGTCATTGATTGGAGAAATGACTTACTTTCTTGGATTACAAATAAAACAATATGAAGAAGGTATTTTTATTTCTCAGACAAAATATGCCAAAGAGATGCTGAAAAAGTTTGGCATGGAGGATAGCAGACCTGTCAGTACCCCTATGTCAGTAGGCTGCAAGTTAACAAAAGATCAGAAAGGAAGGAGTACAAGCCCTACAGAATACAGGAAGATGATAAGGAGCCTTCTATACCTTACAGCATCAAGGCCTGATCTCATGCAAGTTGTGTGCATCGCCAGCAGATTCCAAGCTGATCCTAAGGAATCTCATGTGTTGGTAGTGAAAAGAATCCTAAGATACCTTAAGGGGACACTGGAAATGGGCTTGCGGTATCCTGCCATGGATTCTGTAAAACTACGAGCATACACTGATGTAGACTGGGCAGGAAGCACAGATGATAGAAAATCAACCAGTGGCTGCAGCTTCTACTTGGGTTCAAAGTGTGTTGCATGGCTAAGTAAAAAGCAAAACAGTGTTGCTTTAAGCACAGCAGAGGCTGAGTATATGGCTGCTTGTGCAGCATGTACTCAGGTGATATGGATGCAAAGACAATTGGCCGATTTGGGTGTTGAAGTGAAGTTACCAGTGAGTGTACTTTGTGATAATCAAAGTGCAATTGATCTTAGCAAGAATCCAATTCAACATTCAAGGAGCAAGCATATTAACATCCGGTATCACTTTATCAAGGATCAAGTGGAAGAGGGAACAATTCAGTTGGAGTATGTCGGTACTAAAGATCAAATTTCAGATATTCTAACTAAACCTTTGTCCACAGAGCTGTTTGAAAAGCACAGAATGAGTCAGTCTATGCAAATGCCTCCTCAAGCCTGAAGTTCAGGTTAATCCTCCATCTCTACTTTGCAGGTTTTTCAAATTTGTAATTAGTTGGCAAAGGGGGAGAGAAGCAACAGTGCAGGGGGAGCTGTTAAGGAAGGGGGAGTGCATATTTAGGGGGAGTTGTAATCCATCTGCTTCTGGATTATTACTCTAAGAAGATCATGAAAGACTGTTGCATAATGGCTTTTGTTATGAGTGTTGCCAACAATTACAAAGGGGGAGATTGTTGTTCCCACAGCCTTGTATGAGTTGTAATTGTTGTCAACTAGGGTTAAGTGTGCAAGAGAGTAAAGTCACATGGAAGGGCAAGAAAGTAAATCCGCCGCATAAGGGCAAGAACGTAAATCCGCCATGTAAGCCCTATTAAGGTTTCATAGAAGAGAGTATATAAAGGCCATGGAAGACAAAACTAGGGCAGGGGGCCAATACAATTGAATAAATAGCAACCCTACAACAACCGGCCAAAAGGAAGAGAGAGCAGAACGGCAAGAGATCAGAAACGACACCACCGGGAGAGCAAACCAGAAACGCCACCACCGGGAGAGCAAACCAGAACGTGCGACCTCCTGCAAGCAAACCAGAAACGCACAACCAGCAAGAGGAGAAATAAGAAACAAACCACTCGGAAGAAAAGACAGCAGACTTGGTATCCATGAGACCACCCGGAAGAGAAGACAGCAGACCAGAAGCATGAGGTAGGCCAAAAGACGTGAACCAGAAAAACCAATAATGTGAGGCAGGCCAAGAGATGTGAAACGACAAACCAGAAGCGTGGGTGTACATAAGGAGACGACGTGAGACCAAAACGTGCAACAGCGTGAGAGACCAGAAGTGTGAGGACAGGCCGTGAAACGGTAAGATTGTGAAATAGGAGACGGGTGAGACCGTGAGACGGTGAAAGCAGGAGTTGTGTGAAACAACCTAGAGAAGGAATTCAGCGAAGCATCGGAAAGAACTCAACGTATTTCCAGATTTCTTCGAGAGAGGTTAGAGAGTGTTGCGGTGAACTTCTAAGCGGCAGTGGAGCAGCCTTTCAATTCAACAGAGGCAAGAAAAGCTAGAAGAAGGGTAGACACAGTAAGTGACACTCTTTGTATTGTACTTGCTTAGTAATTGCAATAGTGAAAGGAGCAGAAGATTAAGACATCCATTGTAACTAAAATTCTCAAGTATAGTGGATAGTCTCGGTAAGGGAGAGTCCCTACCACCGTGGATGTACATCACATTGACGGAACCACGTAAATCTCGTGTGTCCTTAATTTGCTTTACGTTTTGTGTTTTGAATTGAGTTGTGAACACAGCTAAAGTATCAGCCAACCCATAACCTAACGAAGACCTAAACAAGAACATCTGAATTGTCTATTAGGCAAGGTGGCTGAAAGGTGACTTTGGGGATAATTATGATTAGTAGGTAGTAATAGATCTACCTTAGTCGAATATGAGAAAGAGTTCGCTTTTAAGAAGAGATTAAAGTTGTTCACTTTCCTGCGAATTGCGAATTGTGGTGATACTGATTCACCCCTCCTCTCAGTATCACAAACTAGTAGATCCTAGGGTGAAGTTGGGAACTTCAGCTATTTATAATGTTCATCCATTAAAGTATATTTTATAGAATTGAGTCCATTACTTGTATTTTTGTTCAATTAACATATTCAAATATTATGTTTTCCTCACCAATCAAATGCAACAACATTAATAATAAATTTAAAAATCAAAATATTGTATTTTGGCAATTTTTAGTATTTTAAAGTTTGTTAGGGCTAAAACTATTGTCAATAATCAGTTGAATTTAAATTTTGCAATTTTCTTAATTGTCTCCTTTGCCTTAATGCAATTTGAAATGATTTATATAATTTTTTATCTTCAAACATATTATTTAAGAAAAAGCAAAAGCATTGGACTCTTATCTAGCGATATATGCTTAACACAACATTGAAGTTTGGGATTGCTATTTATAATATTCATCCATTAAAGTGTATTTTATACAATTGATTCCATTACTTTTATTTTTGTTCAATTAACATATTAAAATATTATATTTTTCTCACTAATCAAATGCTATGACATTAACAATAAATTTCAAAATGAAAATATTGCATGTTTTCAATTTTTATAATTTTAAAGTCTTCTAGGGATAAATGCATTGTCAATAATCAATTGAATTTAAATTTTGCAATTTTTTAAATTGTCTCCTTTGCCACAATGTAGTTTGAAATAACGTATATAATTTTTGTCTATTAACATATTACTAAAGAAAAAGCAAATGCAATAGACTCTAATAAAAAGTTTGTCTACTCCTATCTAGAGATATTATATACTTGACACAATGTTGACACTTCGAATTGCTATTATAATATTCATCTACTAAAGTGTATTTTATACAATAAATATATTCAAATATTATGTTTTTCTCACCAATCAAATGTAATGACATTAACAATAAATTTAAAAATTAAAACATTGAATTTTTTCAATTTTTAGAATTTTTAAGTTTTCTAGGGATAAATGCACTGTCAATAATTAGATAAATTTAAGTTTTGCAATTTTTTAATTATCTTTTTTGCCACAATGCAACTTGAAATGACGTATATAATTTTTTTTTTTTGTACTAACATATTACTAAAGAAAAAGTAAAAGCAATGGACTCTAATAGGAAATTTCCCCACTCCCCTCTAGAGATATATGTTTGACACAATATTGAAGTTTCAGATTGCTATTTATAATATTCATCCACTAAAGTGTATTTTATACAATTGAGTCCATTACTTGTATTTTTCTTCAATTAACATATTCAAATATTATGTTTTTCTCACCTATCAAATGCAATAGTATTAATAATAAATTTAAAAATCAAAATATTACTTTTTTGCAATTTTTAGAATTTTAAAATCTATTAGGGATAAAAGCATTGTCATTAATTAGTTGAATTTAAAATTTGCAATTTTTTTAATTGTCTCTCTTGCCACAATGCAATTTGAAATAATTTATATAAGTTTTGTCTTCAAACATATTACTTAAAAAAAAGAAATGCACTGGACTTTAATAAGAAATTTATCCACTGATCTCCAGAGACATATGCTTGACACAACATTGAAACTGTGGTTATTATTTATAATATTCATTCAATAAAATGTATTTTTTACTATTGAGTCCATTATTTGTATTTTTGTTCAATTAATATATTCAAATATTATATTTTTCACACCAATAAAATGCAATGATATTAACAATAAATTTTTAGAATTTTAAAGTCTTATAGGAATAAATGCATTTTTAATAATTAGTTAAATTTAAATTTTACAATTTTTTAAATTGCCTCTTTTGTAACAATGCAATTTGAAATGATTTATATAATTTTGTCTTCAAACATATTACTTAGGGAAAAGCAAAAGCAATAAACTCTAATAAGAAGTTTCCCCACTCCCCTCTAGAGATATATGCTTGATACATCTTTGATGCTGGGGATTGTTGTTTATAATATTCATCTAGAAAAATGTATTTTATACAATTGAATCCATTATTTGTATTATTGTTCAATTAACATATTTAAATATTATGTTTTTCACACCGATCAAAACATTGCATTTTTTCAATTTTTGGAATTTTAATGTCTTCTGAGGATAAATACATTGTCAATAATCAGTTAAATTTAAATTCTATAGTTTTTTTAATTGTCTCCCTTCCAACAATTCAATTTGAAATGACTTATATAATTTTAGTCTACAAACATATTACTTAAGAAAAAGCAAAAGCAATTGACTCTAATAATAAGTTTCCCCACTTCCCTTTAGAGATATATGCTAGACACAACACTAAAACTTCTGATTGCCATTTATAATATTCATCCGCTAAAGTGTATTTTATACAATTGAGTTCATTACTTGTATTTTTGTTCAATTAACGTATTTAAATATTATATTTTTGTCACCAATCAAATTTAACGACATTAATAATAAATTTAAAAATCAAAACATTGCATTTTTTTAATTGTTAAAATTTTAAAGTCTTCTAGGGATAAATGCATTGTTAATAATTAATTGAATTTAAATTTGCAATTTTTGTAATTGTCTCACTAGCCATAATGCAATTTGAAATGATTTATATAATTTTTGTCTGCAAACTAATTACTTAAGAAAAAACAAATGCAATGGACTCTAATAAGAAATTTCTCCACTCCCCTCAAAAGATATAAGCTTCACCCATCATTGAAGTTAGGAATTGCTATTTATAATATTCATCCATTAAAGTGTATTTTATACAATTGAGTCCATCACTTGTATTTTTCTTTAATTAACATATTCAAATATTATGTTTTTCTCACCAATCAAATACAATGACATTAATAATAAATTTAAAAATCAAAACATTTTTAAAAATCAAAACATTGAATTTTTTTTCAATTTTTAAGTCTTCTAGGGATAAATACATTGTCAATAATTCAATGAATTTAAATTTTGATATTTTTTTAATTGTCTCCATTGCCACAATGCAATTTGAAATGATATATATAATTTTTGTCTACAAATATATTGCTTAAGAAAAAGCAAATGCAATGGACTATAATAAAAAGTTTCCTCACTCCCTTTTAGAGTTATATGCTTCACATGTTATTAAAGTTGGGATTGCTAATTATAGTATTCATCCCTTAAGGTGTATTTTATACAATTGACTCTATTACTTTTATTTTTGTTCAATTAACATATTCAAATATTACGTTTTTCACACCAATCAAATGCAACAATATTAACAATAAATTTAAAAATCAAAACATTGCATTTTTTCAATTTTTGGAATTTTAAAGTATTCTAACGATAAATGTATTATCAATAATTAGTTGAATTTAAAGTTTGCAATTTTCTTAATTGTCTCCTTTCCCACAATGCAATATGAAATGACTTATATAATTTTAGTCTACTTTCTTAAGTGAAAGCAAAGGCAATCGACTCTAATAAGAAGTTTTTTTACTCCTCTTTAGAGATATATGCTTAACACAACATTGAAGATTCTGATTGCTATTTATAATATTCATATGCTAAAGTGTATTTTATACAATTGAGTTCATTATTTGTATTTTTATTCAATTAACATATTTAAATATTATGTATTTCTAACCAATCAAACGAAATGACATTAATAATAAATTTAAAATCAAAATATTGAATTTTTTCAATTTTTAAAATTTTCAAATCTTCTAAGGATAAATGCATATCAATTATATTTAAATTTTTTTTTTTTAAATTGTGTCCTTTGCCCCAATGCAATTTGAAATAATTTATATAATTTTTTTCCCCAAGCACATTACTTAAGAAAGTGCAATTGCAATGTATTCGAATAAGAAGTTTTCCCACTCCCCTCTAGAGATATAAGTTTGACATAACACTGAAACTTGGCATTGTTACTTATAATATTCAGCCACTAAGGTGTATTTTATACAATTATGCCCATTACTTATATTTTTTTTATTTAATATATTTAAATATTATGTTTTTCTCACCAATCAAATGTAACACCATTAATAATTAATTTAAAAATCAAAACATTGCATTTTTTCAATTTTTAGAATTTTTAAGTCTTTTAAGGATAAATGCATTGTCAATAATTAGTTGAATTTAAATTTTCAATTTTTGTACTTGTCTCACTAGCCACAATACAATTTGAAATGATTTATATAATTTTTGTCTACAAACTTATTACTCAAGGCAAAGTAAATGTAACAGACTCTAACAAGAAATTTCCCTACTCCCTTCTAGAGATATATACTTCACCCTTCATTTAAGCTTCAGATTGTTATTTATAATATTCATCCACTAAAGTGTATTTTATACAATTGAGTCCATTACTTGTATTTTTTTTCAGTTAACATATTCAAATATTATGTTTTAGTCACTAATCAATTTCAATGACATTAACAATAAATTTAAAAATCAAAACATTGCAGTTTTTAAAATTTTTAGAATTTTAAAGTCTTATAGGGATAAATGCATTGTTATAATCAATTGAATTGACATTTTGCAATTTTTTTAATTGTCCCCATAGACATAATGCAATTTGAAATGATTTATATAATTTTTGTCTACAAACATATTATTTAAGAAAAAGTAAATGCAATGGACTCTAAGAAAAATTTTTCCCATACCCCTCTGGAGATATATAACTGAACCATCCTTGAAGTTAGGGATTGCTATTTATAATATTCATCCATTAAAGTGTATTTTATACAATTGAGTCCATTACTTGTACTTTTGTTCTATTAACATATTTCAATATTATGTTTTTCTCACCAATCAAATGCAACGAGATTAACAATAAATTTAAAAATCAAAACATTGAATTTTTTCAATTTTTAGAATTTTAAAGTCTTATAGAGATAAGTGCATTGTCAATAATTAGATGAATTTAAATTTAGCAATTTTCTTAATTGTCTCTTTTGCCACAATGCAATTTAAAATGATTTATATAAGTTTTGTCTACAACCATATTACTTAAGAAAAAGCAATTGGAATGGACTCTAATAACCCCACTTCCATCTAGAGATAAATGCTTAACACAACATTGAAGATTTATATTGCTATTTATAATATTCATCGACTAAGGTGTATTTTATACAATTGAGTCAATTACTTGTAATTTTGTTAAATTAACATATTTAAATATTATGTTTTTCACACCAATCAAATGCAATGATATTAACAAAAAATTTAAAAATCAAAACATTAAACTTTTTAAATTTTTAGAATTTTAAAGTCTTATAGGGATAAGTGCATTATCAATAATCAATTAAATTTAAATTTTGCAATTTTCTTAATTGTCTCCTTTGCCACAATGCAATTTGAAATGATTTATATAATTTTTTTCTACAAACTTATTACTTAAGGAAAAGCAAATGCAATGAACTCTAATAAGAAGTTTACCCACTCCCCTCTAGAGATATATGCTTCACCGGTCATTGAAACTGGGATTGCTAATTATAATATTCATCCACTAAAGTGTATTTTATACAATTAAGTCCATTACTTGTATTTTTTTTAATTAACATATTTAAATATTATATTTTTCTCACCAACCAAATTCATCTGTATCAACAATAAATTTGAAAACCAAAATGTTGAATTTTTTCAATTATTAGAATTTTAAAGTCTTCTAGGGATAAATTTATTGTCAATAATCAGTTGAATTTAAATTTTGTAATTTTTTTAATTGTCTCCTTTGCCACAATGCAATTTGAAATGATTTTTATAATTTTTTTCCATAAACACATTACTTAAGAAAACACAATTGCAATGCACTCTCATATGAAGTCCCCTTACTCCCCTCTAAATATATATGTTTGACATAATATTAAAATTTCAGATTGTTATTTATAATATTCAGCCACAAAGGTGTATTTTCTATAATTGTGCCCATTATTTGTATTCATTTTTTATTTAATATATTCAAATATTATGTTTTTCTCACTAATCAAATGCAACACCATTAATAATAAGTTTAAAAATCAAAACATTTCATTTGTTCAATTTTTAGAATTTTTGAGTTTTCTAAGGATAAATGCATTGTCAATAATCCGTTGAATTTAAATTTTCAATTTTCCTAATTATCTCTTTTACCACAATGCAATTTCAAATGATTTATATAATTTTTGTTTACAACCATATTATTGAAGAAAAAGTAATTGGAATGGACTCTAATAAAAAGTGTCATAAGTCCCATCTAGAGATAAACGCTTGACGCAACATTGAAGATTCAGATTACTATTTATAATATTCATCCTCTAAAGTTTATTTTATACAATTAAATCCATTACTTGAATTTTTGTTCAATTAACATATTCAAATATTATCTTTTTCTCACCAATCAAATGAAACGACATTAACAATAAATTTGAAAATCAAAACATTGAATTTTTTCAATTTTCAAGTTTTCTAAGGATAAATGCATCATCAATAATTAGTTGAATTTAAATTTTGTAATTTTTTTAATAGTCTCCTTAGCCGCAATGCAATTTGAAATGATTTATATAATTTTTGTCTACAAACTTATTACTTAAGAAAAAGCAAATGCAATGAACTCTAGTAAAACGTTTCCCCGCTTCCCTCTAAAGATATATGCTTCACCCATCATTGAAGTTGGGGATTACTAATTATAATATTCATCCACTAAAGTGTATTTTATACAATTAAGTCCATTACTTATAGTTTTGTTCAATTAACATATTCAAATATTATGTTTTTCACACCAATCAAATGCAAGGATATTAACAAAAAATTTAAAAATCAAAACATTGAATTTTTTCAATCTTTAGAATTTTTAAGTCTTCTAGGGATAAATGTATTGTCAATAATTAGATGAAATTAAATTTTGAAATTTTTTTAATTGTCTCCATTACGATAATGCAATTTGAAATGATTTATGTAATTTTTGTGTAAAAACATATTACTAAAAAAAAACAAATGCAAGAGACTCTAATAAGAAGTTTGTTCATAGCTCTTTAGAGATATATGCTTGACACAACATTGAAACTTAAGATTAATATTTATAATATTCATTCACGAAATTGAATTTTATACAATTGAATCCATTATTTGTATTTTTATTCAATTAACATATTCAAATATTATGTTTTTCTCACCAATTAAATACATTGGCATTAACAATAGATTTGAAAATCAAAACATTGAATTTTTTTTAATTTTTAGAATTTTAAGGACTTTTAGGGATAAATTCATTGTCAATAATTAGTTGAATTTAAATTTTGCAATTTTTTTAATTGTCTCTTTTGCAACCATGCAATTTGAAATGATTTATATAATTTTTGTCTACAAACATATTACTTAAGAAAAAGCAAATGTAGTGGACTTTAATAAGAAGTTTCCCCACTCCCATTTAGAGATATATACTTCACCCATCAGTGAAGCTAGGGATTGCTATTTATAATATTTATACTCTAAAGTGTATTTTATATATTTGAGTCCATTACTTGAATTTTTGTTCAATTAACATATACAAATATTATGTTTTTCTCACCAATCAAATTCAACGGCATTAACAATAAATTTAAAAATCAAAATATTGAATTTTTTAATTTTTAGAATTTTAAAGTTTTCTAGGGATAAATGGATTGTCAATAATTAGATGAATTTAAAATTTACAATTTTTTTAATTGTCTCTTTTGCCACAATGCAATTTGAAATTATTTACATAATTTTTGTCTTTAAGCTTATTACTTAAGAAAAATAAATACAATGGACTCTAATAAAAAGTTTGTCCATTACTCCCTAGAGATACATGTTTCATATAACATTAAAACTGGGGATTGCTATTTATAATATTCACTAATAAAATGTATTTTATATTATTGCATCTATCACTTGTATTTTTGTTCAATGAACATATTCAAATATTATATTTTTCACACCAATCAAATGCAACAACATTAACAATAAATTTAAAAATCAAAACACTTAATTTTTTCAATTTTTAGAATTTTAAAGTCTTCTAAGGATAAATACATTGTCAATAATTAGATGAACTTAAATTTTACAATTTTTTTAATTTTCTCCTTTGCCACAATGCAATTTGAAATGATGTATATAATTATTGTCTACTAACATATTTCTAAAGAAAAAACAAATGCAATGAGCTTTAATAAGAAGTTTCCCACTCCCATCTAGAGATATATACTTGACACAACATTGAAGATTCAGATTGTTATTTATAATATTCATCCACTAAAGTGTATTTTATACAATTGAGTCCATTACTTGAATTTTTGTTCAATTAACATATACAAATATTATGTTTTTCTCACTAATCAAATTCAACGACATTAACAATAAATTTAAAAATCAAAACATTGAATTTTTTTTTTAATTTTTAAAATTTTGAAGTATTCTAGGGATAAATGCATTGTCAATAATGAGTTGAATTTAAATTTTGCAATTTTTTTAATTGTTTCTACTACCATAATGCAATTTAAAATGATTTATACAATTTTTCTCTTAAAATATATTACTAAAGAAAAAACAAATGCAATAGTCTCTAATAAGCAGTTTGCCCACTACTTTATAGAGATATATGCTTGACACAACTTTGAACTTAGGATTATTATTTATAATATTCATTCACTAAAATGAATTTTATATAATTGAGTCCATTACTTGTATTTTTGTTCAATTAACATACTTAAATATTATATTTTTTTCGCCAATCAAATGCATCGGCATTAACAATAAATTTCAAAATGAAAACATTGAATTTGTTTAATTTTTAGAATTTTAAAGTCTTTTACGTATAAATTCATTGTTAATAATCAGTTGAATTTAAATTTTGCAATTTTCTTAATTGTCTCCGTGGTGACAATGTAATTTGAAATGATTTATATAATTTTTGTCTTCAAACATATTACTTAAGAAATAACAAATGTAATGGACTCTAATAAGAAGTTTTCCCACTCCCCTATAGAGATATATCCTTCACCCATCTTTGAAGCTGGGAATTTTGCTATTTATGATATTCATCCACTAGAGTGTATTTTATACAATTGAGTCTATTACTTATATTTTTGTTCAATTAATATATTCAAATATTATGTTTTTCTTGCCAATTAAGTGCAACAATATTAACAATAAATTTGAAAATCAAAACATTGACTTTTTTCAATTTTTAAAATTTTAAATTTTTCTAGGGATAAATGCATTGTCAACAATTAGTTGAATTTAAATTTTGCAATTTTTTTAATTGTCTCCCTAGTCATAATGCAATTTGAAAAGATTTATATAATTTTTGTTTACAAAATATTACTTAAGAAAAAGCAAATGCAATGGACTCTGATAAGAAATTTCCCCACTCCCCTATGGAGATATATGCTAAAACATCATTGAAGCTGGAGATTGCTATTTTTAATATTCATCCACTAAAATCTATTTTATACAATTGAGTCAATTGCTTGTATTTGTGTTCAATTATCATATTCAAATTTTATGTTTTCCTCAACAATCAAATGCATCGACATTAACAAAAAATTTAAATATCAAAATATTAAATTGTTTCCATTTTTAGAATTTTAAAGTCTTTTGGGAATAAATGCATTATCAATTTTTCTCCAAACATATTACTTAAGAAAAAACAAAAGCAATGGATTCTAATAAGAAGTTTCCCCACTCCCCTTTAGAGATATATACTTGACACAACATTGAAACTTTTGATTGATATTTATAATATTCATCCACTAAAGTGTATTTTAGACAATTAAGTTCATTACTTGTAAGTAATTTTGTTTAATTAACATATTCACATATTATATTTCTCTTACCAATCAAATGCAACGACATTAACAATAAATTTAAAAATCAAAACATTGGATTTTTTCAATTTTTAGAATTTTAAAATCTTCTAGGGATAAATGCATTGTCAATAATCAGTTAAATTTAAATTTTACAATTTTGTTAATTGTCTCCCTTGCCACAATGCATTTTGAAATGATTTATATAATTTTTTTCTTCAAACATATTACTTAGGGAAAAGTAAAAGTGAAGGACTCTAATAAGAAGTTTCCCCACTACCCTTTAGAGATATATGCTTCACATAATATTGAAGTTTTAGCTTGCTGTTTATAATATTCATCCATTAAAGTGTATTTTATACAATTGAGTCTATTACTTGTATTTTTGTTTAATTAACATATTCAAATGTTATATTTTTCTCACCAATTAAATGCAACATTAACAATATATTTAAAAATCAAAACCTTGCATTTTTTCAATTTTTAGAATTTTAAAATCTTCTATGGATAAATGCATTGTAAATAATCAGTTGAAATGATTTATATAATTTTTGTCTACAAACTTATTACTTAAGAAAAAGCGAATACAATAGACTCTAATAAGAAGTTTCCCTATTCCCCTCTAGATATATATGCTCGACACAACATTGAAGTTTGGGATTGGTATTTATAATATTCATCCACTAAAGTGTATTTTATACAATTCAGTCCATTACTTGTATTTTTGTTGTATTTTTGTTCAATTAACATATTCAAAAATTATGTTTTTCTCATTAATCAAATTCAACGACATTACCGATACATTTAAACATCTAAACATTGCAATTTTTCAATTTTAATAATTTTAAAATCTTCTAAGGATAAATGCATTGTCAATAATTAGTTGAATTTAGTTTTTGCGACTTTCTTGGTTGTCTCTTTTGCAATAATGCAATTTGAAATGATTTATATAATTTTTGCCTTCAAACATATTTTTTAGGGACAAGCAAAAGTAATGGAGTCGAATAACAAGTTTCTCCACTCCTCTTTAGAGATATATGCATCACACATAATATGCTAGAGATTGTTATTTATAATATTTATTTGCTAAAGTGTATTTTATACAATTGAGTGCTATTGATAATATTCATCCACTAAAATTTATTTTATACAATGAAGTCCATTACTTATATTTTTGTTCAATTAACATATTAAAATGTTATATTTTTCTCACCAATTAAATGCAATGACATTAACAATAGATTTAAAAATCAAAACCTTGCATTTTTTCAATTTTTAGAATTTTAAAGTCTTATATGGATAAATGTATTGTTAATAATCAATTGAAATGATTTATATAATCTTTGTCTACAAACTTATTACTTAAGAAAAAGCAAATGCAATGGGATATATGCTTGACACAACATTGAAACTTAGGATTGGTATTTATAATATTCATCCACTAAAGTCTATTTTATATAATTAAGTCCATTACTTGTATTTTTGTTCAATTAACATATTCAAAAATTATGTTTTTCTTATCAATCAAATTCAACAACATTGCTGATACATTTAAACATCTAAACATTGCACTTTTTCAATTTTTAGAATTTTAAAGTCTTATAGGGATAAATGCATTGTCAATAAATAGTTGAATTTAATTTTTGCGACTTTTTTAATTGTCTCTTTTGCCAAAATACAATTTGAAATGATTTAAATAATTTTTGTCTTCAAACATATTTCTTAGGGAAAAGCAAAAGCAACGGAGTCTAATAAGAAGTTTCCCCACTCCTCTCTAGAGATATATGCTGCACACATCATCGAAGTTGGGGATTGTTATTGATAATGTTCATCCACTAAAGTGTATTTTATATAATTGAGTCCATTACTTATTTTTTTTGTTCAATTAACATATTCAAATATTATGTTTTTCTCACCAATTAAATGCAACGACATTAACAATAGATTTAAAAATCAAAACATTGGATTTTTTCAACTTTTAGAATTTTAAAGTCTTCTAGGGATAAATACATTGTCAATAATTAGTTAAATTTAAATTTTGCAATTTCTTTAATTGTCTCCTTTGCCATAATGCAATTTGAAATGACTTCTATAATTTTTGTCAACTATCATATTACTTTAGAAAAAGTAGAAGTAATGGAATCTAATAAGAAGTTTCCCCACCACCATGTAGAGATATATGCTTGACACGACATTAAAGTTTCGGATTGCTATTCATAATATTCATCCACTAAAATGCATTTTATATAATTGATTCCATTACTTGTATTTTTTATGAATTAACATATTCAAATATGATATTTTTCTCACCAATCATACGCAACAACATTAACTATAAATTTAAAAGTCAAAACATTGCATTTTTTGAATTTTTAGAATTTTAAAATCTTCTAAGGATAAATGCATTGTCAATAATCAGTTGAATTTAAATTTTACAATTTTCTTAATTGTCCCATTTGCCATAATGCAACTTGAAATGATTTATATAACTTTTGTCTTCAAACATATTGCATAAGAATAAGCAAAAAAATGAACAGTAATAAGAAATTTCCCCACTCCCCTTTAAAGATATATGCTTGACATGACGTTGAAGCTGGGGATTGCTATTCACTAAAGTGTATTTTATACAATTGAGTCCATTACTTATATTTTTGTTCAATTCACATATTCAAATATTATGTTTTTCTCACCAATCAGATGCAATGACATTAATAATAAATTTAAAAATCAAAACCTTGCATTTTTTCAATTTTTAGAATTTTAAAGTCTTCTATGGATAAATGCATTGTCAATAATTAGTTGAATTTAAATTTTGCAATTTTCTTAATTGTCTCCTTTGCCACAATGCAATTTGAAATGATTTATATAATTTTTGTCTATGAATATATTACTTAAGAAAAAGCAAATGCAATGGTCTCTAATAAGAACTTTCCTTACTCCCCTTTAGAGATATATGTTTGACACAACATTGAAACTTGTAATTGCTATTTATAATATTCAGCCACTAAATTGTATTTTATACAATTGTGTCCATTAGTTGTATTTTTGTTGATTTAACATATTTAGATATTATCTTTTTCTCACCAATCAAATGCAACAACATTAATAGTAAATTGAAAAAATCAATACATTGCATTTTTTCAATTTTTAGAATTGTCAAGTCTTCTAGGGATAAATGAATTGTCAATAATCAGTTGAATTTAAATTTTGCAATTTTTTTTAATTGTCTCCCTAGCCACAATGCAATTTGAAATAATTTATATAAATTTTGTGAACAAACTTATTACTTAAGAAAAAACAAATGAAATGTACTCTAATAAGAAATTTCCCTACGCCCCTTTAGAGATATAAGCTTCACCCATCATTGAAGTTAGGATTTCTATTTATAATATTCATCCACTAAAGTGTCTTTTATACAATTGAGTCCATTACTTGTATTTTTGTTTAATTAACATATTTAAATACCATGTTTTTCTTACCAATCAAAAGCCATGACATTAACAATAAATTTAAAAATCAAAGCATTGGATTTTTTCAATTTTTAGAATTTTGAAGTCTTCTAGGGGTAAATGCATTGTCAATAATTAGTTCAATGTAAATTTTGATATTTTCTTCATTGTCTCCTTTGCCTCAATGCAATTTGAAATGATTTACATAATTTTTGTCTTCAAATATATTACTTAAGAAAAAGAAAAAGCAAAAGCAATGGACTATAATAAGAAGTTTTTGCACTCCCCTCTAGAGATCTATACTTGACACAACATTGATGCTTCCAATTGCTATTTATAATATTCATTCACTAAAGTGTATTTTATACAATTGAGTCGATTAATTGTATTTTTGTTTAATTAACATACTTAAATATTATGTTTTTCTTACCAATGAAATGTCATGGCTTTAACAATAAATTTAAACTTCAAAACATTGGATTTTTTCAATTTTCAGAATTTTGAAGTCTTCTAAGGATAAAAACATTATCAGTAATTAGTTGAATTTAAATTTTTCAATTTTCTTAATAGTCTCTTTTGCTACAAAGCAATATGAAATGATTTATATGATTTTTGTCTTCAAACATATTACTTAGAAAAAAGCAAAACATATGGACTCTTAGAATAAGTTTCCCCACTCACCTCTAGAGATATATGCTTGACATACCATTGAAGCTTCTGGTTGGTATTTATAATATTCATCCACTAAGGTGTATTTTATACAATTGAGTCCATTACATGTATTTTTGTTTAATTAACATATTTAAATATTGTGTGTTTCTTACCAATCAAATGCCATGACATTAACAATAAATTTGAAAATCAAACCATTGGATTTTTTCAATTTTTAGAATTTTGAAGTCTTGTAGGGATAAATGCATTGTCAGTAATTAGTTGAATTGAAATTTTGCAATTTTCTTAATTGTTTATTTTGCTATAAAGCAATTTGAAATGATTTATATAATTTTTATCTTCAAACATATTACTTAGAGAAAAGCAAAACACATGGACTATAATAACAAACTCCCCTCTAGAGATGTATGCTTGACACACCATTGAGGCTTCCGGTAGCTATTTATAATATTCATCCACTAAAGTGTATTTGATACAATTGTGTCCATTAGTTGTATTTTTCTTGATTTAACATATTCAAATATTATGTTATTTTCACCAATCAAATGCAACAACATTAATAATAAATTTAAAAATCAAAACGTTGCATTTTTCCAATTTTTTGAATTTTGAAGTCTTTTAGGGATCAATGCATTGTCAATAATCAGTTGAATTTAAATTGTACATTCTTTTCCATCGTCTCATTAGCCACAATGCAATTTGAAGTGATTTATATAATTTTTGTCTACAAACTTATTACTTAAGGAAAAGCAAATGCAATGGACTCGAAAAAAAAGTTTCCTCACTCCCCTTTAAAAATATATGCTTTACCCATCATTGAAGCTAAAGATTGCTATTCATAATATTCATCCACTAAAGTGTATTTTATACATTTGAGTCCATTACTTGTATTTTGTCCAATTAACATATTCAAATATTATATTTTTCTCACCAATCAAATGCAACGGCGTTAATAATAAATTTAAAAATCAAAACATTTGATTTTTTCAATTTTTAGAATTTTAAATACTTCTAGGGATAAATGTATTGTCAAAAATTAGTTGAATTTAAATTTTGTAATTTTTTTTCATTGTCTCCTTTGTCACAATGCAATTTGAAATAACTTATATAATTTTTTTCAATTAACATGTTATTTAAGAAAAAGCAAATGCAATGAAGTCTAATAAGAAGTTTCCCCACTGCCATGTAAAGATATATACTTGACACAACATTGAAGCTCGAGATTGCAATTTATAATATTCATGTACTAAAGTGTATTTTATATAATTAAGTCCATTACTTGTATTTTTGTTCAATTTACATATTCAAATATTATGTTTTTCTCATCAATCAAATTCAATGACTTTAATAATAAATTTAAAAATCAAAACATTGCACTTTTTCAATTTTTAAAATTTTAAAGTCGTTTAGGGATAAATGCATAGTCAATAATTTGTTGAATTTATTTTTTGTGATTTTCTAAATTATCACTTTTGCTTCAATGCAATATGAAATGATTTATATAATTTTTGTCTTCAAACATATTTCTTGGGGAAAAGCAAAAGCAATGGAGTTTAATAAGAAGTTTCCCCACTCTTCTCTAGAGATACATTGAAGCTTGGGATTACAATTTATAATATTCATGTACTAAAGTGTATTTTATACAATTAAGTCCATTACTTGTATTTTTGTTCAATTTACATATTCAAATATTATGTTTTTCTCACCAATCAAATGTAATGACAATAACAATAAATTTAAAAATTAAAACATTGCAGTTTTTTAATTTTTAAAATTTTAAAGTTTTTTAGGGACAAATGGATTGTCAATAATTAGTTGAATTTAAATTTTGCAATTATCTTAATTGTCACCCTAATCACAATGCAATTTGAAATGATTTATATAATTTTTGTCTACAAACTTATTATTTAAGAAAAAGCAAATGCAATGGACTCTAATAAGAAGTTTCCCTATTACCCTCTAGAGATATATGTTTAACACAACATTGAAGCTTGGGATTGGTATTTATAATATTCATCCACTAAAATGTATTTTATACAATTGATTCAATTACTTGTATTTGTGTTCAATTAACATATTGAAATATTATATTTTTCTCACCAATCAACAGCCATTAGATAAATAATAAAGTAAAAAACCAAAAGATTGCATTTTTTGAATGTTTAGAATTTTATGGTTTATAGGGATAAATACATTGTCAATTATCAATTGAATTTTAAATTTTGCAATTTTCTCAATTTTCTTTGTTGCCACAATGCAATTTGAAATGACTTATATAACTTTTGTCTTCAATCATATTACTTAGGGAAAAGGAAAAACAATGGACTCTAAGAAACAGTTTCCCCACTCCCCTCTAGAGGTATACACTCAACACATCGTTGAAGTTTGGGATTGCTATTTATAATATTTATCTGCTAAAATGTATTTTATACAATTGAGTCTAATAAGAAATAACAATTTCCCCACTCCCCTCTAGAGGTATACACTTAACACATTATTGAAATTTGGGATTGCAATTTATAATATTCGTGTACTAAAGTGTATTTTATCCAATTAAGTCCATTACTTGTATTTTTGTTCAATTAACATATTCAAATATTCTGTTTTTCACTCCAATGAAATGCAATAATGTTAACAATAAATTTAAAAATCAAAACTTTGGATTTTTTCAATTTTTAGAATGTCTTATAGGTATAAAAATGTTGTTAATAATTAGTTGAATTTAAATTGTGCAATTTTTTAATTGTCTCCTTTGCCACAGTGCAATTTGAAATGACTTATATAATTTTTGTCTACCAACATATTACTTAAGAAAAAGCAAATGCAATTAAATCTAATAAGTAGTTTCCTTACTAACATGTAAAGATATATGCTTAACATAATATTAAAGCTTGGGATTGCTATTTATAATACTCATCCACTAAAGTGTATTTTATATAATTGAGACCATTACTTGTATTTTGTTCAATTAACTAATTCAAATATTATGTTTTTCTCATCAATAATATGCAACGGGTATTAACAATTAATGTAAAAATCAAAACATTGCATATTTTCAATTTTCAGAAATTTAAAGTCTTCTAAGGAGTAAAAGCAATGGACTCTAATAAGAAGTTTCTCCACTCTCCTTTGGAGATATTGTTTCACCCATCATTAAAGTTGGAGATTGCTATTTATAATATTCATGTACTAAAGTATATTTTATACAATTAAGTCCATTACTTGTATTTTTGTTCAATTTACATATTCAAATATTATGTTTTTCTCACCAATCAAATGCAACTCCATTAACAATAAATTTAAAAATCAAAACATTGCATTTTTTCAATTTTTAGAATTTTAAATTCTTTTAGGGAAAAATGCATTGTCAATAATTAGTTGAATTTAAATTTTGCAATTTTCTTCATTGTCTCCTTTGCCTCAATGTAATTTGAAATGATTTATATAATTTTTGTCTTCAAACATATTACTTAAGAAAAAGCAAAAGTAATGGACTTGAATAAGAAGTTTCCCTACTCCCCTCTAGAGATATATGGTTCACCCATCATCGAAGCTAAGGATTGTTATTCATAATGTTCATCCACTAAAGTGTATTTTATATAATTGAGTCCATTGTATTTTTGTTCAATTAACATACTCAAATATTATGTTTTTCTCACCAATCAAATTCAATAACATTAGCAATAAATTTAAAAATAAAAACATTGCATTTTTTTTAATTTTCAGAATTTTAAAGTTTT
Organism: Bruguiera gymnorhiza; assembly: GCA_020883675.1. Lineage (NCBI taxonomy): Eukaryota > Viridiplantae > Streptophyta > Magnoliopsida > Malpighiales > Rhizophoraceae > Bruguiera > Bruguiera gymnorhiza. Next base: position 747,075 of record JAIRCJ010001054.1, on the reverse strand, counting down.
GTAGAGATAAATGCATTGTCAATAATTAGTTGAATTTAAATTTATCAATTTTCTTAATTGTCTCTTTCGCAACAATGCAATTTGTAATGATTTATATTATTTTTGTCTTCAAACATATTACTTAAGGAAGAGCAAAACCAATGGAGTCTAATAAGAAGTTTCCCCACTTCATTCTAGAGATGTATGCTTAATAGATCATTGAAGGTCGAGATTGCTATTTATAATATTTAACCACCAAAGTGTATTTTATACAATTGAGTCCATTACTTGTATTTTTGTTCAATTAACATATTCAAATATTATGTTTTTATCACCAATCAAATGCAATGACAATAATAATAATTTAAAAAACAAAACATTCGATTTTTAGAATTTTAGAATCTTCTAAGGATAAATGCATTGTTAATAATTAGTTGAATTTAAATTTTGCAATTTTCTTAATTGTCTCCTTTGCTTCAATGCAAATTGAAAGGATTTCTATAATTTAAGTATTCAAATATATTACTTAAGAAAAACCAAGAGCAATGGACTCTAATAAGATGTTTCCCCACTGCCATGTAGAGATATATACTTAAAACAACCTTGAAGGTCGGGATTGCTATTCATAATATTCCTCTTGTAAAGTGTATTTTATACAATTAAGCCCACTACTTGTGTTTTTGTTTAATTAACATATTCAAATGTTATGTTTTTCTCACCAATCAAATTCAACAGCATTAAGAATAAATTTAAAAATCAAAATATTGCATTTTTCAATTTTTAGAATTTTAAAGTGTTCTAAGGATAAATGCATTATAAATAATCAGTTGAATTTAAATTTAGCAATTTTTTTAATTGTCTCCTTAACCACAACTTAATTTAAAATGATTTATATAATTTTTGTCTACAAATATATTACTTAAGCAAAAGCAAATGCAATGGAGTTTAATAAGAAGTTTACCCACTTTCCTCTATAGATATATGCTTAACACAACAATAAAACTTGGGATTGCTATTTATATCATTTATACACTAAAGTGTATTTTATACAATTGAGTCTATTACTTGTATTTTTAGTCTATTAACATGTTCAAATATTAAGTTTTTATCACTAATCAAATTCAAAGACATTATCAATAAATTTAAAAATCAAAACATTGCATTTTTCAATTTTTAGAATTTTAAAGTGTTCAGGGATAAATGCATTGTCAATAATTAGTTGAATTTAAATTTAGCAATTTTTTTAATTGTCTCCTTAGCCATAACTTAATTTGAAATGATTTATATAATTTTAATCTACAAACATATTACTTAAGTAAAAGCAAATGCAATGGAGTCTAATAAGAAATTTCTCCAATCCCTTTTAGAGATATATGCTTAACACAACATTGAAACTGAGAATTACTTATATTTTTCTTGATTTAACATATTCAAATATTATTTTTTCTCAGCAACCAAATGCAACAACATTAATAATAAATTTAAAAATCAAAACATTGTATTTAAATTTTGTAATTTTTTCAATCGTCTCCCTAGCCAAGAGAAAAAAAACTCCAATTTTGAAAAGCAAACCTTATTTAAAGCCCAAAGCTTTCATGTCACCTAATGTTAAAGAGAAAGAATGGAATGAAACTTACAATGAAAAGAAGGAATTGAAAACCCCAAGAAACATAATTAAGGTTTAATGAAGGAACAACCTTTGCACAATTGTCAAAGGAACAAAAACATAAGGTATAATCCAATAATGAGGGTCTAAAGCATCATCAAGCAATGGTGAAAGGAAGGATATTGGATTTGCAATCTAGGAAGATGAGATTTGGTAGTAATGAGGCAAGTTGGAATGCTCCAATACATAATAAGAGGCAGCCAAGAAGAGAAACTAGAGAAAACACTCTAATTTAGATAAGCAAACCTGATTGAAAGGTTAAAGCTCTCATGGCACCCAATGTTAAACATAGAGAATGCAACAAAAATCACAATGAAAAGATGAAACTGAAGACCTTAAGAAACATAATTGATCTTTAACGAAAGAACAACCTTTGCACAATGCTAAAAGGAACAAGAACTTAAGGCATGACCCAATAACCAATGTTGAAAGCATCATGAACCAATGCTAAAAGGAAGGATATTGGCTTTGCAATCTATGAAGATGAAAATTGGTAGAAATGAGACTAGTTGGAATGCAACAAAACGTTATAGGAGGAAGCTTGGAGGAAAAACTAGAGAAAAAACTCTAATTTTGACATGTAAACTTGATTTAAAACCCAGGGCTCCCATATCACCCAATGTTAAACAGAGAGAATGCAGTGAAACTTACAATGAAAAGAAGGAATTGAAGACTCTAAGAAACATAATTAAGGTTTAACAAAAGAACAACCTTTGCACAATGATCAAAGGAATGAGAACTTAAGGTATAATCCAATAACTAGTGTTCAAAGCACCATGAACCAATGCTGAAAGGAAGGATATTGGCTTTGCAATCTATGAAGATGAGAATTGGTAGTAATGAGGCGAGTTGGAATGCAACAAAATGTAATAGGTGGCAGCTAAGAGAAAAAACTAGAGAAAAAAACTCCAATTTTGACAAGCAAACTTGATTTAGAACCCAAATTTCCCATATCACCCAATGTTAAACATAGAGAATGCAGTGAAAGTTACAATGAAAAGAAGTAATTGAAGGCTCCAAGAAACATAATTGATCTTTAACGAAAGAACAACCTTTGCACAATGCTCAAAGGAACAAGAACTTAAGGTATAATCCAATAACCAGTGTTGAAAGCATCATGAACCAATGCTGAAAGGAAGGATATTGGCTTTGTAATCTATTAAGATGAGAATTGGTAGTAATGAGGCGAGTTGGAATGCAACAAAATGTAATAGGTGGCAGCTAGGAGAAAAAACTAGAGGAAAAACTCCAATGTTGATAAGCAAACCTGATTTAAAACCCAACGTTCCCATATCACCCAATGTTAAACACAGAGAATTTAGTGAAACTTACAGTGAAAAGAAGTAATTGAAGACTCGAAGAAACATAATTGATCTTTAACGAAAGAACAACCTTTGCACAATGCACAAAGGAACAAGAACTTAAGGTATAATCCAATAACATGAGTTGAAAGCATCATGAACCAATGCTGAAAGGAAGAATATTGGCTTTGCAATTTGTGCAGATGAGAATTGATAGTAATGAGGCAAGTTGGAATGCAACAAAATGTAATAGGTGGCAGCTAGGAGAAAAAACTAGTGGAAAAACTCCAATTTTGACAAGCAAACCTGATTTAAAACCCTATGTTCCCATATCAGCCATTGTTAAACACAGAGAATGCAGTGAAACTGACAGTTGAAAGAAGTAATTGAAGACTCCAAGAAACATAATTAATCTTTAACGAAAGAACAATCATTGCACAATGCTCAAAGGAACAAGAACTTAAGGTATAATCCAATAACCAGTGTTGAAAGCATCATGAACCAATGCTGAAAGGAAGGATATAGGCTTTGCGATCTATTAAGATGAGAATTGGTAGTAATGAGGAGAGTTGGAATGCAACAAAATGTAATAGGTGGCAGCTAGGAGAAAAAACTAGAGAAAAAACTCCAATTTTGACAAGCAAACCTGATTTAGAACCCAAAGTTCCCATAGCACCCATTGTTAAACACAGAGAATGCAGTGAAACTTACAGTGAAAAGAAGTAATTGAAGACTCCAAGAAACATAATTGATATTTAATGAAAGAACAACCTTTGCACAATGCTCAAAAGAACAAGAACTTAAAGTATAATCCAAGAATCAGTGTTGAAAGCATCATGAACCAATGCTGAAAGGAAGGATATTGGCTTTGCAATCTATGCAGAAGAGAATTGGTAGTAATGAGGAGAGTTGGAATGCAACAAAATGTAATAGGTGGCAGCTAGGAGAAAAAACTAGAGAAAAAACTCCAATTTTGACAAGCAAACCTGATTTAGAACCCAAAGTTCCCATAGCACCCATTGTTAAACACAGAGAATGCAGTGAAAAGAAGTAATTGAAGACTCCAAGAAACATAATTGATATTTAATGAAAGAACAACCTTTGCACAATGCTCAAAAGAACAAGAACTTAAAGTATAATCCAAGAACCAGTGTTGAAAGCATCATGAACCAATGCTGAAAGGAAGGATATTGGCTTTGCAATCTATGCAGAAGAGAATTGGTAGTAATGAGGCGAGTTGGAATGCAACAAAATGTAATATGTGGCAGCTAGGAGAAAAAACTAGTGGAAAACTCCAATTTTGACAAGCAAACCTGATTTAAAACCCTATGTTCCCATATCAGCCATTGTTAAACACAGAGAATGCGGTGAAACTGACAGTTGAAAGAAGTAATTGAAGACTCCAAGAAACATAATTGATATTTAACGAAAGAACAACCTTTGCACAATGCTCAAAGGAACAAGAACTTAAAGTATAATCCACGAACCAGTGTTTAAAGCATCATGAACCAATGCTGAAAGGAAGGATATTGGCTTTGCAAAGAAGAGAATTGGTAGTAATGAGGCGAGTTCGAATGCAACAAAATGTAATATGTGGCAGCTAGGAGAAAAAACTAGTGGAAAAACTCCAATTTTGAGAAGCAAACCTGATTTAAAACCCAATGTTCCCATATCACCCATTGTTAAACACAGAGAATGCAGTGAAACTTACAGTGAAAAGAAGTAATTGAAGACTCCAAGAAACATAGTTGATCTTTAACGAAAGAACAACCTTTGGACAATGCTCAAAGGAACAAGAACTGAAGGTATAATCCAATAACCGGTGTTGAAAACATCATGAACCAATGCTGAATGGAAGGATATTGGCTTTGCAATCTATTAAGATGAGAATTGGTAGTAATGAGGCAAGTTGGAATGCAACAAAATGTAATAGGTGGCAGCTAGGAGAAAAAACTAGAGGAAAAACTCCAATGTTGATAAGCAAACCTGATTTAAAACCCAACGTTCCCATATCACCCAATGTTAAACACAGAGAATTTAGTGAAACTTACAGTGAAAAGAAGTAATTGAAGACTTGAAGAAACATAATTGATCTTTAACGAAAGAACAACCTTTGCACAATGCTCAAAGGAACAAGAACTTAAGGTATAATCCAATAACCAGTGTTCAAAGCATCATGAACCAATGCTGAAAGGAAGGATATTGGCTTTGCAATCTATGCAGAAGAGAATTGGTAGTAATGAGGCGAGTTCGAATGCAACAAAATGTAATATGTGGCAGCTAGGAGAAAAAACTAGTGGAAAAACTCCAATTTTGAGAAGCAAACCTGATTTAAAACCCAATGTTCCCATATCACCCATTGTTAAACACAGAGAATGCAGTGAAACTTACAGTGAAAAGAAGTAATTGAAGACTCCAAGAAACATAGTTGATCTTTAACGAAAGAACAACCTTTGGACAATGCTCAAAGGAACAAGAACTGAAGGTATAATCCAATAACCGGTGTTGAAAACATCATGAACCAATGCTGAAAGGAAGGATATTGGCTTTGCAATCTATTAAGATGAGAATTGGTAGTAATGAGGCGAGTTGGAATGCAACAAAATGTAATATGTGGCAGCTAGGAGAAAAAACTAGTGGAAAAACTCCAATTTTGAGAAGCAAACCTGATTTAAAACCCAATGTTCCCATATCACCCATTGTTAAACACAGAGAATGCAGTGAAACTTACAGTGAAAAGAAGTAATTGAAGACTCCAAGAAACATAATTGATCTTTAACGAAAAAACAACCTTTGCACAATGCTTAAAGGAACAAGAACTTAAGGTATAATACAATAACTAGTGTTGAAAGCATCATGAACCAATGCTAAAAGGAAGGATATAGGCTTTGCGATCTATTAAGATGAGAATTGGTAGTAATGAGGAGAGTTGGAATGCAACAAAATGTAATAGGTGGCTGCTAGTAGAAAAATCTAGAGAAAAGACTTCAATTTTGACAAGCAAACGTGATTTAGAACCCAAAGTTCCCATAGCACGTTAGACACAGAGAATGCGGTGAAACTTACAGTGAAAAGAAGTAATTAAAGACTCCAAGAAACATAATTGATCTTTGATGAAAGAACAACCTTTGCACAATGCTCAAAGGAACAAGAACTTAAGGTATAATCCAATAACCAGGGTTGAAAGCATCATGAACCAATGCTGGAAGGAAGGATATAGGCTTCACGATCTATGAAGATGAGAATTGGTAGTAATGAGGCAAGTTGGAATGCAACAAAATGTAATAGGTGGCAGTTAGGAGAAAAAACTAGAGAAAAAGCTCCAATTTTGAGAAGGAAAGCCGTTTGAAGACCCAAAGTTCCATATCATGCATCGTTAAACACAAGGAATGCAATGAAACTTATAGTGAAAAGAAGTAATTGAAGACTCCAAGAAACATAATTGATCTTTAACGAAAGAACAACCTTTGCACAATGCTCAAAGGAACAAGAACTTTTGGTATGATCCAATAACCAGTGTTGAAAGCATCATGAACCAATGATGAAAGGAAGGATATTGGCTTTGCAATCTATGAAGATGTGAATTGGTAGTAATGCTTAAAGGAACAAGAACTTAAGGTATAATCTAATAACTAGTGTTTGAAAGCATCATGAACCAATGCTGAAAGGAAGGATATTGGCTTTGCAATCTATCAAGGTGAAAATTGCTAGAAATAAGGCTAGTTGAAATGCAACAAAACGTTATAGGAGGAAGTTGGTGGAAAAACTAGTGAAAGAACTCCAATTTTGACAAGCAAACCTGATTTAAAACCTAAAGTTCCCATTTCACCTAATGTGAAAGACAGAGAATGAAGTGAAGGTTACAGTGAGAAGAAGTAATTGAGGACTCCAAGAAACATAATTGATCTTTAACGAAAGAACAACCTTTGCACAATGCTCAAAGGAACAAGAACTTAAGATATAATCCAATAACCAGTGTTCAAAGCATCATGAACCAATGCTGGAAGGAAGTATATTGGCTTTGCAATCTATCAAGATGAAAATTGGTAGAAATGAGGTGAGTTGGAATGCAACAAAACGTTATAGGAGGGAGTTGGAGGAAAAACTAGTGAAAGAACTCCAATTTTGACAAGCAAACCTGATTTAAAACCCAAAGTTCCCATTTCACTCAATGTGAAAGACAGAGAATGAAGTGAAGGTTACAGTGAGAAGAAGTAATTGAGGACTCCAAGAAACATAATTGATCTTTAACGAAAGAACAACCTTTGCATAATGCTCAAAGGAACAAGAAGTTAAGGTATAATCCAATAACCAGTGTTCAAAGCATCATGAACCAATGCTGAACGGAACAATATTGGCTTTGCAATCTACCAAGATAAAAATTGGTAGAAATGAGGTGGGTTGGAATGCAACAAAATGTTGTAGGAGGAAGTTGGAGGAAAAACTAGTGAAAGAACTCCGATTTTGACAAGCAAACCTGATTTAGAACCCAAAGTTCCCATATCACCCATTGTTAAAGACAAGGAATGCAGTGAAATTTACAGTGAAAAGAAGTAATTGAAGACTCCAAGAAACATAATTGATCTTTAACAAAAGAACAACCTTTGCACAATGGTCAAAGAAACAAGAACTTTAGGCATGATCCAATAACCAGTGTTGAAAGCATCATGAACTAATGCTGAAGGGAAGGATGTTGGCTTTGGAATCTATGAAGATGAGAACTGGTTGTAATGAGGCGAGTTGGAATGCAACAAAATGTAATAGGTGGCAGCTAGGAGAAAAAACTAGAGGAAAAACTCCAATTTTGATAAGCAAACCTGATTTAAAACCCAATGTTCCCATATCACCCAATGTTAAACACAGAGAATGCAGTGAAACTTACAGTGAAATGAAGTAATTAAAGACTCCAAGAAACATAATTGACCTTTAACGAAGGAACAACCTTTGCACAATGCTCAAAGGAACAAGAACTTAAGGTATAATCCAATAACCAGTGTTCAAAGCATCATGAACCAATGCTGGAAGGAAGGATATTGGCTTTGCAATCTATCAAGATGAAAATTGGTAGAAATGAGGCGAGTTGGAATGCAACAAAACGTTATAGGAGGAAGTTGGAGGAAAAACTAGTGAAAGAACTCCAATTTTGACAAGCAAACCTGATTTAAAACCCAAAGTTCCCATTTCATCCACTGTTAAACACAGAGAATGCAGTGAAGGTTACAGTGAGAAGAAGTAATTGAAGACTCCAAGAAACATAATTGATCTTTAATGAAAGAACAACCTTTGCATAATGCTCAAAGGAACAAGAAGTTAAGGTATAATCCAATAACCAGTGTTCAAAGCATCATGGACCAATGCTGAAAGGAAGGATATTGGTTTTGCAATCTATGGAAATGAGAATTGGTTGTAGTGAGGCGAGTTGGAATGCAACAAAATGTAATAGGTGGCAGCTAGGAGAAAAATCTCCAATTTTGACAAGCAAACTTGATTTAAAACCCAATGTTCCCATATCACCTGATGTTAAATACAGAGAATGCAATGAAACTTACAATGAAAAGAAGGGATTGAAGACTCCAAGAAAGGTAATTGTGGTTTAACGAAAGAACAACTTTTGCACAATGCTCAAGGGAACAAGAAATTAAGGTATACTCCAATAACCAGTGTTCAAAGCATCATGAACCGATGGTGAAATGAAGGATATTGGCTTTGCAATCTAGGAAGATAAGAATTGGTAGTAATGTGGTGAGTTGGAATTCAACAGAATGTAATGGGAGTCAGCTAGGAAGAAAAGGTAGAGAAAATACTCCAATTTTGAGAAGCAAGCCTGATTTGAAGCCCAAAGCTCCCGTAGCTCCGAATGTTAAACACAAAGAAGGGAAGAAATATCACAATAAAAAGATGAAATTGTAGATTGTTAGAAACATAATTGAGGTCTAACAGAAGAACAACCTTTGGACAATGTTCAAAGGAACAAGAACTTAAGTTATAATCCAATAACCAGTGTTCAAAGCATCATAAACCAATGCTGAAAGGAAGGATATTGGTTTTGCAATCTATGAAGATGAGAATTGGTAGTAATGAGGCGAGTTGGGATGCAACAAAATGTAATAGGAGGCAGCTAGGAGGAAAAATTAAGGAAAAAACTCCAATTTTGAGAAGCAAAGCTGATTTAAAGCCCGAAGCTCCCATATCACCCAAAGTTAAGCACAGAGAGTGGACTAAAACACGCAATGAAAAGAAGGATTTGAAGACTCCAAGATACATAATTGAGGTTTAATGAAAGAACAACCTCTGCACAATGCCTAGAGGAATAAGAATTTAAGTTATAATCCAATAACTAGTGTTCAAAGCATTATGAACCCATGCAAAAAGGAAAGATATTGGGTTTGCAATCTAGGGAGATGAGATTTGGTAGTATTGAGGCAAGTTGGAATGCAGCAATACGTAATAAGAGGCAGCTAAGTAGCGAAACAAGAGAAAAAACTCCAATTTTGATAAGCAAACCTGATTGAAAGCCTAAAGCTCTTGTAGCACCAAATGTTAAACACAGAGAATGCAATGAAAATGACAATGAAAAGATGGAATTGTAGACTCCTAGAAACATAACTGAGGTTTAACAGAAGAATAGCCTTTGGACACTGTTCAAAGGAATAAGAACTTAAGGTATAATCCAATAACCAGTGTTCAAATCATTATGAACCAATGCTGAAAGGAAGGATATTGGCTTTGCAATCTATGAAGATGAGAATTGATAGTAATGAGGCGAGTTGGAATGCACCAAACAATAATAGGAGGCAGCTAGGAAGAAAAACTAGAGAAAAAACTCCAATTTTGACATGCAAACCTGATTTAAAATCCAAAGCTCCCATATCACCCAAAGTTAAACACAGAGAATGCAATGAAACTTACAATGAAAAGAAGGAATTGAAGACCCTAACAAACATCATTGATGTTTAACGAAAGAACAACCTTTGCACAATGCTGAAAGGAAGAACCTAAGGTATAATCAAATAACCAGTGTTCAAAGCATCATGAACCAATGTTGAAAGGAAGGATATTGGCTTTGCAATATATAAAGATGAGAATACGTAGTAATGAGATGAGTTGGAAAGCAACAAAATGTAATAGGTGGCAGCTAGGAGAAAAAACTAAAGAAAAAACACCAATTTTGACAAGCAAACTGATTTAAAACCCAAAGTTCCCATATCACCCCAAGTTAAGGACAGAGAATGCAATGAAACACACAATGAAAGGAAGAATTTGAAGACTCCAAGAAAAATAATTGAGGTTTAACGAAAGGGCAACCTTTGTGTAATGCTTATGGGAACAAGAACTAGAGGTATCATCCAATAACCAGTGTTCAAAGCATCATGAACCAATGCTGAAAGGAAGGATACCGGCTTTGCAATCTATAAAGAGGAGAATTCGTAGTAATGAGGCGAGTTAGAATGCAACAAAATGTAACAGAAGGCATCTAGGAGGAAAAACTCGAGCAGAAACTCCAATTTTAACATGCAAACCCGTTTTAAAACCCAAGGCTCCCATATCACCCAATGTTAAACACAGAGAATGTAGTGAAACTTACAATGAAAAGAAGGAATTGAAAACTCCAAGAAACATAATTGAGGTTTAACGAAAGAACAACCTTTGCAAAATGCTCAAAGGATCAACAACTTAATGTATAATCCAATAACCAGTGTTCAAAACATCATGAACCAATGGTGAAAGGAAGGATATTGACATTGCAATCAAGTAAGATGAGACTTGGTAGTAATAAGGCGAGTTGGAATGCAACAAAAGGTAATAGGAGGCTGCTAGGAAGAAAAACTAGAGAAAAAACTGCAATTTTGATAAGCAAACCTGATTTAAATCCAAAAGCTCCCTTATCACCCATAGTTAAACACAGAGAATGCACTAAAACACACAATGAAAGGGAGGATTTGAAGACTCCAAGAAACATAATTGAGGTTTAACGAAAGGACAACCTTTGCACAATGCTCAAAGGAACAAGAACTTATTGTATAATCCAATAACTAGTGTTCAAAGCATCATGAACCAATGGTGGAAGGAAGGATATTGGCATTGCAATCAACAAAGATGAGATTTGGTAGTAATGAGGCGAGTTGGAATGCAACAAAGGGTAATAGGAGGCAGCTAGGAAGAAAAACTAGAGAAAAAGCTCCAATTTGGAGAAGCAAACCTTATTTAAAGCCCAAAGCTCCATATCACCCAATGTTAAACACAGAGAATGCAATGTAACACACAATGAAAAGAAGGAATTGGAGACTCCAAGAAACATCATTGAGGTTTAAAAAAAGATCAACCTTTGTAGAATGCTCAAAGGAACAAGAACTTAAGGTATAATGAACCAATGTTGAAAGGAGGGATATTGGGTTTGCAATCTATCAATATGAGATTTGGCAGTAATAAGGCGAGTCGGAATGGAACAAAATGTAATAGGAGGCAGCTAGGAAGAAAAACTAGAGGAAAAACTCCAATTTTGATAAGCAAACCTGATTTAAAGCCAAAAGCTCCCATATCACCCATAGTTAAACACAGAGAATGCACTAAAACACACAATGAAAGGAAGGATTTGAAGACTCCAAGAAACATAGTTGAGGTTTTACGAAAGAAAAACCTTTGCACAATGCTCAAAGGAACAAGAACTTATTGTATAATCCAATAACCAATGTTCAAAGCATCTTCAACCAATGGTGAAAGGAAGGATATTGGTTTTGCAAACTAGGAAGATGAGAATTGGTAATAATGAGGCGAGTTGGAAGGCAACAAAACATTATAGGAGGCAGCTAGCAGGAAAAACTAGAGAAAAGACTCCAATTTTGACATGCAAACCTGATTTAAAACCCAAAGCTCCGATATCACCAAATGTTAAACACAGAGAATGCAGTGGAACTTACAATGAAAAGATGGAATTGAAGACTCCAAGAAACAAACCTGATTTAAAACCCAAAGCTCCGATATCACCAAATGTTAAACACAGAGAATGCAGTGGAACTTACAATGAAAATATGGAATTGAAGACTCCAAGAAACATAATTGAGGTTTCACGAAAGAACAAACTTTGCACAATGCTCAAAGAAACAAGAACTTAAGGTATAATCCAATAACTAGTGTTCAAAGCATCATGAACCAATGCTGAAAAGAAGGATATTGGCATTGCAATCTAGGAAGATGAGATTCGGTAGCCATGAGTCGAGTTGGAATGTAACAAAACCTTATAGGAGGCAGCTAGGATGAAAAACTAGAGAAAAAACTCCAATTTTGACATGCAAACCTGATTTAAAACCCAAAGCTCCCATATCACCAAATGTTAAACACACAGAATGCATAAAAACTTTCAATTAAAAGATGGAATTGAAGACTCCAAGAAACATAATTGACCTTTAAGGAAAGAACAACCTTTGCACAATGCTCAAAGGAACAAGAAATTAAGGTATAATCCAATAACCAGTGTTCAAAACATCATGAACCAATGGTGAAAGGAAGGATATTGGCATTGCAATCAAGTAAGATGAGACTTGGTAGTAATGAGGCGAGTTGGAATGCAACAAAAGGTAATAGGAGGCTGCTAGGAAGAAAAACTAGAGAGAAAACTCCAATTTTGACATGCAAACGAGATTTAAAACCCAAAGCTCTCATATCACCCAATGTCAAACACAGAGAATGCAATGAAATTTACAATGATAAGAAGGAATTGAAGACTCCAAGAAAGATCATTGAGGTTTAACCAAAGAACAAGCTTTGCACAATGCTCAAAGGAACAAGAACCTCAGGTATAATCCAATAACCAGTGTTCAAAGCATCATGAACCAATGCTGAAGGGAAGGATATTGGTTTTACAATCTATGAAGATGAAAATTGGTAGAAATGAGATGAGTTGGAAAGCAACAAAATGTAATAGGAGGCTGCTAGGAAGAAAAATTAGAGAAAAAACTCCAATTTTGACATGCAAACCGGATTTCAAAACCCAAAGCTCCCATATCACCCAATGTCAAACACAAAGAATGCAATGCAACTTACAATGAAAAGAAGGAATTGAAGTCTCCAAGAAATATAATTGAGGTTTAACGAAAGAACAACCTTTGCACAATGCTCAAAGGAACAAGAACTCAAGGTATAATCCAATAACCAGTGTTTGAAGCATGATGAACCAATGGTGAAAGGAAGGATATTGGCTTTGCAATCTAGGAAGATGGGATTTGGTAGTTATGAGGGGTGTTGGAATGCAACAAAATGTAATAAGAGGTAGCTAGGAAGAAAAACTAGAGAAAAAACTCAATTTTGATAAGCAAACCAGATTTAAAGCCCAAAGCTCCCACATCACCCAAAGTTAAACACAGAGGATGCAATGAGATACACAATGAAAAGAAGGGATTGAAGACTCCAAGAAACATATTTGAGATTTAACGAAAGAACAACCTTTGCACAGTGCTCATGGGAACAAGAGCTGAAGGTATCATCCAATATCCAGTGTTCAAAGCATCATGAACCAATGCTGCAAGGAAGGATATTGGCTTTGCAATCTGTGAAGATGAGAATTCGTAGTAATGAGGTGAGTTGGAATGCCACAAAATGTAATAGGAGGCAGCTAGGAGGAAAAACTAGAGAAAAAAGTCCAATTTTGACATGCAAAACTGTTTTAACACCCAAAGCTCCCATATCACCCAATGTTAAATACAGAGAATGCAATGAAACTTACAATGAAAAGAAGGAATTGAAGACAGCAAGAAACATCATTGAGGTTTAACGAAAGAACAACCTTTGCACAATGCTCAAAGGAACAACAACTTAATGTATAATCCAATAACCAGTGTTCAAAACATCATGAACCAATGGTGAAAGGAAGGATATTGGCATTGCAATCAAGTAAGATGAGACTTGGTAGTAATGAGGCGAGTTGGAATGCAACAAAAGGTAGTAGGAGGCTGCTAGGAAGAAAAACTAGAGAAAAAACTCTAATTTTGACATGCAAACCAGATTTAAAACCCAAAGCTCTCATATCACCCAATCTTAAACACAGAGAATGCAGTGAAATTTACAATGATAAGAAGGAATTGAAGATTCCAAGAGAGATCATTGAGGTTTAATGAAAGAACAAGCTTTGGACAATGCTCAAAGGAACAAGAACCTAAGGTATAATCCAATAACTAGTGTTCAAAGCATCATGAACCAATGCTGAAGGGAAGGATATTGGTTTTGCAATCTATGAAGATGAAAATTGGTAGAAATGAGACAAGTTGGAATGCAACAAAATGTAATAGGAGGCTGCTAGGAAGAAAAACTAGAGAAAAAACTCCAATTTTGACATGCAAACCAGATTTGAAAACCCAAAGCTCCCATATCACCCAATGTTAAACACAGAGAATGCAATGCAACTTACAATGAAAAGAAGGAATTGAAGTCTCCAAGAAATATAATTGAGGTTTAATGAAAGAACAACCTTTGCACAATGCTCAAAGGAACAAGAACTTAAGGTATAATCCAATAACCAATGTTCAAAGCATCATGAACCAATGTTGAAAGGAAGGATATTGGTTTTGCAATCTATGAAGATGAGAATTGGTAGTAATGAGGCGAGTTGGATTGCAACAAAATGTTATAGGAGGCAGCTAGGAGGAGAAACTAGAGAAAAAACTCCAATTTTGACATGCAAAGCTGATTTAAAAACCTAGGTTCCCATATCACCCAATGTTAAACATAGAGAATGCAATGAAACTTACAATGAAAAGAAGGAATTAAAGACTCCAAGAAGCATAATTGATCTTTAACGAAAGAACAACCATTGCAGAAAGCTCAAAGGAACAAGAACTTAAGGTATAATCTAATAACCAATGTTCAAAGAATCATGAACCAATGGAGAAAGGAAGGACATTGGCATTGCAATCTAGGAAGATGAGATTTGGTAGTAATGAGGTGAGTTGTAATGCAACAAAATGAAATAAGAGGCAGCTAAGAAGAAAAACTAGAGAAAAATCTCCAATTTTCATAAGCAACCTTGATTTAACGCCCAAAGCTCTCATTGCAGCCAGTGTTAAACACAGAGAATGCAATGAAACTGACAATGAGAGGGAGGAATTGAAGACCCCAACGAAACATAATTCAGGTTTTAACAAAAGTAAAACCTTGGCCCAATGTTGAAAGGAAGAAGAACTTGAGGTATAATCTTATAACCAGTGTTCAAAGCATCATGAACGAATGGTGAAAGGAAAGATATAGTCATTACAATCTAGAAAGAAGAGATTTGGTAGTAATGAGGTGAGTTGGAATGCAACAAAACATAATAGAAGGCAGCTGAGAAGAAAAACTAGATTAAAAGCTCCAATTTTCTTAAGGAATCCCGATTTAAACTCCAAGGCTCTCATATCAGCCAGTGTTCAACACAGAGAATGCAATGAAATTCACAATGAGAGGATTGAATTGATGACCCCAAGAAACATAATTCAGTTTTCACAAAAGTAAAACCTTGGCCCAATGCTCAAAGGAAGAAGAACTTAAGGTATAATCGTTATAACCAGTGTTCAAAGCATCATGAAGTAATGGTGAAAGGAAGGATATTGGCATTACAATCTGAAAACAAGTGATTTGGCAGTAATGATGCGAGCTGGAATGCAACAAAACGTAATAAGAGGCAGCTAAGAAGAACAACTAGAGAAAAACCTCCAATTTTGCTAAGCAATCCTTATTTAAACCCCAAAGCTCTCATAGCAGCCAGTGTTAAACACAGAAAATGCAATGAAACTCATAACAAGAGGAAAGAATTGAAGACTGCAAGAAACATAATCGGGTTTAACAAAAGTAAAACCTGGGCCCCATGCTCAAAGGAAGAAGAACTTAAGGTATAATCCTACAACCAGTGTTCACAGCATCATGAACAAATGGTAAAAGGAAGGATATTGGCATTACAATCTAGAAAGATGAGACTTGGTAGTAATGTGGCGAGTTGCAATGCAACAAAGCACAATACGAGGCAGCTAAGAAGAAAAACTAGAGAAAAAAACTCCAATTTTCATAAGGAATCTACGCCCCAAAGCTCTTATAGCAGCCAGTGTTAAACACAAAGAATGTAATGAAACTCACAACGAGGGGAAAGAATTGAAGACCACAAGAAACATAGTTTAGGTTGACAAAAAGTGAAACCTTGTCCCAATGCTAAAGGAACAAGAACTTAAGGTATAATCTTATAACCAGTGTTCAAAGCATCATGAACAAATGGTGAAACAAAGGATTTTGGCATTACAACCTAGAAAGAAGAAATTTGGTAGTAATGAGGCATGTTGGAATGCAAC
Source organism: Bruguiera gymnorhiza (assembly GCA_020883675.1). NCBI lineage: Eukaryota > Viridiplantae > Streptophyta > Magnoliopsida > Malpighiales > Rhizophoraceae > Bruguiera > Bruguiera gymnorhiza. The sequence goes on along the minus strand of JAIRCJ010001054.1, from coordinate 730,822 downwards.
AAAATGTAATAAAAGGAAGCTAAGAAGAAAAACTAGGGAAAAAACTCCAATTTTAATAAGGAATCCTGATTTAAACCCCAAGGCTCCCATAGCAGCTAGTGTTAAACACAGAGAATGCATTGAAACTCACAATGTGAGGAAGGAATTGAAGACCGCAACAAACATAATTCAGGTATAACAAAAGCAAAACCTTGGCCTAATGCTCAAAGGAAGAAGAACTTAAGGTATAATCCTATAACCAGTGTTCAGAGCATCATGAACCAATGGTGAAAGGAAGGATATTTGCATTACAATCTAGAAACAAGTGATTTGGTATTAAGGAGGCAAGTTAGAATGCAACAAAATGTAATAAGAGGCAGCCAAGAAAAAAAACTAGAGAAAAACTCCAATTGTGATAAGCAAACCTGATTTAAACCCCAAAGCTCTCATAGCAGCCAGCATTAAACACAGAAAATGCAATGAAACTTACAATGAGAGGAAAGAAATGAAGACTGCAAGAAACATAATTTGAGTTTAACAAAAGAATAACCTTGGCCCAATGCTCATAGGGTATAATCCTACAACTAGTGTTCAAAGCATCATGAACAAATGGTAAAAGGAAGGATATTGACATTACAATCTAAAAAGAACAGATTGGGTAGTAATGAGGCGAGTTCAAATGGAACAAAACGTAATAAGAGGCAGCTAAGAAGAAAAACTAGAGAAAAAACTCCAATTTTCATAAGGAATCCTGATTTAAACCCCAAGGCTCCCATAGCAGCCAGTGTTAAACACAGAGAATACATTGAAACTCACAACGAGAGCAAAGAATTGAAGACCCTAGGAAACATAATTCAGGTTTAACAAAGGTAAAATGTTGGCCCAATGCTGATAGAAAGAAGAACTTAAGGTATAATCCTACAACCAGTGTTCAAAACATCATGAACCAATGGTAAAAGGAAGGATATTGGCATTACAATCTAGAAAGAAGAGATTTGGTAGTAATGAGGCGAGTTGGAATGCAACAAAACATAATAAGAGCCAGCTAAGAAGAAAACTAGAGAAAAAACTCCAATTTTCATAAGGAATCCCGATTTAAACCCCAAGGCTGTAATAGCAGCCAGTGTTCAACATAGAGAATGCAATGAAACTCACAGGGAGAGGAAGGAATTGAAGAGCCCAAGAAACATAATTCAGGTTTCACAAAAGTAAAACCTTGGCCCAATGCTCAAAGGAAGAAGACCTTAAGGTATAACCCTATAACCAGTGTTCAAAGCTTGATGAACCAATGGTGAAAGGAAGGATATTGGCATTACAATCTAGAAACAAGTGATTCGGAATTAATTAGGCGAGTTATAATGCAACAAAACATAAAAAGTGGCAGCTAAGAAGAAAAACTAGAGAAAAAACTCCAATTTTGATAAGCAAGCCTGATATAAACTCCAAAGCTCTCATAGCAGCTGGTGTTAAACATAGAGAATGAAATGAAACTCACAAAGAGTGGAAAGAATTAAAGACCGCATGAAACATAATTTGGGTTTAACAAAAGTATAACCTTGGCTTAATGCTGATAGGGAGAAGAACTTAAGGTATAACCCTACAACCAGTGTTCAAAGCATCATGAACAAATGGTAAAAGGAAGGATATTGGCAATACAATCTAGAAAGAAGTGACTTGGTAGTAATGAGGCGAGTTGGCATGCTATAAAACATCATACGAGGAAGCTAAGAAGAAAAACTAGAGAAAAAACTCCAATTTTAATAAGGAATCCCGATTTAAACCCCAAAGCTCCCATAGCAGCCAGTGTTAAACACAGAGAATGCATTGAAACTCACAATGAGAGGAAGGAATTGATGACCCAACAAACATAATTCAGGTTTAATAAAAGTAAAACCTTGGCCCAAGGCTCAAAGGAAGAAGAACTTAAGGTATAATCCTATAACCAGTGTTCAAAGCATCATAAATGAATGGTGAAAGGAAGGTTATTTGCATTACAATCTAGAAACCAGTGATTTGGTATTAATGAGGTGAGTTAGCATGCAACAAAACATAATAAAAGGCAGCTAAGAAGAAAAACTAGAGAAAAAACTCCAATTTTGATAAGCAAACCTGATTTAAACCACAAAGCTCTCACAGCAGCCAGTGTTAAACATAGAAAATGCAATGAAACTCACAACGAGAGGAAAGAATTGAAGACCGCAAGAAACATAATTCGTGTTTGACAAAAGCATAACCTTGGCCTAATGCTGATAGGGAGAAGAACTTAAAGTATAATCCTACAACCAGTGTTCAAAGCATCATGAAGAAATAGTAAAAGGAAGGATATTGGCATTAGAATCTAGAAAGAGGAGATTTGGTAGAAATGAGGCAAGTTGGAATGCAACAAAACGTAATAAGAGGCAGATAAGAAGAAAAACTAGAGAAAAAACTCCAATTTTCATGAGGAACCCCAAGGCTCCCACAGCAGCCAGTGTTAAACACAGAGAATGCATTGAAACTCAGAATGAGAGGAAAGAATTGAAGACCCCAAGAAACACAATTTGGGTTTAACAAAAGTAAAACCTTGGCCGAATGGTAAATGGAAGGATATTTTCATTACAATCTAGAAAGAAGAGATTTGGTAGTAATGAGGCGAGTTGGAATGCAACAAAATATAATAAGAGGCAGCTAACAACAAAAACTAGAGAAAAAACTCCAATTTTTGTAAGGAATCCCGATTTAAACCCCAAGGCTCTCATAGCTGCCAGTGTTCAACACAAAGAATGCAATGAAACTCACAAGGAGGGGAAGGAATTGAAGACCCCAAGAAACATAATTCAGGTTTAACAAAAGTAAAACCTTGGCCCAATGTGGAAAGGAAGAGGAACTTAAGGTATAATCCTATAACCAGTGTTCAGAGCATCATGAAAGAATGGTGAAAGGAAGGATATTGGCATTACAATCTATAAAGAAGAGATTTGTTTGTAGTGAGGCCAGTTGGAATGCAACAAAACATAATAAGGGGCAGCTAAGAAGAATAACTAGAGAAAAAAAACTCCAATTTTGATAAGAAAACCTGATTTAAACCTCAAAGCTGTCATAGCAGCCAGTGTGAAACACAGTGAATGCAATGAAACTGATAGCAAGAGGAAAGAATTGAAGACCACAAGAAACATAATTCAGGTTTAACAAAAATAAAACCTTGGCCCAACGCTGAAAGGAAGAAAAACTTAAGGTATAATCCTATAACCAGTGTTCGAAGCATCATGCACAAATGGTGAAAGGAAGGATTTTGGCATTACAATCTAGAAAGAAGAGATTTGGTAGTAATGAGGCATGTTGGAATGCAACAAAATGTAATAAGAGGCAGCAAAGAAGAATAACCAGAGAAAAATCTCCAATTTCGATAAGAAAACCTAATTTAAACCCCAAAGCTGTCATAGCAGCCAGTGTGAAACACAGTGAAAGCTATGAAACTCACAACGAAAGGAAAGAATTGAAGACCGCAGGAAACATAATTGAGGTTTAACAAAAATAAAACTTTGGCCAAGTGCTGAAACGAACAAGAACTTAAGGTATAATCCTATAACCAGTGTTCAAAGCATCATGAATGAATGGTGAAAGGAAGGATTTTGGCATTATAATCTAGAAAGAAGAGATTTGGTAGTAATTGTTGCTGTGAGTCCCGTAATTAGCCAGCTAGCCTTTTCCAGTTATGGAAATCTTAAATTCTGGAATCCCTCATTCAATGGTCACACATATTGTACAGACCAGATTAGTTTCCTAAATTATTGTCGTGTATCTCTATATCTTGTATTCAGTTGTTATAGAAAAGCACTGGAAAAGAATAGAAAAATTATGTTAGACATGGTATCAGAGCAGATCTTGGGTTCCCTATTTTCTGATTAGGCAGGGGTCAAGATTTGTGCTCGGCTTCCATGGCTGAGGCCCCCGAAAACATACTTGATAATCTGACATAAAAAATGACGGAGATGTTGTCAAGGGTCCAGACTTCCTCTTCTCCCATCACTGATTCCCCGATGGCCCCAATCAGCATCAAGTTGGATGGTTTCAACTATGGATTATGGTCCCAGGTTGTTGAGATGTACATCTCTGGAAAAGACAAACTGGGATACATCTATGGAGACTGCTCACAACCACCAGAAACTGACCCTTCCTTTCGTAAGTGGTGCACTGAGAATGCCATGGTGAAAGGCTGGTTGATCAACTCTATGGACCAGTCCCTGGTCGTGAACTGCATTCGCTACCCAACAGCTAAGGAAGTATGGGATTCTGCTGCTACAACATACTTCGATGGAACTGACACCTCTCAGGTATACGAGCTACGACGTCGTATATCTCGAATAAAACAAGATAGTGGATCTATAGAAAAATATTACAACAATCTATAGGGTTTGTGGCGCGAGATTGATTTTTGTTGACCAAATCCAATGAAATGTGCAATTGACATACAAAGCTACAACTCCATTTTACAAGAAGAGTGAGCATACACTTTTCTTGATGGACTAGATGATCGATTGGATCATGTTTGGAGTGATGTTCTTCGCATGAAACCTTTTCCTTCAATTGAGCAGGCATATGCTCATGTTTGAAGGGAAGATTTGAGACAATTGGTGTTGATATCAGGAGCCGAAATAGTGGCCAGTGGTGCTGTTATGGCCATCAAAGGAGGGAAATCTGGCAAGTCACAAAAGTATGGGTCCTTCTCCTCACGATTTGAAGGTTATTCTAATGGACAGAAGTGCAAAACATAACTGAGAAACTTGCTTCAAACTACATGGTTACCCAGACTGGTGGCACCAATTACAAGCCTGAAAGAAACGAGATGCTCCTGCAACTGAAGACATCCCTGGTCGAGCAGCAGTGGCCACGACTGAATCTAAACTTTCTCTTATTCTCATAACTGAATCCTTTGCTGAAACCCCAGACCAAGGTAATTTTGGTCACACTCTGTACAGCTTTACTACTTGGAAGGATGGTGCATGGGTTATTGATTCTGGAGCCACGGATCATATGACATTTGATCCAAATGATTTCTCCAATACGACTCAACCACGAAGAACTTGCATTGCCAAGGCCAATGGAGCCACTTACCCGGTCACAAGGGCTGGAACCGTGCCTCTATCTCCTTCACTCTCTCTAGCTCACACACTTCTTGTTCCATCACTCTCAAACAAGTTGATGTCTGTGAGTCAAGTTACTGAAGAACTTAATTGTGTTGTACTGATATATTCCAATTTTTGTCTTCTTCAGGATGTTCTCAGCAAGGAGATTATTGGGCATGGTACTAAGAGGGGGGGGGGACTGTACTACCTTGAGGACCTTAGCACAGGCAAAGCAAATCATATGTATCATCAAATCAGTAGCCATAAACAGAAGATTTGGCTATGGCATAACAACTTGGGGCACCCATCATTTGGCTATCTCCGACATCTACTTCCATCTCTGTTTTCCCATGTGCAGAATGTGGACTTTAAATGTGATGTTTGTATCAAGGCAAAAAGCCAACGAGTTTCATATCCGGTTAGCTTGAATAAAACTCATACTCCATTTGCATTGATACACTCTGATGTGTGGGGGCCATCCCCAATACCTACCTCCTTTGGTCACCGTTGGTTTGTAATTTTTGTTGATGATTGTACTCGAATGACATGGCTTTCCCTGCTAAAAACCAAAGATGAAGTTTTCACTATGTTTCAAGCATTTCATGTCATGGTCCAGACTCAATTCTCTTCCAAGATAAAAATTCTTCGTTCTGATAATGGTGGCAAGTTCATCAACCAAAGATGTCAGGACTATTTCCAACAACAAGGTCTCCTCCATGAGACTTCATGCTCTCAAACACCACAACAAAATGGTGTCGCTGAGAGAAAAAATTGGCATATTTTAGAAAAATCTTGTTCCCTACTTCTTGGAGTGATGGTGCCAAGTCGCCATTAGGGGGATGTTGTAGCTATTGCCGTGTATTTAATCAATCGAATGCCATCTCAAATTTTGCACTTTTAAACCCCTTACAAATTCTCTCTATTCACATATCCCTGCCTTCCATATTGATGCTTCCCCCTAGAATTTTTGGGTGTGTTGCTTTTGTTCACATCCACAAAAATCAACGAACAAAGCTGGACCCATGTGCCATTCAGTGCCTATTTTTGGGGTATGGTCTACATAAAAAAGGCTTTTGGTGTTATAACCCCACTACCAACAGAACTTATATCACCATGGATGTTACATTCCTTGAGTCTAAGACTTTTTATGCTTCACCAATACCCAATTCTTCCCTTTTAGGGGGAGATGCAAGTAGAAGAGATGAATTGGTTAATGGCCTCCGTGGGTGAGCATGGAACTGGAGCTGAAACTAGAACTGGAGATAGAGAGGTATACCTGCATGACAAACTTGGAAATGAAACAGCAGCTGCTGGAAATGAAACAGCAACTGCTGGAACTGAAACAGCAGCCACTGGAACTGAAGAAGCCGAAACTGAAGAACCAGAAAATACAGAGTACTCTCAGTCCCATCACTCCTCAGTACCCGAAGACCCTCCTCCTTCTGAGAATGTTCCTGAGGTAAGTACTCCTGCTGCTGCACCTTCTATTTTGGATTCTTCTACTAGTTATGTACTGCCTGTTAGACACAATCGTGGGAAACCACCAAATAGATACAGTCCAGACACAGAAGAAAGGCAGCCCAGATATCCAATTGCAAATTATGTATCTACTCATAGTCTGTCCAAACCACTCAAGACTTTCACTCAAACACTATCCTCCTGTCATATTCCTAGTAGTGTTGAGGAAGCATTATCTGATCTAGAGTGGGTGAAAGCAATGCAAGAAGAACTAGAAGCATTAAAGAAAAATAATACATGGAAGTTGGTCCCAATACCGGAGGGAAAAAAACTTGTGGGATGCAAATGGGTGTTTTCTATAAAATACAGGGCAGATGGGTCACTCGATCGGAATAAGGCGAGACTTGTGGCGAAAGGTTTTACCCAAGCATATGACATAGACTACTCTGAAACCTTCTCACCAGTGGCAAAACTAAATACCATTAGAGTTTTGCTATCTCTTGCAGCAAATTTGGACTGGCCACTTCATCAACTCGATGTGAAGAATGCTTTCCTTCATGCAAATCTTGACGAGGAGGTATACATGGATATTTCACCAGGATATACAGGATCAACTGGGAACAAAATTGTTTGCAAATTGGAGAAGGCATTGTATGGACTAAAACAGTCACCGCAAGCATGGTTTGGCCGACTTAGCTCAGCTATGAGGAAGTATATGGCTATCGCCAAAGTAACTTTGGCCATACTCTCTTCCTGAAACACCAACAAAGCAACGTGATAGCATTAATAGTCTATGTGGATGATATGATAATTACGGGGGATGATGCTGATGAGATCTTGAGGCTAAAGGAACAATTGTCTATGGAATTTGAAATGAAGAACTTGGGAGGGCTTAAGTATTTTCTGGGAATAGAGGTGGCAAGGTCAAGAAAAGGCATTTTCTATCTCAACGAAAGTATGTACTTGACTTATTGACGGAAGTGGGATTACTAGAGGGTAGACCTATGGATATGCCAATTTTGCAAAACCATAGGCTTGGAGAATATCCGGATCAGGTGCCAACAAATAAGGTGAGGTATCAAAGACTAGTAGAGAAGCTTATTTACTTATCTCACACTCATCCAGACATTGTTTATGCCGTAAGTGTGGTAAGCTAATTTATGCATAATCCGAGTGAAGACCATATGGGTGCTGTAATTTGAATTCTCCGCTACCTAAAGTCATCACCAGGAAGAGGACTAATGTTCTCCAAGAATGCTCATATGAATATTGAAGGGTACACGGATGCTGACTGGGCTGGGAATATCTTGGATAGAAAATCTACTTCAGGCTACTTTACATTTGTGGGAGGAAACTTAGTTACATGGAGGAGCAAAAACCAGAAGGTAGTAGCATTGTCCAGTGCTGAAGCTGAATTCCGAGGGATACTTTACATTTGTGGGAGGAAACTTAGTTACACGGAGGAGCAAAAACCAGAAGGTAGTAGTATTGTCCAGTGCTGAAGCTGAATTCCGAGGGATGGCAAAAGGATTATGTGAACTTCTTTGGCTTAGAAGTTTGCTAACAGAGGTGGGCTTTCCTCCTGACTCTGAAATGAATTTATTCTGTGACAACAAAGCTGCCATCGACATACCCCATAACCCAGTTCAACACGATTGCACTGAACACGTGAAGGTAGACCGGCATTTCATCAAACAGAACCTAGAAGAAAAGATTATACAGTATGTGTTTGTTAAATCTGAGAATCAATTAGCTGACATTTTGACCAAAGCAGTTTCCAGCAGAGACTTCAATGACTCATTTGACAAGTTAGGTGTTAGAGATATATACACACCAACTTGAGGGGGAGTATTGCCGTGAGTCCTGTAATTAGCCGGCTAGCTTTTTCCAGTTATGGAAATCTTAGATTATGGAATCCCTCATTCAATGGTCACACATGATTGTAGCCGTAAATATTGTACAGACCAGATTATTTTCCTAAATTATTGTCGTGTATCTCTATATCTTGTATTCAGTTGTTATAGAAAAGCAGTAGAAAATAATAGAAAAATTATGTTAGACAGTAATGAGGCGAGTTGGAATGCAAGAAAACGTAACAACAGGCAGCTAGGAAGAGAAACTAGAGAAAAACCTCCAATTTTTATAACCAAACCTGATTTAAACCCCAAAGCTCTCATAGCAGCCAGTGTTAAATACAGTGAATGCAATGAAACTCACAATGAGTGGAAAGAATTGACGATCACAAGAAACATAATTTGGGTTTAAGCCCAATGCAGAAAGGAAGAAGAACTCAAGGTATAATCCAATAACCAGTGTTCAAAGCATCATGAACAAGTGGTGAAAGGAAGGATTTTGGCATTACAATCTAGAAAGAGGAGATTTGGTAGTAATGAGGTAAGTTGGAATGCAACAAAATGTAATAAGAGGCAGCTAAGAAGAATAACTAGAGAAAAAACTCCAATTTTGATAAGAAAACATGATTTAAACCCCAAAGCTGTCATAGCAGCCAGTGTGAAACACAGTGAATGCAATGAAACTCACGAGTGGAAAGAATTGAAGACCGTAAGAAACATAATTCAGGTTTAACAAAAGTAAAACCTTGGCCCAATGCTGAAACGAAGAAGAACTTCAGGTATAATCCTTTAACCAATGTTCAAAGCATCATGAATGAATGGTGAAAGGAAGGATTTTGGCATTACAATCTAGAAAGAAGAGATTTGGTAGTAATGAGGTGAGTTGGAATGCAACAAAACGTAATAAGAGGCAGCTAAGAAGAAAATCTAGAAAAAAAACTCCAATTTTTGTAAGGAATCCCGATTTACATCCCAAGGCTCTCATAGCAGCCAGTGTTAAACACAGAGAATGCAATAAAGCTAACAATGAGAGGAAGGAATTGAAGACCCCAAGAAACATAATTTAGGTTTAACAAAAATAAAACGTTGGCCGAATGCTAAAAGGAACAAGAACTTAAGGTATAATCCTATAACCAGTGTTCAAAGCATCATAAATGAATGGTGAAAGAAAGGATTTTGGTATTACAATCTAAAAAGAAGAGATTTGGTAGTAATGAGGCAAGTTGGAATGCAAGAAAACGTAAGAAGAGGCAGCTAAGAAGAATAACCACAAAAAGAACACCAATTTTGATAAGAAAACTTGATTTAAACCCCAAAGCTGTCATAGCAGCCAATGTGAAGCACAGTGAATCCAATGAAACTCACAACGAGGGGAAAGAATTGAAGACCACAAGAAACATAATTCAGGTTTAACAAAAGTAAAACCTAGGCCCAATGCTGAAAGGAAGAAGAACTTAAGGTATAATCCTATAACCAGTGTTCAAAGCATCATGAACGAATAGTGAAAGGAAGGATATTGGCATTACAATCTAGAAAGAATAGATTTGTTTGTAATGAGGCCAGTTGGAATGCAACAAAATGTAATAAGAGGCAGCTAAGAAGAATAACTAGAGTAAAAACTCCAATTTTGATAAGCAAACCAGATTTAAACCCCAAAGCTCTCACAGCAGCCAGTGTTAAATACAGAGATTGCAATGAAACTCACAAGGAGAGGAAGGAATTGAAGACCCCGGGAAACATAATTCAAGTTTAACAAAAGTAAAACCTTGGCCCAATGCTGAAAGGAAGACAAACTTAAGGTATAATTCTATAACCAGTGTTCAAAGCATTATGAACCAATAATGAAAGGAAGGATATTGGCATTACAATCTAGAATGAAGAGATTTGGTAGTAATGAGGCGAGTTGGAATGCAACAAAACATATTAAGAGGAAGCTAAGAAGAGAACCCAGAGAGAAAACTCCAATTTTCATAAGCAATCTTGATTTAAAGCCCAAGGCTGTCATAGCAGCCAATGGTGAAAGGAAGGATATTGGCATTACAATCTAGAATGAAGTGATTTGGTAGTAATGAGACGAGTTGGAATGCAACAAAATGTAATAAGAAGAAGCTAACTAGAAAAACTAGAGAAAAAACTCCAATTTTCATAAGCAATCCTGATCTAAAACCCAAAGCTCTCATAGCAGCCAGTGTTAAACACAAAGAATGCAATGAAACTCACAATCACAAGAAGGAATTAAAGACCCCAAGAAGCATAATTCAGGTTGAACAAAAGTAAAACCTTGGCCTAAAGTAGACAGGAAGAAGAACTTAAGGTATAAGCATCATGAACCAATGGTGAAAGGAAGGATATTGGCATTGCAATCTAGAAAGAAGAGATTTGGTAGTAATGTGGTGAGTTGGAATGCAACAAAACGTAATAAGAGGAAGCTAGGAAGAAAAACTAGTGGAAAAACTCCAATTTTCATAAGCAATCCTGATTTAAAGCGCAAAGCTCTCATAGTAGCCAGTGTTAAACATAGAGAATGCAATGAAACTCACAATGAGAGGAAGGAATTGAAGACCCCAAGAAACATAATTTAGGAGTAACAAAAGCAAAACCTTTCCGGAATGCTTCAAGAACAAGAACCTAAGGTATAATCCTATAACTAGTGTTCAAAGCATCATGAACCAATGGTGAAAGGAAGGATATTGTTATTACAATCTAGAAAGAAGAGATTTAGCAGTAATGGGCCAAGTTGGAATCCAACAAAACTTAATAAAAGGCAGTTAAGATGAAAAACTAGAGAAAAAACTCCAATTTTGATAAGCAAATCTGATTTAAAGCCCAAAGCTCTCATAGCAACCAATGTTAAACACAAAACTGCAATGAAACTCACAATCAAAAGAAGGAATTGAAGACCCCGAGAAACATAATTGGGGTTTAACAAAAGAGAATACTTGGCCTAATGCTCAAAGGAAGAAGATCATATGCTATAATCCTATAACCAGTGTTGAAAGCATCAAGAACCAATGGTGAAAGGAAGGATATTGGCATTACAATCTAGAAAGAAGAGATTTGGTAGTAATAAGACATGTTGGAATGCAACAAAACGTAATAAGAGGAAGCTAAGAAGAAAAACTAGAGAAAAAACTCCAATTTTCATAAGCAATCCAGATTTAAAGCCCAAGGCTCTCATAGCAGCCAATCTTAAACACAGAGAATGCAATAAAACTCACAATGTGAGGAAGGAGTTGAAGGCCACAAGAAACATAATTCAGGTTGAACAAAAGTAAAACCTTGCCACAACACTGAAAGGAAGAAGAACTGAAGGTATAATCCTATAAGCAGTGTTCAAAGCATCATGAATCGATGGTGAAAGGAAGGATTGGCATTATAATCTAGAAAGAAGAGATTTGGTAGTAATGAGGCGAGTTGGAATGCAACAAAATGTGGAAGAGGAAGCTAGGAAGAAAAACTAGAGAAAAAACTCCAATTTTCATAAGCAATCCTGATTTAAAGCCCAAAGCTCTCATAGCAGCCAGTGTTTAACATAAAGAAAGCAATGAAACTCACAATGAGAGGGAGGAATTGAAGATATCAAGAAACATAATTCAGGTGTAACAAAAGCCAAACCTTGGCGCAATGCTGAAAGGAAGAAGGACTTAAGGTATAATCCTATAACCAATGTTCAAAGCATCATGAACCAATGGTGAAAGGAATGATATTGGCATTACAATCTAGAAAGAAGATATGTGGTAGTAATGAGGTGGGTTGGAATGCAACAAAACATAATAAGAGGAAGCTAAGAAGAAAAATTAGGGAAAAAACTCCAATTTTGATAAGCAATGCTGATTTAAAGCCCAAAGCTCTCATAGTAGCCTGTGTTAAATAAAGAGAATGCAATGAAACTAACAACGAGAGGAAGGAATTGAAGACTATAAGGAACATAATTCAGGTTTAACAAAATTAAAACCTTGCCACAATGCTGAATGGAAGAAGAACTTAAGGTATAATCCTATAACCAGTGTTTAAAGCATCATGAACCAATGGTGAAAGGAAGGATATTGGCATTACAATCTAGAAAGAAGAGATTTGGTAGTAATGAGGCGAGTTGGAATGCAATAAAGTGTAATAAGAGGGAGCAAAGAAGGAAAAATAGAGAAAAAACACCAATTTTCAAAAGCAATCCACATTTAAAGGCCAAAGCTCTCACAGGAGCCAGTCTTAAACACAGAGAATGGAATGAAACTCACAATGAGAGGAAGGAATTGAAGACCGTAAGAAACATTATTAAGGTTTTAAAAAGTAAAACCTTGGCCTATTGCTGAAAGTAAGAAAAACTTAAGGTATAATCCTGTAACCAGTGTTCAAAGCATCATGAACCAATGGTGAAAGGAAGGATATTGGCATTGCAATCTAGAAAGAAGAGATTTGGTAATAATGAGGCGAGTTGGAATGCAACAAAAAGTAATAAGACAAAGCTAAGAAGAAAAGCTAGAGGAAAAACTCCAATAAGCAATCCTAATTTAAAGCCCAAAGCTCTCATAGCAGCCAGTGTTAAACATAGAGAATGCAATGAAACTCATAATGACAAGAAGGAATTGAAGACCCCAAGAAACACAATTCAGGCCGAACAAAAGTAAAACCTTGCCGCAACGCTGAAAGGAAGAAGAACTGAAGATATAATCCTATAAGCAGTGTTCAAAGCATCATGAATCGATGGTGAAAGGAAGGATTGGCATTATAATCTAGAAAGAAGAGATTTGGTAGTAATGAGGCGAGTTGGAATGCAACAAAATGTGAGAAGAGGAAGCTAGGAAGAAAAACTAGAGAAAAAACTCCAATTTTCATAAGCAATCCTGATTTAAAGCCCAAAGCTCTCATAGCAGCCAGTGTTTAACACAGAGAAAGCAATGAAACTCACAATGAGAGGAAGGAATTGAAGATACCAAGAAACATAATTCAGGTGTAACAAAAGCCAAACCTTGGTGCAATGCTGAAAGGAAGAAGGACTTAAGGTATAATCCTATAACCAATGTTCAAAGCATCATGAACCAATTGTGAAAGGAATGATATTGGCATTACAATCTAGAAAGAAGATATTTGGTAGTAATGAGGTGGGTTGGAATGCAACAAAACGTAATAAGAGGAAGCTAAGAAGAAAAACTAGGGAAAAAACTCCAATTTTGATAAGCAATACTGATTTAAAGCCCAAAGCTCTCATAGCAACCTGTGTTAAATAAAGAGAATGCAATGAAACTAACAATGAGAGGAAGGAATTGAAGACCGTAAGAAACATAATTCAGGTTTAACAAAATTAAAACCTTGCCATAATGCTGAACGGAAGAAGAACTTAAGGTATAATCCTATAACCAGTGTTCAAAGCATCATGAACCAATAGTGAAAGGAAGGATATTGGCATTACAATCTAGAAAGAAGAGATTTGGTAGTAACGAGGGTTGTTGGAATGGAACAAAATATAATTGATGCGGAAAAACCCCTAAAGACATGGCTGAGGGACCCAACACATACAAGGAATCAAAGACTATCTAGGAAAGCTAAATCAGACTGTAAAAAAGCAAACCCTAGACCCAACATTCAAAGCAACATGAACCTAGGTATTTAAGAAAGATATGGATGCCACACTCCAAAAAAGAAAGGAATTAGGATTGATAAGTCAATTTGAACGCTACAAGAAGAAGTACCTCTTGATAAGTTCTTTAGTTCTCAAAAGAACCGAGGGAGAAAAACCCTTGCTTTCTATTTCACTCAAAGTTGTCTAATCTCTAGAGCTTACAAGGGGTGCCTATTTATAGGCTAAGATAGCAATCCTAAAGAGGCATAAATTCCTAGTTGGGAGAAATCATTATTTTGGAGGAATTTCGGACAAATTGCAGCACATATAATGAATTCCTATTTAGGAGTGAATACTATTACTTAATCTGACCCATTAAGTATTTCAATTATATTAATTAGGTCTAAACTCTCTTTCAAACTTGAATTTGCACCTTTTGAAACTTGGTTGGCCTGAATGTCTAAATCAGCCCATTTAGTGCTTCTTTAATATTTTTGGCTCTAGCTCATCTTATTGGGCCTTCTGCAATGTGCAATGGATGTCTTGCATCCATTGAAACTCTAGCTCATGTTATTGAGTCTTTTGGAAAGTGCAATGGAAGCTCTAGCTCGTGTTATTGGGCCTTCTAAAATGTGCAATGGACCTCTTGCATCCATTGAGACTTTGGCTCGTGTTATTGGGCGTTCTGGAATGTGCAATGGACCTCTTGCATCTATTGAAATCTTTCACCCATCATCTCCACAGTTCTCTTTAGTAACAAGAGGAAGCTAAGAAGAAAAACTAGAGGAAAAACTCCAATTTTCATAAGCAATCCTGATTTAAACCCCAAAGCTCTCATAGCAGCCAGTGTTAAACACAGAGAATGCGATGAAACTCCCAATGAGAGCAAAGAATTGAAGACCCCACGAAACATAATTTAGGTGTAACAAAAGCAAAACCTTGGCGCAATGCTGAAAGGAAGAAGAAGTTAAGGTAAAATCCTATAACCAATGTTCAAAGCATCATGAACCAATGGTGAAAGGAAGGATATTGGCATTACAATTTAGAAAGGAGATTTGGTAGTAATGAGGCGAGTTGCAATGCAACAAAACGTAATAAGAGGAAGCTAAGAAGAAAAACTAGAGAAAAAACTCCAATTTTCATAAGCAATCCACAATTAAAGCCCAAAGCTCTCATAACAGCCAGTCTTCAATACAGAGAATGCAATGAAACTCATAATGAGAGGAAGGAATTGAAGACCACAAGAAACATAATTTAGGCTGAACAAAAGTAAAACCTTGGCCTAAGTCTCAAAGCAAGAAGAGCTTATGTATAATCATATAAGTAGTGTTCAAAGCATCATGAACCAATGGTGAAAGGAAGGATATTGGCATTACAATCTAGAAAGAAGGGATTTGGTAGTAATTAGGCAAGTTGGAATGCAACAAAACGTAATAAGAGGAAGCTAAGAAGAAAAACTAGAGAAAAAAGTCCAATTCTCATAAGCAATCCTAATTTAAAACCCAAAGCTCTCATAGCAGCCAGTGTTAAACACAAAGAATGCAATGAAGCTCACAATCACAAGAAGGAATTGAAGACCCTAAGAAACATAATTCAGGTTGAACAAAAGTAAAACCTTGGCCCAATGCTGAACGGAAGAAGAACTTAAGGTATAATTCTGTAACCAGAGTTCAAAGCATCATGAACCAATGGTGAAAGGAAGGATATTGGCATTGCAATATAGAAAGAAGAGATTCGGTAGTAATGTGGTGAGTTGGAATGCAACAAAACGTAATAAGAGGAAGCAGAGAAGAAAATCTTGAGGAAAAACTTGAATTTTCATAAACAATCCTGATTTCAAACCCAAAGCTCTCATAGCAGCCAGTGTTAAACACAGAGAATGCAATCAAACTCACAATAACAAGAAGGAATTGAAGACCCTAAGAAATATAATTCAGGTTGAACAAAAGTAAAACCTTGGCCCATTGGAGAAAAGGAACAAGAACTTAAGGTATAATCCTATAACCAGTGTTCAAAGCATCAAGAACTAATGGTGAAAGGAAGGATATTGGCATTACAATCTAGAAAGGAGAATTGGTAGTAATGAGGCAAGTTGAAATGCAACAAAATGTAATAAGAGGAAGCTAAGAAGAAAAACTAGAGAAAAAACTCCAATTTTCATAAGCAATCCACATTTAAAGCCCAAGGCTCTCATAGCAGCAAGTCTTAAACACAGAGAATGCAATGAAACTCACAATGAGAGGAAGGAGTTGAAGGCCACAAGAAACATAATTCAGGCTGAACAAAAGTAAAACCTTGGCCCAAGTCTCAAAGCAAGAAGAGCTTAAGGTATAATCGTATAAGCAGTGTTCAAAGCATCATGAACCAATGGTGAAAGGAAGGATATTGGGATTGCAATCTAGAAAGAAGGGATTTGGTAGTAATTAGGCAAGTTGGAATGCAAAAAAATGTAATAAGAGGAAGCTAAGAAGAAAAACTAGAGAAAAAATTCCAATTTTCATAAGCAATCCTAATTTAAAGCCTAAAGCTCTCATAGCAACCAGTGTTAAACATGAAGAATGCAATGAAACTCACAATCACAAGAAGGAATTGAAGACCCTAAGAAAATAATTCAGGTTTAACAAAAGTAAAACCTTGGCCCAATGCTGAAAGGAAGAAAACTTAAGGTATAATCCTGTAACTAGAGTTCAAAGCATCATGAACCAATGGTGAAAGGAAGGATATTGGCATTGCAATATAGAAAGAAGAGATTTGGTAGTAATGTGGTGAGTTGGAATGTAACAAAATGTAATAAGAGGAAGCAAAGAAGAAAATCTTGAGGAAAAACTTGAATTTTCATAAGCAATCCTAATTTCAAACCCAGAGCTCTCATAGTAGCCAGTGTTAAACACAGAGAATGCAATCAAACTCACAATTAGAGGAAGGAATTGAAGACCGCAAGAAACATAATTGTTGTAGAACAAAAGAAAAACCTTGGCCCAATGCTCAAAAGAACAAGAATATAAGATATAATCCTCTAACCAGTGCTCAAAGCATCATGAACCAATGGTGAAAGGAAGGATATTGACATTGCAATCTAGTGAGAAGAGATTTGGCAGTAATGAGGCGAGTTGGAAAGTAAGAAAATGTAATAAGAGGCACCAAAGAAGAAAAACTAGAGAACGAACTCCAATTTGGATAAGCAAATGTGATTTAAAGCCCAAAGCTCTCATAGCGCCCAATGCTAAACAAAGAGAATGCAAGGAAACTCACAATGAAAAGAAGGAATTGAAGACCCCAAGGAACATAATTGTTGTGGAAGAAAAGAAAAACCTTGGCCCAATGCTCAAAAGAACAAGAATATAAGGTATAATCCTATAACTAGTGTTGAAAGCATCATGAACCCATGGTGAAAGGAAGGATATTGGCATTGCAATATAGTGAGATGAGATTTGGTAGTAATGAGATGAGTTGGAATGCAACAAATGTAATAAGAGGCACCGAAGAAGAAAAAGTAGAGAAAAACTCCAATTTTGATAAGCAAAACCTGATTTAAAGCCCAAAGCTCTCATAGCACTCAATGTTAAACACAGAGAATGCAATGAAACTCACGATCGAAGGAAGGAATTGATGAACCTAGAGAACAAACTTGAGTTTTAACAAAAGAAAAACCTTGGCCCAATGCTTAAAGGAATAAGAAGGTATAATCCTATAACCGATGTTCAAAGCATCATGAGCCATTCGTGAAAGGAAGGATATTGGCTTCACAATCTCGAGAGAAGAGAATTTGTAGTAATGAATGCAAAAAAATATAATAAAAGGCAGCTAAGATGAAAAACTAGAGAAAAAATTCTGATTTTGATAAACAAACCTGATTTAAAGCCCAAAGCTCTTATAGCAGCCAATGTTAAACACTGAGAATGCAATGAAACTCATAATAAAAAGAAGGAATTGAAGACCCCAGGAAACATAATTGAGGTTTAACAAAAGAAAAACCTTGGCCCAATGCTCAAAGGAATAAGAACTTAAGGTATAATCCTATAACTAGTGTTCAAAGCCTCATGAGCCAATCGTGAAAGGAAGTATATTGGGTTTACAATCTAGAGAGAAGAGATTTTGTAGTAATGAGGTGAGTTGGAATGGAACAAAACGTAATAAAAGGCAGCTAAGAAGAGAAACTAGAGAAGAACTAGATAAAAAAAACTCCAATTTTGATAAACAAACCTGATTTAAAGCCCAAAGCTCTCATAGCACCCAATGTTAAACATGGAGAATTTAAGAAAACTCACAATGGAAAGAAGGAATTGAAGACCCCAGGAAACATAATTGAGGTTTAACGAAAGAAAAACCATGGCCTAATGCTCAAAGGAAGAAGAATATAATGTATAATCCTATAACCAGTGTTCAAAGCATTATGATCCAATGGTGAAAGGAAGGATATTGGCATTGCAATCTATTAAGAAGAGATTTGGTAGTAATGAGGCGAGTTGGAATGCTACAAAACATAATAAGAGGCACCGAAGAAGGGAAATTGGAGAAAAAACTCCAATTTTGATAAGCAAACCTGATTTGAAGCCCAAAGCTCTCATAGCACCCAATGTTAAACACAAAGAATGCAATGAAACTCACAATGAAAAGAAGGAATTGAAGACCCTTGGAAACATAATTATGGTTTAACAAAAGAAAAACTATGGCCCAATGCTCAAAGGAACAAGAACTTAAGGTATAATTTGATAACCAGTATTCAAACCATCTGAACCAAGAGTGAAAGAAGGATATTGGCTTTATAATTTGGAGATAAGAGATTTTGTAGTAATGAGGTGAGTTGGAATGCAA
Source organism: Bruguiera gymnorhiza (assembly GCA_020883675.1). Classification (NCBI taxonomy): domain Eukaryota; kingdom Viridiplantae; phylum Streptophyta; class Magnoliopsida; order Malpighiales; family Rhizophoraceae; genus Bruguiera; species Bruguiera gymnorhiza. The sequence goes on along the minus strand of JAIRCJ010001054.1, from coordinate 712,055 downwards.
CAAAATGTAATATAAGGCAACTAAGAAGAAAAACTAGAGAAAAAACTCCAATTTGGATAAGTCATCCTGATTTAAAGCCCAAAGCTCTCATAGCACCCAATGTTAAACACAGAGAATGCAATGAAACTCACAATGAAAAGAAGGTATTCAAGACCCCAAGAAACATAATTGAGGTTTAAGAAAAGAAAAACCTTGGCCCAATGCTCAAAGGAACAAGAACCTAAGGTATAGTCCTATAACCAATGTTCAAGACATCATAAACTAATGGTGAAAGGAAGGATATTGGCATTGCAATCTAAGGAGAAGAGATATGGTAGTAATGAGGTGAGTCGGAATGCAACAAAACGTAATAAGAGGAAGCTAAGAAGGAAAACTAGAGAAAAAACTATAATTTTGATAAGCAAAGTAGATTTAAAGCCCAAAGCTCTCACAACACCTAATGCTAAACACAGAGAATGCAATGAAACTCATAAAGAAATGAAGGAATTGGAGACCCTAGGAAACATAATTTAGGTTTAACAGAAGAAAAACCTTGGCCTAATGCTCAACGGAACAAGAACCTAAGGTATAATCCTATAACCAGCGTTCAAAGCATCATGAACCAATAGTGAAAGGAAATAAATTGGCTTTACAAACTAGAGAGAAGAGATTTTGTAATAATGAGGTGAGTTGGAATGCGACAAAGGTGATAAAAGGCAGCTAAGAAGATAATCTAGAGAAAAAACTCCAATTTTGATAAGCAAACCTGATTTAAAGCTCAAAGCTCTCATAACACCCAATGTTAAACACAAAGAATGCAATAAAGCTCACAATGAAAAGAAGGAATTCAAGACCCCTTGAAACATAATTGAGGTTTAACAAAAGAAAAACCTTGGCCCAATGCTCAAAAGAACAAGAACTTAAGGTATAGTCTTATAACCAATGTTCAACACATCATGAACTAATGGTGAAGGGAAGGATATAGGCATTGCAATCTAGGGAGAAGAGATTTGGTAGTAATGAGGCGAGTTAGAATGCAACAAAACATAATAAGTGGCACCTACGAAGAAAAACTAGAGAAAAAACTATAATTTTGATAAGTAAACCAAATTTAAAACCCAAAGCTCTTATTGCATCCAATGTTAAATACAGAGAGAATGCAATGAAACTCATAAAGAAATGAAGGAATTGAAGACCCCAAGAAACATTATTAAGGTTTAACAAAAGAAAACCTTGGCCCAGTGCTCAGAGGAAAAAGAACTTAAGGTATAATCCTATAACCAGTGTTCAATGTTATGCAGAAAACCCCAAAAAGAAGTGGCTTAGGGACCCAACGCACACAAGGAATCAAAGAACAACTAGGAAAGCTAAATCAGAGTTTAATAACACAAACTCTAGACCCAATGTTCGAAGGAATGTGAGTCTAGGGTATTTAAGAAGGATATCGATGCCACGCTCCATAAAAGAAAGAAATTGGGAGTGATAAGTCAATTGGAATGCCACAAGAAGAAATACCTCTTGATAAGTTTGTTATTTCTTAAAAGAACAGAGGAAGAAAAACTCTTGCTTTCTATTTTACTCAAAGTTGTCTGATCTATTGTCTTATTTTCCAGAGCTTACAAGGGGTGCCTATTTATAGGCTAAGATAGCAATCCTAAAGAGGCACAAATTCCTACTTAGGACAATTCCTTATTTAGGAGGAATTCCTATCTAGGGACAAATTCTTACACATAAAATAAATTCTTAATTTGGAGTGACTACTATTACTTAGTCCTAACTCTTTAAGTACTCCAATGATATTAGTAAGGCTTGGACTCTCTTCCAAGCTTGAATTCACACCATTTGAAACTTGGTTGCCCTGAATGTCCTTAATCAACCCATTTAGATACTCTTTCACCTTTCTGGCTCTAGCCTGTGTTATTGGACCTCTTGGAATGTGCAATGGACCTCTTGTATCAATTGAAACTCTAGCTTGTGTTATTGGGTCTTTTGGAATGTGCAATGGACCTCCCACATCCATTGAATCCTTCCACCCATCATCTCTACCATTCTCATCATTTCCCCTTTCCTCGAAAGGATTCATCCTTAAATCATCACCTTGTTTATACTTGATGATGTAGGGAAAGGTCTGAATGAATTTGATCCACTTGGCATGTCTTTTGTTCAACTTTCCTTGTACAAGTAAGATAGGAACTACATAATGACTCATGCTTTCCCTCACATATGCTTTCAAAATAAGTTCTTCAACCTACCTCTTAAGCTCCTTTGTCTCCTCAGGATTACTATTATATGTTGGCTGGTTTGGGATGGATGCACCAAGGGTGAAATCAATTTGATGCTCAATTCCTCTCTTGGGTGGCAATCCACTTGGGCCATTGTCATGATTTAAATTCTTGCAATAGAACAACAACAACACTAGGCAAAGATGGGTCAAACTTGTTAGTGTTAAAATAAGCCTCTTTATACAAAAGTATGATCATAGGTTAAGTTATAAACCTATAGCCACTTTTCAAAGCATCATGAACCAAAGGTGAAAGGAAGGATATTGGCATTATAATCTAGGAACAAAAGAGTAGGTAGAAATGAGCAGGGTTAGAATGCAACAAAACGTAATAAGAGGCAGCTAAGAAAAAGGACTAGAGAAAACACTTCAATTTTGATAAGCAAACCTGATTAAAGGCCAAAAGCACTCATAGCACCTAATGTTGAACACAAAGAATGCTATCAAAGCCACAATCAAAAGATGCAATTAAAGACCCCAAAAAACATAAATCATGTTTAACAAAAGTAAAACCTTGACCTAATGCTCAAAGGAACAAGAACATCCAGTATAATCCTATGCCTACAGTTTGAAGTATCATCAACTAATGGTGAAAGTAAGGATATTGGCATTACAATTTAAAAAGAAGAGACTTGATATTGATGAGCTTAGTTGGAATGCAACAAAATGTAATAAGAGGAAGCTAAGAAGAACAACTAGAGAAAAAACTCCAATTTTGATAACCAAACCTGATTTAAAGCCCAAAACTCTTATACCACCGCATGTTAAGCACAAAGAATGCAAAGAATCCCACAATCAAAAGAAGGAATTGAAGACCCTAAGAAGCATAATTGAGGTTTAACAAAAGCAAAACCTTGGCCTAAGGCTTGAAGGAACAAGAACTTATGGTATAATCCTATAGCCATATTTCAAAGCATCATGAACCATTGGCATTAAAATATTGAAAGAAGAGATTTGGTAGTAATGAGCCGAGTTGAAATGCAACAAAACGTAATAAGAGGCCACATTACCCTATCATAAATAAATAAATTTTAGCTATTATGCTATACATTCAAAAATTTGAAAGTGATTTGTTAAATCAAAGATTTCTTCTAAAGATAGATTCTAAGGCAACAAAGGATCTCCTTACTAAAATGTTAAGAACATTGCATCTTAACAAATCACGTTGGAGTTTTTTTATCTCGTTCTTCTCCTTAGCTGCCTCTTATTACATTTTGTTGTGTTCCAACATGATTTAATGCAATGTTCCAGATTTAAAGCCCAAAACTCTTATAGCACTGAATGTTAAGCATAAAGAATGCAAAGAATCCCACAATCAAAAGAAGGAATTGAAGACCCCAAGAAGCATAATCGAGGTTTAACAAAAGCAAAACCTGATTTAAAGCCCAAAGCTCTCATAGCATTGAATGTTGAACACACAGAGTGTAGAGAAACCAACAACCAAAAGTAGGAATTAACCTTAACCCAAAGCTTAAAAGAAACAAGAATTTCTGGTAAAATCCTATACCCACTACCCAAAGCATCATGAACCAATGGTGAAAGAAAGTATATTGGTATTGCAATCTAGAATGAAGAGATTTGGTATAAATGAGCCAAGTTGGAAAGCAACAAAATGAAATAAGAGGCAGCTAAGAAGAAAAATGAGAGAAAAAACTTCAATTTTGATAACCAAACTTGATTTAAAGCCCAGAGCTCTCATAGCAACCAATATTAAACACAAAGAATGCTATGAAACCCACAATCAAAAGATGGAATTGAAGACCTGTTGTTCCCACAGCCTTGTATGGGTTGTAATTGTTGTCAACTAGGGTTAAGTGTGCAAGAGAGTAAAGTCACATGGAAGGGCAGTAAAATCACATGGAAGGGCAAGAAAGTAAATCTGCCGCATAAGGGCAAGAACGTAAATCTGCCATGTAAGCCCTATTAGGGTTTTATGGAAGAGAGTATATAAAGGCCTTGGAAGACAAAACTAGGATAGAGGGCCAACACAATTGAATAAACAGCAACCCTACAGCAACTGGCCAAAAGGAAGAGAGAGCAGAACGGCAAGAGATCAGAAACAACACCACCAGGAGAGCAAACCAGAAACGTCACCTCCGGGAGAGCAAACCAGAACGTGCGACCTCCTGCAAGCAAACCAGAAATGCCTCCTGCAAGCAAACCAGAAACGCACAACCAGCAAGAGGAGAAGTAAGAAACAGACCACCCGGAAGAGAAGACAGCAGACCTGGTATCCGTGAGACCACCCGGAAGAGAAGACAGCAGACTAGAAGCGTGAGGCAGGCCGAGAGACGTGAAACGGCAGACCAGAAGCGTGAGACCAGAACGTGCAACAGCGTGACTGATCAGAAGCGTGGGGCAGGCCGTGAGACGTGAAACGGCAGACCAGAAGCTTGAGTGCAAGCTGTGAAACCGTGAGACGGTGAAAGCAGGAGCTGTGTGAGACAACCTAGAGAAGGAATTCAGCGAAGCATCGGAAAGAACTCAACGTATTTCCAGATTTCTTCAAGAGAGGTTAGAGAGCGTTGCGGTGAACTTCTAAGCGGCAGTGGAGCAGCCTTTTAATTCAACAGAGGCAAGACAAGCTAGAAGAAGGGTAGACACAGTAAGTGACACTCTTTGTATTGTATTTGCTTAGTAATTGCAATAGTGAAAGGAGCAGAAGATTAAGACATCCATTGTAACTGGAATTCTCAAGTATAGTGGATAGTCTCGGTAAGGGAGAGTCCCTACCACCGTGGATGTACGTCACGTTGACGGAACCACGTAAATCTCGTGTGTCCTTAATTTGCTTTACGTTCTGTGTTTTGAATTAAGTTGTGAACGCAGCTAAAGTATCAGCCAACCTATAACCTAATGAAGACCTAAACAAGAACATCTGAATTGTCTATTAGGCAAGGTGTCTGAAAGGTGACTTTGGGGACTATTGTGATTAGTACGTAGCAATAGATCTACCTTAGTCGAATCTGAGAAAGAGTTTGCTTATAAGAAGAGATTGAAGTTGTTCACTTGCCTGCGAATTGCAAATTGTGGTGATACTGATTCACCCCCCTCTCAGTATCACAAACTAGTAGATCCTAGGGTGAAGTTGGGAACTTCAAGACCCCATGAAACATAAATGATGTTTAACAAATATAAAACCTTGGTGCAATGCTGAAAGGAACAACAACATAAAGTACTATCCGATGCCCATAGTTAAAAGCATCATCAACTAATGATGAAAGGAAGCATATTGGCATTACAATAAAGAAAGAAGAGATTTGGTAGTAATGAGATGAGTAGGAATGCAACAAAATGTAATAAGAGGCAGCTAAGAAGAACAAGAGAAAAAAAACCTCCAATTTTGATAAGCAAACTTGATTTAAAGCCCAAACCTCTCATAGCACCCAATGTTAAATACAAAGAATGCAATAAAACCCACTATCAAAAGAAGGAATTAAGGAGCCTGAGAAATATAATAGAGGTTACACAAATGTAAAACCTTGGCCCAATGTCTAAAGGAACAAGAACTTAAGATATAATCCTATACCCACAATTCAAAGCGTCATGAACTAAAGGTGAAAGGAAGGATATTGACATTACAATCTATAAAGAAGAGATTAGGTAGTAATGAGCTGAGTTGGAATGCCACAAAACATAATAAGAGGTGGCTAAGAAGAAGAACGAGAGAAAAAACTCCAATTTTGATAAGCAAACTTGATTTACAAGCCAAAGCTCTCATAGCTCCGAATGTTAGGCACAAAGAATGCAAAGAATGCCACAATTAAAAGAAGGAATTGAAGACCCCAATAAGCACAATTGAGGTTTAACAAAAGTAAAACCTTGGCCCAATGCCTAAAGGAACAAGAACTTATGGTATAATCGTATACCCACAGTTCAAAGCATCATGAACCAAAGGTGAAAGGAAGCATATTGGCATTAAAATCTAGAAAGAAGAGATTTGGTAGTAATGAGCCGAGTTGAAATGCAACAAAATGTAATAAAAGGCAGCTAAGAAGAAGAACGAGAGAAAAAACACCAATTTTGATAAGCAAACCTGATTTAAATCCCAAAGCTTTGATAGCACCCAATGCTAAACACAAAGAATGCTATGAAATCCACAATCAAAAGATGGAATTGAAGACCCAAAAAAACATAAATGATGTTTAACAAATGTAAAACCATGGCCCAATGTTGAAAGGAATGACAAAATAAGGTAATATCTGATGCCCACAGTTAAAAGCCTTATTAACCGATGGTGAAAGGAAGCATATTGGCATTACAATAAAGAAAGAAGAGATTTGGTAGTAATGAGTTGAGTAGGAATGCAACAAAACGTAATAAGAGGTAGCTAAGAAGAAGAATGAGAGAAAAAACTCCAATTTTGATAAGCAAACCTGATTTAAAGCCCAAAGCTCTTGTAGCACCTAATGTTAAACACATAGAATGCAAGGAAATCCACAATGAAAATAAGGAATTGGAGACCCCAAGAAACTTAATTAAGGTTTAACAAAAGTAAAACCTTGGTCCAATGCTGAAAGGAATAAGAACATAAGGTATAATCCTATACTTCGAGATCAAAGCATCATGGACCAAAGGTGAAAGGAAAGATATAGGCATTACAATCTAGAAAGAAGAGATTTGGTAGTAAGAGACATGTTGGAGTGCAACAAAACATAATAAGAGGCAGCTAAGAAGATGAACAAGAGAAAAAAGTCCAATTTTGGTAAGCAAACCTGATTTAAAACCCAAAACTCTCACAGCACCCAATGTTAAACACAAAGAGTGTAGTGAAACCAACAACCAAAAAAAGGAGTTGAAGACCCCAAGAAGCATAATTGAGGTTTAACATAAGTAAAACCTTGACCCAAAGCTTAAAAGGAACAAAAATTTAAGGAATAATCCTATACTTAGAGTTCAAAGCATCATGAACCAATGGTGAAAGGAAAGATATAGGTATTACAATCTAGAAAGAAGAGATTTGGTAGTAATGAGCCAAGTTGGAAAGCAACGAAACGTAATAAAAGGGAACTGAGAAGACAAACTAGAGAAAAAACTCCAATTTTGATAAGCAAACCTGATTTAAAGCCCAAAGCACTCATAGGACTGAATTGTAGACACAAAGAATGCAAAGAACCCCACAATCAAATGAGAGAATTGAAGACCCCAAAAACATAATTGAGGTTTAACAAAAGGAAAACCATGGCCCAATGCCTAAAGGAACGAGAACTTAGGGTATAATCCTATACCCAAAGTTAAAAGGAACAAGAATTTCTGGTATAATCCTATACCAGAGTTAAAAGGAACAAGAATTTCTGGTATAGTCCTATACCCACTGCCCAAAGCATCATGAACCAATGCTGAAAGAAAGTATATTGGTATTGCAATCTAGAAAGAAGAGATTTGGTAGTAATGACCCAAGCTGGAATGCAACAAAAGGTAATATGAGGCAGCTAAGAAGATGAACTAGAGAAAAAACTCCAATTTTGAAAAGCAAAAATGATTTAAAGCCCAAAGCTCTCATAGCACCCAATGTTAAATAGAAAGAATACTATGAAACCTACAATCAAAAGAAGGAGTTGAAGACCCCAATAAACATAATTGAGGTGTAACAAAAGTAAAGCATTGGCCCAATGCTCAAAGGAATAAGAACTTAAGGTATAATCCTCTACCCACAGATCAAAGCATCATGAACTAAAGGTGAAAGGAAAGATATTGGCATTACAATCTAGAAAGAAGAGATTAGGTAGAAATGAGCCCAGTTAGAATGCAACAAAACGTAATAAGAGGGAGCTAAGAAGAAAGACTAGAGAAATAACTCCAATTTTGAAAAGCAAACCTGATTTAAAGCCCAAAGCTCTCATAGCACCCAATGTTAAACACAAAGAATGCAATGAAACCCATAATGGAAATAAGGAATTGAAGACCCTAAGAAACATAATTAAGGTTTAACAAAAGTAAAACCTTGGCCTAAAGTTCAAAGGAACAAGAACTTAAGTTATAATCCTATGCTTATAATTCAAAGCATCATGAACCAAATGTGAAAGGAAGGATATTGGCATTATAATCTAGAAAGAAGAGATTAGGTAGTAATGAGCCCAGTTGGAATGCAACAAAATGTAATAAGAGGGAGATAAGAAGAAGGACTAGAGAAATAACTCTGATTTTGAAATGGAAACCTGATTTAAAGCCCAAAACTCTTATAGCATCCAATGTTAAACACAAAGAATGCAATGAAACCCACAATGAAAATAAGGATTTGAAGACCCCAAGAAACATAATTGAGGTTTCACAAAAGTAAAACCTTGGCCCTATGGTGAAAGGAACAAGAACTTAAGTTTTAATCCTATGCCCATTGTTCAAAGCATCATGTACCAACGGTGAAAGGAAAGATATTGGTATTACAATCTAGAAAGAAGGGATTAGGTAGTAATGAGCCAGGTTGGAATGCAAGAAAATGTAATAAGAGGCAGCTAAGGAAATGAACTAAAGAAAAAACTCAAATTTTGATAAGCAAACCTGGTTTAAAGCCCAAAGCTCTCATAGCACCCAATGGTAAACACAGAGAATGCAATGAAACTCACAGTGAAAAGAAGGAATTGCAGACCCCAAGAAACATAATTGAGGTTTAACAAAAGAAAAACCCTGGCCTAATGCTCAATGGAACAAGAACTTAAGGTATAATCCTATCACAAGTGTTCAAACCATCATGAACCAAGGGTGAAAGGAAGGATATTGGCATTACAATCTAGAAAGAAGAGATTTGGTAGTAATGAGGCAGCTAAGATGAAGTACTAGAGAAAAAAACTCCAATTTTGAGAAGCAAACTAGATTTAAATCCCAAAGCTCTCATAGCCCCAATGTTAAACACAAAGAATGCAATGAAAACCACAATGAAAAGAAGGAATTGAAGACCCCAAGAAACATAAAAGAGGTTTAACAAAAGTAAAACCTTGGCCCAAAGCTGAAAGGAAAAAGAACCAAAGGTATAATCCTATACACATAGTTCAAAGCATCATGAACGAAAGGTGAAAGGAAGGTTATTGTCATTACAATCTAAAAAGAAAAGATTTGGTAGTAATAAGCAAAGTTGGAATGCAACAAAATGTAATAAGAGGCTGCCAAGAAGAAGAACTAGAGAAAACACTCCAATTTTGATAAGCAAACCTGATTTAAAGCCAAAGCTCTCATAGCACCCGATGTTAAACAAAAAGAATGCATTGACACCCATAATCAAAAAAAGGAATTAAAGAACCCATGAAACATAATTGAGGTTTAACAAAAGTCAAACCTTGGTCCAATGCTCAAAGGAACAAGAACTTAAGTCGGAATGCAACAAAACGTAATATGAGGCAGCTAAGAAGAAGTACGAGAGAAAAAAACTCCAATTTTGAGAAACAAACTGGATTTAAAGCACAAAGATCTCATAGCGCCCCAAGATCTCATAGCACCCAATGCTAAAGACAAGGAATGCAATGGAACCCATAATCAAAAGAAGGAACTGAAGACACCAAGATACATAAATCATGTCTAACAAAAGTTAATCCTTGGCCTAATGCTCAAAGGAATAAGAACTTAAGGTATAGTCCTATACCCACAGTACAAAGCATCATGAACCAACAGTGAAAGGAAGGATATTGGCATTACAATCTAGAAAGGAGAGATTTGGTAGTAATGAGGCGAGTTGGAATGCAATAAAACATAATAAGAAGCAGCTAAGAAGAAGTAATAGAGAAAAAAACTCCAATTTTGAGAAGCAAACCTAATTTAAATCCGAAAGCTCTCATAGCACCCAATGTTAAACACAAAGAATGCAATGAAAACCACAAGGAAAGAAGGAATTGAAGATCCCAAGAAACATAAATGAGGTTTAACAAAAGTAAAACCTTGGCCTAATGCTGAAAGGAAAAAAAAAACCAAAGGTATAATCCTATACCCACAGTTCAAAGCATCATGAACCAAATGTGAAAGGAAGGTTATTGGCATTACAATCTAGAAAGAAGAGATTTGGTAGTAGTGAGCCCCCAAGAAACATAAATGATGTTTAACAAAAGTAAAACCTTGGCCTAATGTTCAAAGGAATAAGAACAAAAGGTATAATCCTATGCCCACAAGTCAGTGCATCATGAACCAATGGTTAAAGGAATGATATTGGCATCACAATCTAGAAAGAAGTGATTTGGTAGTAATGAGCAACAAAATGTAATAAGAGGCAGCTAAGAAAAGAACTAGAGAAAAATCTCCAATTTTGAGAATCAAACCTAATTTAAAGCCTAAAGCACTCATAGCACCCAATGTTGAACACAAAGAATGAAATGAAACCTATAATGAAAAGAGGGAATTAAAGACCCTAAGAAACATAAATGATGTCTAACAAAAGTAAAACCTTAGCCCAATGCTCAAAGAAACAAGATCTTAAGGTGTAATCCAATGCCCACAATTCAAAGCATCAAAAACCAAGGGTGAAAGGAAGGATATTGGCATTATAATCTAGAAAGAAGAGATTCGGTAGTAATGAGCGGAGTTGGAATGCAACAAAAAGTAATAAGAAGAAGCTAAGAAGAAGAACTAGGGGAAAACTTCAATTTAGATAGGCAAAGGTGATTTAAAGCCCAAAACTCTCATAGCACCCAATGTTAAACACAAAGAATGCTATGAAACCCACAATCAAAAGAATGAATTGAAACCTTAAGAAATATAAATGATGTTTAACAAAAGTAAAACCTTAGCCCAATACTGAAAGGAAAAAGAACCAAAGGTATAATCCTATACCCACAGTTCAAAGCAGCATTAACCAAAGGTGAAAGAAAGGTTATTGGCATTACAATCTAGAAAGAAGAGGTTTGGTAGTAATGAGCCCCCAAGAAACATAAATGATGTTTAACAAAAGTAAGACCTTGGACCAATGTTCAAAGGAACAAGAACATAAGGTATAATCTTATACCCATAATTCAATGCATCATGAACCAATGGTTAAAGGAATGATACTGGCATCATAATTTAGAAGGAAGTGATTTGGTAGTAATGAGTTGAGTTGGAATGCAACAAAACATAATAAGAGGTAGCTAAGAAAAGAACTAGAGAAAAAACTCAAAATTTGAGAACCAAAATTGATTTAAAGCCTAAAGCACTCGTAGCACCCCATGTTAAACATAATGAATGCAATGGAATCCACAATCAAAAGATGGTATTGAAGACCCTAAGGAACAAAAATGATGTTTAACAAAAGTAAAACCTTGGCCCAATGCTCAAATTAATAAGAGCATAAGGTATAATCCTATGGCCACTGTTTTATGCAACATGAACCAATAGTGAAAGGATGGATATCGACATTACAATCTAGAGAGAAGAGATTTGGTAGTAATGAGCCGAGTTGGAATGCAACAAAATGTAATAAGTGGCAGCAAAGAAGAAGAATGAGAGAAAAATCATCGATTTTGATAAGCAAACTTGTTTCAAGGAGCAAAGCTCTCATAGCACCCAATGTTAAACACAAAGAATACTATGAAACCCACAATCAAAAGAAGGAATTGACCCCATGAAACATAAAGATGTCTAATAAAGGTAAAACCTTCGCCCAATGCTAAAAGAACAAGAACTTAGGGTATAATCCTATACCCTCAGTTCAAAGCATCATAAACCAAACATAAGAAGTTATTTGGAAGTAATGAGTCGAGTTGTAATACAACAAAACATAAGAAGAGGCAGCTAAGAAGAAGAATGAGAGAAAAAACTCCAATTTTGATATGCAAACTTGATTCAAAGCGCAAAGCTCTTATCGAACCTAATGTTGAACACAAAGAATGCTATGAAACCCATAATCCAATAAAGGATTTGAAGACCCAAAGGAACATAAATGATGTTTAACAAAAATAAAACCTTGGCCCAATGCTCATAGGAACAAGAACAAATGGTATAATCCTATGCCCACAGTTCAAAGCATCATGAACTAGTGGTGAAAGAAAGGATATTGGCATTACAATCTAAAAAGAAGTGATTTGGTAGTTATGAGCTGAGTTGGGATGCAACAAAACAAAATAATAGGCAGCTAAAAAGAAGAACTAGAGAAAAAGCTATCATTTTAAGAAGCATACATGATTTAAAGCCTAAATCATTCATAACACCCTATGTTAAACACAAAGAATGCAATGAAACCCATAATGAAAAGAGGGAATTGAACACCATAAGAAACATAAATGATGTCAAACAAAAGTAAAACCTTGGCCCAATGCTTAAAGGAACAAGAACATAAGGTATAATCCTATACCCACAATTCAATGCATCATGAACCAATGGTTAAAGGAACGATATTGGCATCACAATCTAGAAAGAAGAGATTTGGTAGTAATGAGTCGAGTTGGAATGCAACAAAACGTAATAAGAGGCATCAAAGAAGAAGAACTAAAGAAAAATCTCCAATTTTGAGAATCAAACCTAATTTAAAGCCCAAAGCATTCATAGCACCCAATGTTGAACACAAAGAATGCAATGAAACCCATAATGAAACAAAGGAATTGAAGACCCTAAGAAATGTAAATGATGTCAAACAAAAGTAAAACCTTAGACCAATGCTTAAAGGAACAAGACCTTAAGGTGTAATCCAATGCCCACAATTCAAAGCATAAAAAACCAATGGTAAAAGGAAGGATATTGGCATTATAATCTTGAAAGAAGAGATTTGGCAGTAATGAGCGGAGTTGGAATGCAATAAAAAGTAATAAGAGGTAGCTAAGAAAAAGAACTAAGGAAAAACTCCAATTTAGATAGGCAAAGGTGATTTACAGCCCAAAATTCTCATAACACCCAATGTTAAACACAAAGAATGCTATGAAACCCACAATCAAAAGAACAAATTGAAACCCATGAAACATAAATGATGTTTAACAAGAGTAAAACCTTAGCCCAAAGCTCAAAGGAACAAGAACATAAGGTATAATCCTATGCCTATAATTCAAAGCATCATGAACCAATGGTGAAAGGAAGGATATTGGAATTACAATTTAGAAAGAAGAGATTTTATAGTAATGAGGCTAGTTGGAATGCAACAAAATGTAATAAGAGGCAGCTTAGAAGAAGAACTAGAGAAAAAACTCTAATTTTAAGAAGCAAAATTGATTTAAAGCACAAAGCACTCATAACACCCAATGTTAAACACAAAGAATGCAATGAAAGCCATAATGAAAAGAAGGAATTGAAGACCCTAAGAAACATAAATGAGGTTTAACAAAAGTAAAACCTTGGCCCAATGCTCAAAGGAAGAAGAACTTAAGGTATATTCTTCTAGCCACTATTTGGAGCACCATGAACTAATGGTGAAAGAAGGATATTGGAATTACAATCTAGAAAGAAGAGATTTGATGGTAAGGAACCAAGTTGGAATGCTACATAACATAATAAGAGGCAGTTAAGGAGAAGAATGAGAGAAAAACTCCAATTTTGATAAGTAAACTTGATTCTGAGCAAAAAGCTCTCATAGCACCCAATGTTAACCACAAAGAATCCAATGAAATGCACAATCAAAAGAAGGAATCGACTACCCCAAGAAACATAAATGATCTTTAACAAAGGAAAAACTTTGGCCAAATGCTTAAAGGAGCAAGAACATAAGGTATAATCCAATGCCCATAGTTCAATGCATCATGAACCAATGGTGAACAAAAGGATATTGGAATTACAATCTAGAAAGAAGAGATTTGGTAGTAATGAGCTGAGTTGGAAAGCAACCAAATGTAATAAGAGGCAGCGAAGAAGAAGAACGAGAGAAAAAAGTCCAATTTTGATAAGCAAACCCGATTTAATGCCCAAAGCTCCCAGAGCGATAATGTTAACCATAAAGAATGCAAGAAAAAAAAAATGTAATAAAGGCAGCTAAGAAGAAGAATGAGAGAAAAACTCCAAGTTTGATAAGCAAACCTCATTTAAAGCCCAAAACTCTTATAGCACCCAATGTTAAACACAAAGAATGCAATGAAACCCACAATCAAAAAAAGGAATTGAAGGCCCCAAGAAACATAAATGATGTTTAACAAAAGTAAGACCTTGGCCCAACGTTGAAAGGAACAAGAACATAAGGTATAATCCTATCCCACAGTTCAAAGCATCATGAACCAATGGGGAAAGGAAGGATATTGGCATTAGAATCTAGGAAGAAGAGATTTGGTAGTAATGTGTTGAGTTGGAATACAACAAAACATAATAAGAGTCAACTAAGAAGAAGAAAAAGAGAAAAAACTCCAATTTTGATAAGCTAACCTTATTTAGAGCACAAAGCTCTCATATCACACAATGTTAAACACAAAGAATGCTATGAAACCCATAATCAATAAAAGGCATTGAAGACCCTAAGAAACATAAATGATGTTCAACAAATGGAAAACCATCACCCAAAGCTCAAAGGATAAAAAACATAAGGTATAATCCTATACCCATAGTTCAAAGCATCATAACCCAATGGTGAAAGAAAGGATATTGGCATTACAATCTAAAAAAAAGAGATTTGGTAGTAATGAGCTGAGTTGGAATGCAAGAAACATAATAAGAGGCATCTAAGAGGAAAAACTAGAGAGAAAACTCCAATTTTGATAAGCAAACCTGATTTAAAGCACAAAGCTCACATAACACCCAATGTTAAACAAGAAGATTGTGATGAAACCCACAATCATAGGAAGGAATCGAAGACCCTAAGAAACATATATGATGTCTATCAAAACTAAAACTTTGGACCAATGCTCAAAAGTACATGAACTTAAGGTATACCCACAGTTCAAAGCATCACGAACCAATGACGAAGGGAAGGATATTGGCATTACAATGTAGAAAAAAGAAATTTGGTACTAATGATGTGAGTAGGAATGCAACAAAATGTAATAAGAGGCAGCTAAGAAGAAGAACTAGAGAAAAAACTCCAATTTTGAGAAACAAACTTGATTTAAAGCCCAAAGCTCTTATATCACTCAATGTTAAACACAAAGATTGCAATGAAACTCATAATGAAAAGAAGGAATTGAAGACCCCAAGAAACAAAATTGAGGTCTAATGAAAGTAAAACCTCGGCCCAATGTCCAAAGGAAAAAAAAACTTAAGGTATAATCATATACCTATAATTCAAAACATCATGAACCTATGGCAAAAGGAAGGATATTGGCATTACAATCAGGAAAGAAGAGATTTGGTAGTAATGACCTGAGTTGGAAAGCAATAAAACGTAATAAGAGGCAACTAAGAAGAAGCACAAGAGAAGAAAGTCTAATTTTCATAAGCAAACCTGATTTAAAGCCTAAAGCTCTCATAGCACCCAATGATAAAAACAAAGAATGTTATGAAACCCACAATCAAAATAAGGCATTGAAGCCACTAAGAAACATAAATGATCTTTAACAAATATTAAAACTTGGCCCAATGCTCAAAGGAAGAAGAACACAAGGTATAATCCTAAGCCCACAGTTCAAGGCATGATGAACCAATGATAAAAGGAAGGATATTGGCATTACTATCTAGAAAGAAGAGATTTGGAAGTAACGAGGTGAGTTAGAATGCAACAAAACGTAATATGAGGCAGCTAAGAAGAAGAATAGGAGAAAAAACTCAAATTTTGATAAGCAAACTTGATTTAAAGCCCAAAGCTCTCATAGCACCCAATGTAAAACACAAAGAATGCAATGATACCCATAATGAAAAGAAGGAATTGAAGACACCAAGAAACATAAATGGTGTTTAACAAAATTAAAACCTTGGCCCAATGCTCAACAAAACAAGAACATAAGGTATAATCTAGTACCCACAATTCAAAGCATTAAAACCAACGGTGAAAGGAAGGATTTTTGCATTACAATCTAGAAAGGAGAGATTTGGTAGTAATGAGCCAAGTTGGAATGCACTAAAAGTTAATAAGAGGCAGCGAAGAAGAAGAACAAGAGAGAAAACTCAATTTTGATAAGCAAACTTGATTTAAAGCTAAAAGCTCTCATAGCACCCAATGTTAAACACAAAGAATACAATGAAACTCACAATCAAAGAGGGAATCGAAGACCACATGAAACATAATTGAGGTTTAATAAAACTGAAACCTTGGCCCAATGCTGAAAGGAACAAGATCTTAAGGTAAAATCCTATACCCACTGTTCAAAGCATCATGAACTAAAGGTGAAAGGAAGAATATTGGCATTACAATCTAGAAAGAAGAGATTTGGAAGTAACGAGGTGAGTTGGAATGCAACAAAACGTAATATGAGGCAGCTAAGAAGAAGAACTCGAGAAAAAACTCAAATTTTGATAAGAAAACCTGATTTAAAGCCAAAGCACTCATAGCATCCAATGTTAAACACAAAGAATGCAATGGAACCTATGATCAATAGAAGGAATTGAAGAACCCATGAAACATAAGGAAAGTCTATCAAAAGTAAAACCTTGGCCCAATGCTCAAAGCAACAAGAGCTTAAGGTATAATCCTATGCCCACAGTTCAAAGTATCATGAACCAATGGTGAAAGGAAGGATATTGACATTACAATCTAGAAAGAAGTGATTTGGTAGTAATAAGCTGAGTTGGAATGCAGCAAAACATAATAACAGGTAGTTAAGAAAAAAAACTCGAGAAAAAACACCAATTATAATGAGCAAACCTCATTTAAAGCCTAAAGATCTCATAGCACCCACTATTAAACCCAAGGAATGCAATGACAACCACGATCAAAAGAAGGAATTAAAGACCCCAAGAAACATAAATGATATTTAACATAAAGAAGACGTTGGCCCAATGCAGAAAGGAAGAAAAACTTAGGGTATAGTTCTATACGCATAGTTCAAAGCATCATGAACCACTGGTGAAAGAAGGGATATTGGTATTACAATCTAGAAAGAAGGGATTTGGTACTAATGAGCCGAGTTGGAATGCAACAAAATGTAAAAAAAGGAAGCTAAGAAGAAGAACAGGAGAAAAAACTCAAATTTTGATAAGCAAACTTGATTTAAAGCCCAAAGCTCTCATAGCACCCAATGTAAAACACAAAGAATGCAATGATACCCATAATGAAAAGAAGGAATTGAAGACACCAAGAAACGTAAATGGTGTTTAACAAAATTAAAACCTTGGCCCAATGCTCAACAGAACAATAACATAAGGTATAATCTAATACCCATAATTCAAAGCATCAAAACCAACGGTGAAAGGAAGGATTTTCACATTACAATCTAGAAAGAAGAGATTTGGTAGTAATGAGCCAAGTTGGAATGCACTAAAAGTTAATAAGAGGCAGCTAAGAAGAAGAACAAGAGAAAAAACTCAATTTTGATAAGCAAACTTGATTTAAAGCTAAAAGCTCTCATAGCACCCAATGTTAAACACAGAATACAATGAAACTCACAATCAAAGAGGGAATCAAAGACCACATGAAACATAATTGAGGTTTAATAAAACTGAAACCTTGGCCCAATGCTGAAAGGAACAAGATCTTAAGGTGAAATCCTATACCCGCTGTTCAAAGCATCAGGAACTAAAGGTGAAAGGAAGAATATTGGCATTACAATCTAGAAAGAAGAGATTTGGTAGTAATGAGCTGAGTTGGAATGCAACAAAATGTAATAAGAGGCAGCTAAGAAGAAAAATGAGAGAAAAAACTCCAATTTTGATAAGCAAACTTGATTTAAAGCCCAAAGCTCTCATAGCACCCATTGTTAAACACAAAGAATGCAATGAAACCCATAACCAAAAGAAGGAATTGAAGACCCCATGAAACATAATTGATGTCTAACAAAAGTAAAGCCTTGTCCTGATGCTCAAATGAACAAGAACATAAGGTATAATCCTATACCTACAATTCCAAGCATCATGAACCTATGGTGAAAGGAAGGATATAGGCATTACAATCTAGAAAGAAGAGATTTGGTAGTAATGAGCTGAGTTGGAATGCAACAAAATGTAATAAGAGGCAGCTAAGAAGAAAAACGAGAGAAAAAAGACCAATTTTGATAAGCAAACTTGATTTAAAGCCCAAAACTCTCGTAGCACCCATTGTTAAACACCAAGAATGCAATGAAACCCATAATAAAAAGAAGGAATTGAAGACCCTATGAAACATAAATGATGTCTAACAAAAGTAAAATCTTGTCCCGTTGCTCAAGTGAACATGAACATAAGGTATAATCCTATACCCACAATTCAAAGCACCATGAACCAATGGTGAAAGGAAGGATAGAGGCATTACAGTCTAGAAAGAAGGGATTTGGTAGTAATGAGGTGAGTTGAAATGCAACTAAACGTAATAAAAGGCAGCTAAGAAGAAGAATTAGAGAAAAAACTCCAATTTTAAGATGCATACCTGATTTAAAGCCAAAAGCTCTCATAGCACCTAATGTTAAACACTAAGAATGCATTGTAACCCACAATGAAAAGAAGGAATAGAAGAGCCCAAGAAACATAATTGAGATTTATCAAAAGCAAAACCTTGCCCTAATGCTCAAAGGAATGAGAACTTAAGGTATAATCCTATACTCATTATTCAAAGCTTTATGAACTAAAGGTGAAAGGAAGGATATTGGCATTA
This sequence comes from Bruguiera gymnorhiza, assembly GCA_020883675.1. NCBI lineage: Eukaryota > Viridiplantae > Streptophyta > Magnoliopsida > Malpighiales > Rhizophoraceae > Bruguiera > Bruguiera gymnorhiza. Next base: position 693,276 of record JAIRCJ010001054.1, on the reverse strand, counting down.
CAATCTACAGAGAAGATAATTGGTAGTAAGGAGCCAAGTTGGAATGCGACAAAACATAATAAGAGGCAGCTAAGAAGAAAGTCTAGAGAAAAAATTGCAATTTTGAGAAGTATACCTAATTGAAAGCCCAAAGCTTTCACACCCAATATTAAACACGAAGAATGAAATGAAACCCTTAATCAAAAGAAAGAATTGAAGACCTTAAGAAACATAAATGATGTTTAACAAAAGTAAAACCTTGGCCCAATGCTCAAATGAACAAGAGCATAATGTCACGGACGTACAAGTTCCTACACAACCGTGCGGCACTTAGCTTTCCCTACGCCCTTCGTAGAAGCCAAGTCAGCCTTCCTCCCTTGGATGGTGAAGAGAGAGAGTGGAGCACAATGGAAACCCAAGAGAAAGCAATTAAAGAAAAGAAGCACTCTATAATACTTGAGAGAGAATACAAGCAAATTCGATGTCTCCCACCCTTAGGGCTAGTCCCCTTTATATACATCTCATCCTCCTAAATGGATGGTTGTGATTAATCTAATCTAACGGCTACAATCAAGGTTCTAGAGATTTCTATAAAGATCTATACAGTTCTACCTAATCAAGAGAATTCTAGAATGTTATGGAATGAACTAGTGTTCTTGTAGCCTCTTCATCCTTCATGGTTTTACTAGGTTCCTCTAGAACCTTCTAGGGCATTTCAATAAGGTATAATACTATACCCAAAGTTTAAAGCATCATCAACCAAAGTTGAAAGGAAGGGTATTGGAATTACAATCTAGAAAGAAGAGATTTGGTAGTAATGAGCCAAGTTGGAATGCAACATAACCAAAGCTCTCATAGCACCCAATGCTAAACAAAAAGAATGCAATGAAGCCAACAATTAAAAGAAGGGATTGAAGACATGAAGAAAGATAAATGATGATTAACAAAATTAAAACCTTGGCCCAATGCTCAACAAAACAAGAACATAAGGTATAATCCAATACCCATAATTCAAAGCTTCAACAACCAATGGTGAAGGGAAGGATTTCACATTACAATTTAGAAAGAAAATATTTGGTAGTAATGAGTCAAGTTGGAATGCAAGAAAACATAATAAGAGGCAGCAAACAAGAAGAATGAGAGAAAAAAGTCCAATTTTGATAAGCAAACCTGATTTAAAGCCCAAAGCTCTCACAGCGCCTAATGTAAAACACCAAGAATGCAATGATACCGACAATGAAAAGAAGGAATTGAAGACACCAAGAAACATAAATGGTGTTTAACAAAATTAAAACCTTGGCCCAATGCTCAATGGAACAAGAACATAAGGTATCATCCTATACCCACAGTTCAAAGCATCAAGAGCGAATGGTGAATGGAAGAATTTTTGCAGTACAATCTAGTAAGACAAGATTTGGTAGTAATGAGTCCAGTTGGAATGCACTAAAACTTAATAAGAGGCAGTTAAGAAGAAGAACAAGAGAAAAAACTCCAATTTTGATAAGCAAACTTGATTTAAAGCCCAAAGCTCTTATAGGACCCCATGTTAAACACAAAGAATACAATGAAACTCATAATCAAAAGAAGGAATTGAAGTCCCTATGAAACATAATTAAGGTTTAACAAAACTAAAACCTTGGCCCAAAGTTGAAAGGAACAAGGTGTTAAGGTAAAATCTTATACCCATTGTAGCATCATGAACCAAAGGTGAAAGGAAGGATATTGGCATTACAATCTAGAAAGAAGTGATTTGGTTGGAATGCAATAAAACGTAATAAAAGGCAGCTAAGAAGAAAAATGAGAGAAAAAACTACAATTTAGATAAGCAAACTTGATTTAAACCCCAAAGCTCTCATGGCACCCAATGTTAAACACAATGAATACAATGAAGCTCACAATCAAAAGAAGGAATTGAAGACCCAATGAAACATAATTAAGGTTTAACAAAAGTAAAACTTGGCCTAATGCTCAGAGGAATAGGAATTTAAGGTATAATCCTATACCCACTATTCTAAGCATCATGAACCAAAGGTGAAAGGAAGAATATTGGCAAGGCATAATCCTATACCCACTATTCAAAGCATCAAGAACCAAAGGGGAAAGGAAGGAGATTGGCATTACAATCAAGAAAGAGGAGATTTGGCAGTAGAGAGGCGAGTTGGAATGCAACAAAACGTAATAAGAGGGAGCTAAGAAGAAAAACAAGAGAAAAAAGTATAATTTTGACAAGCAAACCTAATTGAAAGCCCAAAGTTCTCACAACACCCAATGTTAGACAAAAAGAATGTAGCGTAGCCCACTATCAAATGAAGGAATTGAAGACCCCAAGAAACATAAACGATGTTTAGCAAAAGTGAAACCTTTGCCCAATGCTCAAAGGAACAAAAATTAAGGTGTAATCCTATACCCATAGTTCAAAGCATCAAGAACCAATGGTGAAAGGAAGAATATTGGCCTTACCATCTTGAATGATAAGATTTGGTCCCATTGAGAAGCAATGAAAAAGAACTAGAGAAAAAACTCCAATTTTGAGAAGCAAACCTGATTCAAAGCCCAGAGCTCTCATAGCACTCAATGTTAAACACAAAGAATGCTATGAAACCCACAATCAAAAGAAGGAATTAAAGACCCAAAGAAATGTAAATGATGTCTAACACAAGTAAAACCTTGGCCCAAAGCTCAAGGGAATGAAAACTTAAGGTATAATCCTATAGCCATAGTTCAAGGCATCATGAACCAATGGTGAAAGGAAGAATATTGGCATTACAATCTAGAAAGAATTGATTTGGTAGCAATGAGCTGAGTTGGAATGCAGCAAAACATAATAAGAGGCAGCTAAGAAGAAAAATGAGAGAAAAAACTCCAATTTTAACAACCAAAGGTGATTTAAAGCCCAAAGTTCTCATAGCATCCAATGGTAAATAGAAAGAATGCAATGAAACCTAGAATCAATAGAAGGAATTGGAGACCCAAGAAACATAAATGATGTCTAACATAAGTAAAACCTTGGCCCAATGCTCAAAGGAACAAGAACTTACGGTATAATTCTATACCCATAGTTCAAGGCATCATGAACCAATGGTGAAAGGAAGGATATTGGCATTACAATATAGAAAGATGAGATTTGGCAGTAATGAGCTGAGTTGGAATGCAACAAAGCGTAATAAGGGGCAGCTAAGAAGAAGAACTAGAGAAAAAACTCCAATTTTTAGAAGCAAACCTGATTTCAAGCCTAAAGCTCTCATAGCACTCAATGTTAAACACAAAGAATGCTATGAAACCCATAATCAAAAGAAGGAATTGAAGACCCTAAGAAACATAAAGGATGTTTAACAAAAGTAAAACCTTGGCCCAATGCTCAAAGGAACAAGAACTTTAGGTATAATCCTATACCCACTGTTCAAAGCATCATGAACCAAAGGTGAGAGGAACTAAGAAGAAGAACTAGAGAAAAAACTCCAATTTTGAGAAGCAAACCTGATTTCAAGCCCAAAGCTCTTTAAGCACTCAATGTTAAACACAAAGAATGCTATGAAACCCAAAATCAAAAGAAGGAATAGAAGACCCAGAGAAACATAAAAGATGTTTAACAAAAGTAAAACCGTGGCCCAATGCTCAAAGGAACAGGAACTTATGGTGTAATCCTATAACCACTATTCAAAGCATCATCAACTAATCCTAAAAAGAAGAGATTTGGCAGTAATGAGTGGAGTTGGAATGCAACAAAACGTAACAAGAGGCAGTTAAGAAGAAGAATTGGAGGAAAAACTCCAATTTTGAGAAGCAAACCTAATTTAAAACCCAAAGCTCTCATAGCATTGAATGTTAAACACAAAAGATGTTATGAAACCCATAATGATAAGAAGGAATTAAAGACCACAAGAAACATAAAGGTTGTTTAACAAAAGTAAAACCTTGGCCCAATGGTCAAAGGAACAAGAACTTAAAGTTTAATTCTATAACCACGGTTCAAAGAATCATGAACCAATGGTGAAGGGAAGGATATTGGCCTTACAATCTAGAAAGACAAGATTTGGTAGTAATGAGCGGAGTTGGAATGCAACAAAACGTAACAAGAGGCAGCTAAGAAGAAGAATTGGAGAAAAAACTCCAATTTTGAGAAGCAAACCTGATTTAAATTCCAAAGCTCTCATAGCACCCAATGCTAAACACAAAAAATGCTATGAAACCCACAATCAAAAGAAGTAATTGAAGGCCCAAGAATGATAAACAATGTTTAGAGAAACTAAAACCTTGGCCCAATGCTCACAAAAACAAGAACTTAAGGTGTAATCCTATACTCACAGTTCAATTCATCATGAACCAACGGTGAAAAGACGGATATTTGCATTACAGTCTAGAAAGACAATGTTAAACCTGATTTCAAGTCCAAAGCTCTCATAGCATCCAATGTTAAACACAATGAAAGCTATGAAACACACAATTGAAAGAAGGAATTGAAGACCCTAAGAAACATAAACGACGTTTAACAAAAGTGAAACCTTTGCCCAATGCTTAAAGGAACAACAACTTAAGGTGTAATCCTATACCCATAGTTCAAAGCATCAAGAACCAATGGTGAAAGGAAGAATATTGGCCTTACTATCTTGAAAGATAAGATTTGGTAGTATTGAGCCAAGTCAGAATTCAACAAAACGTAATAAGAGGCAGCAAGGAAAAAGAACTAGAGAAAAAACTCCAATTTTGAGAAGCAAACCTGATTTAAAGCCCAGAGCTCTCCTAGCACCCAATGTTAAACACAAAGAATGCTATGAAACCCACAATCAAAAGAAGGAATTGAAGAGCCCAAGAAACATAAATGATGTCTAACATAAGTAAAACCTTGAACCAACACTCAAAGGAACAAGAATTTAAGGTGTAATCCTATAACCACATATCAAAGCATCATGAACCTATGGTGAAGGGAAGAATATTGGCCCTACTATCTAGAAAGACCAGATTTGGCAGTAATCAGCCAAGTTAGAATGCAACAAAATGTAACAAGAGGCAGCTAAGAAGAAGAACTAGAGAAAAAAAATTCCAATTTTGAGAAGCACACCTGATTTAAAGCCCAAAGCTCACATAGCACCTAATGTTAAACACAAAGAATGCCATGAAACCCACAATCAAAAGAAGGAATCAAAGACCCCAAGAAACATAAAGGATGTTTAACAAAAGTGAAACCTTGTCTCCAGGCTCAAAGGAACAAAAACTTAAGTTATAATCCTATAACCACGGTACAAAGCATCATGAACCAAAGGTGAAAGGAAGAATATTGGCCTTATAATCTAGAAAGGCGAGATTTAGCAGTAATGAGCCAAGTTGGAATGCAACAAAACGTAATAAGAGGCAGCTAAGAAAAAGAACTAGAGAAAAAAAACTCCAATTTTGAGAAGCAAACTTGATTTAAAGCCCAAAGCTCTCATAGCATCCAAAGTTAAACACAAAGAATGCTTTAAAACCCATAATGAAAAGAAGAAATTGAAGACCCCAAGAAACATAAATGATTTTAAACAAGAGGCAAACCTTGGCTCAATGCTCAAAGGAACAACAACTTAAGGTTTAATCCTATACCCATAATTCAAAGTATCATGAACCAATGGTGAAAGGAAGGTTATTGGTATTACAGTTTAGAAAGATGAGATTTGGCAGTGATTAGCCGAGTCGGAATGCATCAAAATGTAAGAAGAGGCAGCAAAGAAAAAGAACTAGAGAAAAAAACACAAATTTTAAGAAGCAAACTTGATTTAAAGCCCAAAGCTCTCATAGCACCCAATGTTAAACACAAAGAATGCTATGAAACCCAAAATCAAAAGTATCGAAGACCCCAAGAAACATAAAGGATGTTTAACAAAAGTAAAACTGTGACCCAATGCTCAAAGGAACAAGAACTTAAGGTGTAATCCTATAACCATAATTCAAAGCATCATGAAACAATGGTGACAGGAAGAATATTGGCATTACAATCTAGAAAGATGAGATTTGGTAATGATCAGCCAAGTTGGAATGTAACAAAATGTAATAAGAGGCAGTGAAGAAAAAGAACTAGAGAAAAAACTCCAATTTTGAGAAGCAAACCTGATTTAAAGCCCAAAGCTCTCATAGCACCCAATCTTAAACACAAAAAATGCAATGAAAGAAAAGAAATGGTTGGCCAAAAGCTCAAATGAAGAAGAACTTAAGGTATAATCCTATACCCACAGTTCAAAGTGTCATCAACCAATGGTCAAAGGAAGGATATTGGCATTACAATCTAGAAAGAAAAGATTTCATAGTGATGAGGGGAGTTGGAATGCAAAAAAACCTAACAAGAGGCAGCAAAGAAGAAGAACTAGAGAAAAAACAACAATTTTGAGAAGCAAAACATGATTTAAAGCCCAAGATCTCATAGCATCCAATGTTAAACACAGAATAAGATGCAACCCACAATGACAAGAAGGAATTGAAGACCACAAGAAACGTAAAGGATGTTTAACAAAAGTAAAACCTTGGCCCAAAGCTCAAAGGAACAAGAACTTAAGGTGTAATCTTATAACCACAGGTCAAAGCATCTTGAACCAATGGTGAAAGGAAGGATATTGGCCTTACAATCTAGAAAGACGAGATTTGGTAGTAATGTGCTGAGTTGTAATGCAACAAAATGTAATAAGAGGCGGCTAAGAAGAGGAATGAGAGAAAAATTTCCAATGACAAGATTTGGCAGTAATGAGCCCAGTTGAAATGCAACAAAATGTAACAAGCGGCAGCTAAGAAGAAGAACTAGAGAAAAAACTTCAATTTTGAGTAGCAAACTGATTTGGCAATAATACCCAATGTTAAACAAAAAGAATGCTATGAAACCCACAATCAAAAGAAGGAATTGAAGACTCCAAGAAACATGAATAATGTTTCACAAAAGCAAAACCTTGGCCTAATGCTCAAAAGAACAAAAACATAAGGTGCAATACTATACCCACTGTTCAAAGCATCATGAACCAACTGTGAAAGGAAGGATATTGGCATTACAATCTAAAAAGATGAGATTTGGTAGTAATGTGCTGAGTTGTAATGCAACAAAACGTAATAAGATGTGGCTAAGAAGAGGAATGAGAGAAAAAATTCCAATTTTTTTAAGCAAATCTAATTTAAGGCCCAAAACTTTTATGGACTCAATGTTAAACACAAGGAATGCAATGAAACCCACAATCAAAAGAAGAAATCGAAGACCCCAAGAAACATAATTCAGGTTTAACAAACTGAAATCTTGGCCCAATGCTGAAAGGAACAAGATCTTTAGGTATAATCCTATACCCAATATTCAAAGCATTATCAACCAAAGGTGAAAGGAAGGATATTGCCATTACAGTCGAGAAAGACGAGATTTGATAGTAATGAGACGAATTGGAATGCAAGAAAACATAATAAGAGGCAGCTAAGAAGAAGAACGAGAGAAAAGACTCCAATTTTGAGTACCAAACCTGATTTAAAGCCCAAAGCTCTCATTGCACCCAATGTTAGATACAAAGAATGCTATAAAACCCATAATCAAAAGAAGGAATTGAAGGCCCCAAGAAACATCAATAATGTTTCACCAAAGTAAAACCTTGGCCCAATTCTCAAAGGAACAAAAACGTAAGGTGTAATACTATACCCATTGTTCAAAGCATCATGAACCAACTGTGAAAGGAAGGATATTGGCATTACAATCTAGAAAGATGAGATTTGGTAGTAATGTGCTGAGTTGTAATGCAAGAAAACATAATAAGAGGCAGCTAAGAAGAGGAATGAGAGAAAAACTTCCAATTTTGTTAAGCAAACCTGATTTAAAGCCCAAAACTCTTATGGACCCAATGTTAAACATGGAATGAAATGAAACCCACAATCAAAAGAAGGAATCGAAGACCCCAAAAAACACAATACAAGTTTAACAAAACTAAAAGCTTGGCCCAATGCTGAAAGAACAAGATCTTCAGGTATAATCCTATACCCATTCTTCAAAGCATCATAAACCAAAGGTGAAAGGAAGGATATTGGCATTACAATCTAGAAAGACAAGATTTGGTAGTAATGAGCTGGGTTCAAATGCAACAAAATGTAATAAGAGGCAGCTAAGAAGAAGACTCCAATTTTGTTGCAAAAAAACTCTAATTTTGAGAACCAAACCTGATTTAAAGCCTGAAACTCTCATAGCACCCAATGTTAAACATAAAGAATGCTATGAAACCCACAATCAAAAGAAGGAATTAAAGACCCCAAAAAACATAAATGGTGTTTAACAGAAGTAAAACCTTGGCCCAATGCTCAAAGAAACAAGAACTTAAGGTGTAATCCTCTTCCCACTGTTCAAAGCATCATGAACCAACAGTGAATGGAAGGATATTGACATTACAATCTAGAAAGATGAGATTTGGTGGTAATGAGCTGAGTTGGAATGCAACAAATCATAAGAAGAAGAACTAGAGAAAAAACTCCAATTTTGACAAACAAAACTGATTTAAAGCCCAAAGCTCTCATAGTACCCAACGTTAAACACAAAGAATGCAATGAAACCCACCATCAAAAGAAGTTAATGAAGACCCCAAGAAACATAAATGATGTTTAACCAAAGTAAAACCTCGGCCCAATGCTCAAAGGAACAATAATGTAAGGTGTAATCCTATACCCATTGTTCAAAAAGTCATGAACCAACGGTGACAGGAAGGATATTGGCATTACAATCTAGAAGGATGAGACTTGCAAGTAATGAGCTAAGTTGGAATGCAACAAAACGTAATAAGTGGCAGCTAAGACGAAGAAGTAGAGAAAAAACTCCAATTTTGAGAAGCAAACCTGATTTAAAGCCCAAAGCTCTCATAGCACCCAATATTAAACACAAAGAATAATATGAAACCCAGAATCAAAAGAAGGAATTGAAGACCCCAAGAAACATAAACAATGTTTAACAAAGGTAAAACCTTGGCCCAATGCTCAAAGGAACAAGAACTTAAGGAATAATCTTATACCCACAGTTCAAAGAATCATGAACCAATGGTGAAACGAAGGATATAGGCATTACAATCTAGAAAGATGAGACTTTGTAGTAATGAGCCAAGTTGGAATGCAATAAAACGTAATAAGTGGCAACTAAGAAGAACTAGAGAGAAAAACGCCAATTTTGGGAAGCAAACCTGATTTAAAGCACAAATCTCTCATAGCTCCGAATGTTAAACTCTAAGAATCCTATGAAACCTATAACCAAATGAAGGAATTGAAGAGTCGAGTTCGAATGCAACAAAACCCAAAGCTCTCATAGCACCCAATGTTAAACAAAAACAATGCTATGAAACCCACAATGAAAGACAGAATTGAAGACCCCAAGAAACATAAAGGATGTTTAACAAAAGTAAAAGCTTGGCCCAATGCTCAAAGGAACAAGAACTTAAGGTATAATACTATACCCATAGTTCAAAGCATCATGAACCAATGGTGGGAGGAAGGATATTGTTATAACAGTCTAGAAAGACTATATTTGGTAGTAATGAGCTGAGTTGGAATACAACAAAATGCAATAAGAGGCAGCTAAGAAGAAGAAGTAGAGAAAAAACTCCAATTTTCAGAAGCAAACCTGATTTAAAGCCCAAAGCTCTTATAACACCCAATGTTAAACACAAAGAATGCTATGAAACCCACAATCAAAAGAAGGAATTGAAGACTCCAAGAAACATAACTAGTGTTTAACAAAAGTAAAACCTTGGCCCAATGCTTAAAGGAATAAGAACTTAAGGTGTAATACTGTATGCACAGTTTAAAGCATCATTAACCAATGGTGACAGGAAAGATATTGGCATTACAATTTAGAAAGACGAGACTTGGTAGTAATGAGTCGAGTTTGAATGCAAGAAAACATCATAAATGCAAGCTAAGAAGAAGAATTAAAGAAAAAACTCCAATTTTGAGAAGCAAACCTGATTTGAAGCCCAAAGCTCTCATAGCACCCAATGTTTATATAGAAAAAATGAAATGAAACTCACAATCAAAAGAAGGAATTGATGACCCCAAAAAACATAATTCAGGTTTTACAAAACTGAAAGCTTGGCCCAGTGCTAAAAGAAAAAGATCTTCAGGTATAATCCTATACCCATTGTTCAAAGCATCACAAACCAAAGGTGAATGGGAGGATATTGTCATTACAATCTAGAAGGATGAGATTTGGTAGTAATGAACTGAGTTTGAATGCAACAAAACATAATAAGAGGCAGCTAAGAAGAAGAATGATAGAAAAAACTCCAATTTTGAGAAGCACACCCAATTTAAAATCCAAAGCTCTCATAGCATCAAATGTTAAACACAAAGAATGCTATGAAACCCACAATGAAAGAAGGAATTGAAGACCCCAAGAAACATAAAGCATGTTTAACAAAAGTAAAAGCTTGGCCCAATGCTCAATGGAACAAGAACTCAAGGTATAATACTATACCCATAGTTCAAAGCATCATGAACTAATGGTTAGAGGAAGGATATTGGCATAACAATCTAGAAAGACTAGATTTGGGAGTAATAAGCCAAGTTGGAATGCAACAAAATGTAATAAAAGGGAGCTAAGAAAAAGAAGTAGAGAAAAAACTCCAATTTTAAGAAGCAAACCTGATTTAAAGCGCAAAGCACTCATAGCACCCAATGTTAAACACAAAGAATGCTATGAAACCCATAATCAAAAGAAGGAATTAAAGACCCCAAGAAACATAATTTAGGTTTAATGAAAGTAAAGGCTTGGCCCAATGCTCAAAGGAATAAGAACTTCCTACAACCAATGTTTAAAGCATCATGAACTAAAGGTATAGGGAAGGATTTTGGCATTACAATCTAGAAAGAAGAGATTTGGGAGCAATGAGTCGAGTTGGAATGGGACAAAACGTAATCAAAGGTAGCTTAGTAGACAAAATAGAGAAAAAAATCCTCAAATTTAGGTAAGCAAATCTAATTGAAAGCCTAAGGCTCTCACAACATCTAATGTTAGACTTAAAGAATGCAATGAAACCAACAATCAAAAGAAGGAATTAAAGACCCCAAGAAATTTAATTCAGGTTTAACAAAAGTGAAGCCTCGGCCCAATACTCAAATGAATAAGAACTTAAGGTATAAACCTAGGCCGAATGTTCAAAGCTTCATGAACCAATGGTATAAGAAAGGATTTTAGCATTACAATCTATAAAGAAGAGATTTGGGAGCAATGAGCCAAGTTGGAATGCAACAAAATGTAATAAGAGGCATAACTAGAGAAAAAACTCCAATTTCAATAAGCAAACCTGATTTAAAGCCTAAAGCTCTCATAGCACCTAATGTTAAACACAATGAATGTGATGAAACCTAGAATCAAAAGAAGGCATTGAAGACCCCAAGAAACATAATCCAAGTTTAACAAAAGTTAAACCTTGGCCCAATGCTAAAAGGAACAAGAACTTAATATATAATTGTATACCCATTGTTCAAAGCATCATGAACCAATGGTTAAAGGAAGGATATTAGCATTACAATCTAGAAAGAAGAGATTTGGAAGTAATGGGTCGAGTTGGAATGCAACAAAATGTAATAAGAGGCAGCTAAGAAGAAAAACTAGAGAAAAAACTCCAATTTTGATAGGCAAACCTGATTTAAAGGCTGAAGCTCTCATAGCACCCTATGTTAAACACAAAGAATGCAATGAAACCTATAATCAAAAGAAGGAATTAAAGACCCCAAGAAATGTAATTGAGGTTTAACAAAAGTAAAACCTTGGCCCAATCATATACCCATTGTTCAAAGCATTATGAGCCAAAGGTGAAAGGAAGGATATTGGCATTACAATCTAGAAAGAAGAGATTTGTAAGTAATAAGCCGAGTTGGAATGCAACAAAATGTAATATGAGGTAGTTAAGGAGAAGCACTAGAGAAAAAACTCCAATTTTGCTAAGCAAACCTGAGTCAAAGCCCAAAGAACTCATAGCACCCAATGTTAAACACAAAGAATGCAATGAGGCCCATAGTTAAAAGAAGGAATTAAAGATCTCAAGCAACATAATTTAGGTTTAACAAAAGTAAATCCTTGGCCCAATGCTCAAAGGAAAAAGAACTTAAGGTATAATTCTGTACCCAATGTTCAAAGCATCAATATTGGCGTTACAATCTATAAAGAAGAGATTTGGGAGCAATGAGCCAAGTTGGAATGGGACAAATTGTAATTAAAGGCAGCTAAGTAGAAGAACTAGAGAAAAAACTCAAATTTAGATAAGAAAAACTGATTTAAGGCCCAAGGCTCTCACACCATCTAATGTTAAACTCAAAGAATGGAATGCAACCCACAATTAGAAGAAGGAATTGAAGACCCCAAGAAACCTAATTCAGGTTTAACTAAAGTGAAGCCTTGGCTGAACCAAGGAAGGATATTGGCATTACAATCTAGAAAGAAGAGATTTGGGAGTAATGAGCCAAGTTGGAATGCAACAAAACGCAATAAAAGGAAGCAAAGAATGAGAACTAGAGAAAAAAACTCCAATTTTGATAAGCAAACTTGATTTTACAGCCAAAGCTCTCAGAGCACCCAATATTAAATACAAAGAATGCAATGAAACCCACAATCAATAGAAGGAATTGAAGGCACCAAGAAACAAAATTCAGGTTTAACAAAAGAAAAGCCTCGACCAAATGCTCAATGGAATAGGAACTTAAAGAATAAACCTAGACACAATGTTCAAAGCATCATGAACCAAAGGTGAAAGGAAGGATATTGGAATTACAATGTAGAAAAAAGAGATTTGGGTGTAATGAGCTGAGTTGGAACGCAACAAAATGTAATGAAAGGTAGCAAACAAGAACAACTAGAGAAAAAAACTTCAATTTTGATAAGCGAACCTAATTTAAAGCCCAAAGTTCTCATTGCACCCAATGTTAAATGCAAAGAATGCAATGAAACCCACAATCCAAAGAAGGAATTAAAGATGCCAAGAAACCCACAAAAGTAAAGCCTTGGACCAATGTTCAATGGAATAGGAACTTCATGTATAAACCTAGACCCAACGCTCAAAGCATAATGAACCAAAGGTGAAAGGAAGGGATATTGGCACTGCAATCTAGAAAGAAGAGATTTGGGAGTAATGAGCCGAGTTGGAATCCAACAAAATGTAATCAAAGGTAGTGATGAAGAACTAAAGAAACCAACTCCAATTTTGATAAGCAAACCTGATTTAAAGTGCAAAGGTTTAAATTGTAATGCCATTATCCTAAATTATAACTATTGGTCACGACACTTTGAACATTGGGTCTAGGTTTATAAGTTAAGTTCCTGTTCCTTTCAGCATTGGGTGAACTCATTACTTTTGTTAAACCTGATTATGTTTCATGGGGACTTCAATTCCTTCTTTTGATTGTGGGTTTTGTTGCATTCTTTGTGTTTAACATTGGGCACTATGAGAGCTTTGGGCTTTAAATCAGATTTGCTTATCCAAATTTGAGTGTTTTCTTTAGTTCTCCTTAGCCATGTTTTATTACATTTTTTTTTTTCATTTCAACTAGACTCATTACTCTCAAATCACTTCTTTATAGATTGTAATGACAATATCCTACCTTCTACCTTTGGTTCACGATGCTTTGAACATTAGGTCCAAGTTTATAACTTAAGTTCCTATTCCTTTGAGCATTGGGTTGAGGCTTTACTTTTGTTAAACCTGATTTATGTTTAATGGGGTCTTCAATTCCTTCATTTGATTATGGGTTTTATTGCATGCATTATTTTTAACATTAGGTGCCCTGAGTGCTTTGGCCTTAAATTAGATTTGCTTATCAAAATTTGAGCTTTTTCTCTAGTTTTTCTTCCTAGCTGCCTTTTATTACATTTTCTTGCATTCGAACTCAACTCATTACTCTTAAATCACTTCTTTATAAATTGTAATGCCAATATCCTACCCTATAATTTTGATTGTTGGTTTCGTTGCATTCTTTGTGTTTTACATTGGGTGTTGCAAGAGCTTTGCACTTTAAATTAGATTTGCTTATCAAAATTTTAGTTTCTTCTCTAGTTCTTCTTCTTAGCAGCATTTTATTACATTTTCTCACTTTCCAACTTGACTCATTACACTAAAGTCACTTCTTGATAGATTGTAATGCCAATATCCTACCTTATACCTTTAGTTCGCTATGCTTTGAACATTGGGTCCAGGTTTATAACTTATGTTCCTATTCCTCCAAGCTTCAGGCTAAGGCTTTACTTTTGTTCATCCTAAATTAAGTTTAATGGGGTCTTCAATTCCTTCTTTTGATTGTCAATTTTGTTGCATTCAACGTTTTTAACATCAGGTGCTATGAGTGCTTGGGGCCTTAAATCAGATTTGCTTATCAAAATTTGAGTTTTTTCTCTAGTTCTTCTTTGTAGCTGCTTTTTATTACATTTTCTCGCATTCCAACTTGACTCATTACTCTTAAATCACTTATTTATAGATTGTAATGCCAATATCCTACCTTATAACTTTGATTGTTGGTTTTGTTGCATTCTTTGTGTTTAACTCTAGGTGCTGCGAGAGATTTGAACTTTAAATTAGATTTGCTTATCAAAATTTGCATTCTTTCTCTAGTTCTTCTTCTTAGCTTCCTTTTATAACATTTTGTCACATTCGAACTCAACTCATTACTCTTAAATCACTTCTTTATCGATTGTAATGCCAATATCTTTCCTTATAACTTTGACTATGGATTTTGTTGGATTCTTTGTGTTTAACATTGGGTGCTGCGAGAGCTTTGCACTTTTTTCTTTTTAGATGCCATTTATTGCATTTTGTTGTATTCCAACTCAACTCATTACTCTTAAATCACTTCTTTAGAGATTGTAATGCCATTATCCTAAATTATAACTATTGGTCACAATGCTTTGAACATTGGGTCTAGGTTTATAAGTTAAGTTCCTGTTCCTTTCAGCATTGGGTGAACTCATTACTTTTGTTAAACCTGAATTATGTTTCATGGGGTCTTCAATTCCTTCTTTTGATTGTAGGTTTTGTTGCATTCTTTGTGTTTAACATTGGGTGCTATGAGAGCTTTGGGCTTTAAATCTGATTTGCTTATCCAAATTTGAGTGTTTTCTCTAGTTCTCCTTAGTCATGTTTTATTATGTTATCTTGCATTCCAACTTGACTCATTACTCTCAAATCACTTTTAGATTGTAATGGCAATAGCCTACCTTATACCTTTGGTTCATGATGCTTTGAACATTGGGTCTAGGTTTATTACTTAAGTTCATGTTCCTTTGAGCATTGGGTCAAGGCTTTAAGTTTGTTAAACCTGATTTATCTTTAATGGGGTCTTCAATTCCTTCTTTTGATTGTGGGTTTTGTTGCATGCATTGTTTCTAACATCAGGTGCTATGCGTGCTTTGGGCCTTAAATCAGATGTGCTTATCAAAATTTGAGTTTTTTCCCTAGTTCTTCTTCCCAGCTGCCTTTTATTACATTTTTCCACATTCCAACTCGACTCATTACTCTCAAGTCACATCTTTATTGATTGTAATGCCAATATCCTACCTTATAACTTTGATGGTGAGTTTCATTGCATTCTTTGTGTTGAACATTGGGTGTTGCAAGAACTTTGCACTTTAAATTAGATTTACTTATGAAAATTTGAGTTATTTCTCTTGTTTTTCTTCTTTGCTGCCTTTTATTACAATTTGTTGCATTCCAACTTGTCTCATTACTCTGAAAGCCCTTCTTTATAGATTGTAATGCCAATATCCTACCATATAACTTTGATTGTTGGTTTCGTTGCATTCTTTGTGTTTAACATTGGGTGTTGCAAGAGCTTTGCTCTTTAAATTAGATTTCCTTATCAAAATTTGAGTTTTTTCTCTAGTTCTTCTTGATAGCTGCATTTCATCATGTTTTCTCACATTCCAACTCTGAAGTCATTTCTTGATAGATTGTAATGCCAATATCCATCCTTATACCTTTGGTTCACAATGCTTTCAACATTGGGTCCAGGTTTATAACTTAAGTTCCTGTTCGTTTGAGCATTGGGCCGAGGTTTTACTATTGTTAAACCTGAATTATGTTTGATGGGGTCTTCAATTCCATCTTTTGATTGTGGATTTTGTTGCATTCATTGTTTTTAACATTAGGTGCTATGATTGCTTTGGGCCTTAAATCAGATTTGTTTATCAAAATTTGAGTTTTTTCTCTACTTCTTCTTTATAGTTGCCTTTCATTATATTTTGTCGCATTCCAACTCGACTCATTACTATCGAATCACCTGTTTATAGATTGTAATGCCAAAATCCTACCTTATAACTTTGATTGTGGGTTTCATTGCATTCTTTGTGTTCAACATCGGGTATTGTGAGAGCTTTCTTCTGTAGATTAGATTTGCTTATCAAAATTTTAGTTCTTTCTCTAGTTCTTCTTCTTGGCTGCCTTTTATTACGTTTTGTCGCATTCCAACTCAACTCATTAGTCACAAATGACTTCTTTAAGGGTTGTAATGCCAATATTCTACCTAAACTTTGATTATGGGTTTCGTTGCATTCTTTGTGTTTAACATTGGTTGTTGCGAAAGCTTTGCACTTTGAATCAGACTTCCTTATCAAAATTTGAGTTTTTTTCCCTAGTTCTTCTTCTTAGCTGAGTTTTTTTACGTTTTCTCTCATTCCAACTCTACTCTTTACTCTATAGTCACATCTTTATAGATTGTAAAGCCAATATCCTACCTTATACCTTTGGTTCACAATGGTTTGAACATTGGGTTTAGGTTTATGACTTCTTGTTCCTTTGAGCGTTGGGCCATGACTTTACTTTTCTTAAACCTGAATTATGTTTGATGGGGTCTTTCATTCCTTCTTTTGATTATGGATTTTGTTGCATTCCTTGTTTTTAACATCTGAGTTTTTTCTCTAGTTCTTAGTCCTAGCTGCGTTTTATTACATTTTTGTCACATTCCAATTGGACTCATTACTCTCAAATCACTTCTTTATGGATTGTAATGCCAATATCCTACCTTATAACTTTAATTCTTGCTTTTGTTGCATTTGTTGTGTTTAACATTGGGTGCTGTTAGAGCTTTGCACTTTACATTAGATTTGCTTATCAAAATTGAGTTCTTTCTCTAGTTCTTCTTCCTTTTATTAGATTTTTTCGCTTTCCAACTCTACTCGTTACTCTCAAATCACTTCTTTAAAGATTGTAATGCCAATATCCTACCTTATAACTTTGATTGTGGGTTTTGCTGCATTCTTTGTATAGAACATTGGGTGCTGCAACAGCTTTGCATTTTAGATTAGATTTGCTTATCAAAATTTGAGTTCTTTCCCTTGTTTTTCTTCTTAGCTGGCTTTTATTCCATTTTGTCGCATTCCAACTCGACTCATTACTCTCAAATCTCTTCTTTAAGGATTGTAATGCCAATATTCTACCTAATAACTTTGTTTATGGGTTTTGTTGCCTTCTTTGTGTTTAACATTGGTTGTTGCGAGAGCTTTGCACTTTGAATTAGACTTCCTTATCAAAATTTGAGTTTTTTTCTCTAGTTCTTCTTCTTAGCTATGTTTTATTACATTTTCTCTCATTCCAAGTCTACTCTTTACTCTAAAGTCACATCTTTATAGATTGTAAAGCCAATATCCTACCTTATACCTTTTGTTCACGATGGTTTGAACATTGGGTTCAGGTTTATAACTTCTTCTTCCTTTGAGCGTTGGGCCATGACTTCACTTTTCTTAACCCTGAATTCTGTTTGATGGGATCTCTGATTCCTTCTTTTGATTATGGATTTTGTTGCATTCCTTGTTCTTAACATCTGAGTTTTTTCTCTAGTCTTAGTCCTAGCTGTGTTTTATTACATTTTGTCACATCCCAACTGGACTCATTACTCTCAAATCACTTCTTTATGGATTGTAATGCCAATATCCTACCTTATAACTTTGATTGTTGGTTTTGTTGCATTCTTTGTGTTTAACATTGGGTGCTGTCAGAGCTTTGCACTTTACATTAGATTTGCTTATCAAAATTTGAGTTCTTTCTCTAGTTCTTCTTCCTACCTGCCTTTTATTAGTTTTTTTCACTTTCAAACTCTACTCGTTACTCTCAAATCACTTCTTTAAAGATTGTAATGTCAATATCCTACCTTATAACTTTGATTGTGGGTTTTGCTGCATTCTTTGTATTGAACATTGGGTGCTGCGAGAGCTTTGCACTTTAGATTAGATTTGCTTATCAAAATTTGAGTTCTTCCCCTTGTTTTTCTTCTTAGCTGGCTTTTATTCCATTTTGTCGCATTCCAACTCAACTCATTACTCTCAAATCTCTTCTTTATTGATTGTAATGCCAATATCCTTCCTTATAACTTTGATAGTTGGTTTCGTTGCATTTTTTGTATTTAACATTAGGTGCAGTTAGAGCTTTGCACTTTACATTAGATTTGCTTATCAAAATTTGAGTTTTTTCTCTAGTTCTTCTTCCTAGCTGCCTTCTATTAGATTTTTTCACATTGCAACTCCACTCATAAATCTCAAATCACTTCTTTATACATTGTAATGCCAATATCCTACCTTACAACATTTAATGTTGGTTTTGTTGCATTCTTTGTGTTTAATGTTAGGTGCTGCGAGAGCTTTGCACTTTAAATTAGACTACCTTATCAAAATTTTATCAAAATTTGAGTTTTTTCTCTAGTTCTTCTTCTTAGTTGTGTTTATTACGTTTTCTCTCATTCCAACTCTACTCTTTACTCTAAAGTCACATATTTATAGATTGTAAAGCTAATATCCTACCTTATACCTTTCATTCACAATGGTTTAAACATTGGGTTTAGGTTTATAACTTCTTGTTCCTTTGAGTATTGGGCCATGACTTCACTTTTCTTAAACCTGAAATATGTTTGATGGGGTCTTTGATTCCTTCTTTTGATTATGGATTTTGTTGCATTCCTTGTTTTTAACATCTGAGTTTTTTCTCTAGTTCTTAGTCCTAGCTGCGTTTTATTACATTTTGTCACATTCCAACTAGACTCATTACTTTCAAATCACTTCTTTATGGATTGTAATGCCAATATCCTACCTTATAACTTTGATTGTTGGTTTCATTGCATTCTTTGTGTTTAACATTGGGTGCTGTTAGAGCTTTCCACTTTACATTAGATTTGCTTATCAAAATTTGAGTTCTTTCTCTAGTTAGTCTTCCTAGCTGACTTTTATTAGATTTTTTCACTTTCAAACTCTACTTGTTACTCTCAAATCACTTCTTTATGGATTTTAATGCCAATATCTTACCTCATAACTTTGATTGTGGGTTTCGTTGCATTCACTGTGTTTAACATTGGGAGCTGCGAGAGCTTTGTGCTTTAAATTAGGTTTGCTTATCAAAATTTGACTTCTTTCTCTAGTTCTTCCTAGCTGCCTTTTATTAGACTTTTTCACATTCCAACTCTACTCATTACTCTTGAATCACTTCTTTATTGATTGTAATGCCAATATCCTTCTTGATAACTTTGATAATTGGTTTCGTTGCATTTTTTGTGTTTAACATTGGGTGCAGTTAGAGCTTTACGCTTTACATTAGATTTGCTTATCAAAATTTGAGTTCTTTCTCTAGTTCTTCTTCCTAGCTGCCTTTTATTAGATTTTTCACATTGCAATGCCAGTCATAAATCTCAAATCACTTCTTTATAGAATTTAATGCCAATATCCTACCTTACAACATTTAATGTTGGTTTTGTGGCATTCTTTATGTTTAACGTTAGGTGCTGCAAGAGCTTTGCACTTTAAATTAGATTTGCTTATCAAAATTTGAGTTCTTTCTCTAGTTCTTCTTGTTAGCTGCATTTTATTACATTTTTTCGCATTCCAACTGGACCCATTACTGTCAAATCACTTATTTATAGATTGTAATGCCAATATCCTATCTTATAACTTTGGTTGTGGGTTTGGTTGCATTCTTTGTGTACAACTTTGGGTGCTGCGAGAGCTTTCCACTTTAAAATAGATTTGCTTATCATAATTTGAGTTTTTTTCTCTAGTTCTTCTTCTTAACTGCATTTCATTATGTTTTCTCACATTCCAGCTTGACTCACTTATGTTTTCTCACTTATTTCTAGATTGTAATGCCAATATCCTGCCGTATAACTTTGGTTCTCAGTTTTGTTGTTTTGTTTGTGTTTAACATTGGGTTCTGTGTGAGCTTTGCTCTTTAATTTGATTTGCTTATCAAAATTTGAGTTTTTTCTCTTGTTCTCCTTCCTAGCTGCCTTTTCTTACATTTTTGTCGCATTGCAATGCAACTCATTACTTTCAAATCACTTCTTTATAGATTGTAATGCCAATACCCTACCTTGTAACTTTGATTGTGGGTTTCATTGCATTCTTTGTGTTTAGCATAAGGAGCTGCGAGAGATTTGCATTTTTAAATTAGGTTTGCTGATCAAAATTTGTGTTCTTTCTCTAGCTCTTCTTCTTTGCTGCCTTTTATTACATTTTCTCGCATTCCAAGTTAACTCATTACTCTCAAATCACTTGTTCATAGATTGTAATGCCAATATCTTACCTTATACCTTTGATTCACAATGCTTTGAACATAGGGTCTAGGTTTATAACTTAAGGTCATGTTCCTTTGAGCATTAGGCCGAGGCTTTACTTTTGTTAAACCCGAATTTTGTTTACTGGCGTCTTCAATTCCTTCTTTTGATTGTGAATTTTGTTGTATTCATTGTTTTTCACATCAGGTGCTATGAGTGCTTTAGGCTTTAATGGGGTCTTCAATTCCTTTTTTTGATTGTGGATTTTGTTGCATTCAACATTTTTAACATCAGGTGCTATAAGTGCTTTGGGTCTTAAATCACATTTGCTTATCAAAATTTGAATTTTTTTCTCTAGTTCTTCTTCCTAGCACCCTTTTATTACAATTTGTACCATTCCAACTCGACCCATTACGCTCAAATCACTTGTTTATAGATTGTAATGCCAATATCCTACCTTATAGCTTTGATTGTTGGTTTTGTTGCATTATTTATGTTGAACTTTGGGAGCTGCGAGAGCTTTGCACTTTAAATTAGATTTGCTTATCAAAATTTAAGTTCTTTCCCTAGTTCTTCTTCTTAGCTTCCTTTTATTAGATTTTGTCGCATTCCAACTCAACTCATTACTCTCATATCACTTCTTTATGGATTGTAATGCCAATATCCTATCTTATAACTTTGATTGTGGGTTTCATTGCATTCTTTGTGTTTAACATTGGGTGCTGCAAGAGTTTCCACTTTAAATTACATTTGGTTATCATAATTTGAGTTTTTTCTCTAGTTCTTCTTAGCTACATTTTATTATGTTTTCCACATCCAACTTAACTCGTTATTCTCGAATCACTTCTTTATAGATTGTAATGCCAATATCCTACCTTATACCTTAGGTTCACAATATTTTCAACATTGGGTCCAGATTTATAACTTAAGTTTGTGTTCCTTTGAGCATTGGGCTGAGGCTTTACTTTTATTAAACCTGAATTATGTTTAATGGGGTCTTCAACTCCTTCTTTTGATTGTGGATTTTGTTGCCTTTATTGCTTTTAACATCAAATGCACTGAGTGCTTTGGGCCTTAAATCAGATTTGCTTATCAAAATTTGAGTTTTTTCCCTAGTTCTTCTTCTTGGCTGCCTTTTATTAGATTTTATCGCATTGCAACTCGACCCATTACTCTCAAATCACTTCTTTATAGATTGCAATGCCAATATCTTACCTTATAACTCTGATTATTGGTTTTGTTGCATTCTTTGTGTTTAACATTAGGTGCTACGAGAGCTTTGCAATTTAAATTAGATTTGCTTATTATATTTTGTTGCATTCTTAGCTGACACATTACTCTCAAATCACTTCTTTATAGATTGTAATGCCAATATCCTACCTTATAATTTTCATTGTGGGTTTCGTTGCATTGTTTGTGTTTAACATTGGGTGCTAGGAGAGCTTTGGGCTTTAAATTAGATTTGCTTATGAAAATTTGAGTGTTTTCTCTAGTTCTTCTTCTTAGCCACGGTTTCTTACGTTTTCTCGCATTCCAACTCAACTCATTACTCTTAAGTTACTTCTTTATAGATCGTGTTCCCAATATCCTACCTTTGGTCCACGATGATTTGAACATTGGGTCTAGGTTTATAACTAATGTTCCTATTCCTTTAAGCATTGTGCTGAGGCTTTACTTTTGTTAGACCAAAATTATGTTTAATGGGGTCTTCAATTCCTTCAATTGTGGATTTTGTTTCATTCATTGTTTTCAACATCAGCTGCTATGAGTGCTTTGGGCCTTAAATCAGATTTGCTTATCAAAATTTGAGTTTTTTTCTCTAGTTCTCCTTCCTAACAGCCTTTTCTTACATTTTGTCACATTCCAACTTGATCCATTACTCTCAAATGACTTCTTTATAGATTGTAATGCCAATATCCTACCTTATAACATTGATTGTAGGTTTCGTTGCATTCTTTTTATTTAACATTGGGTGTTGCAAGAGTTTTCCACTTTAAATTAGATTTGCTTATCAAAATTTGAGCTTTTTTCTCTAGTTCTTCTTCTTTGCTGCGATTTATTTTGTTTTCTCGCATCCAACTCGACTCATTACTCTCAAAACACTCTTTTATAGATAGTAATGGCAATACCCTTCCTTATACCTTTGGATCATGATGCTTTGAACATTGGGTCTAGCTTTATAACTTAAGTTCCTATTCCTTTGAGCATTGCGCCGAGGCTTTACATTTGTTAAACCTGAATTATGTTTAATGGTGTCTTCAATTCCTTCTTTTGATTGTGGATTTTGGTGCATTCATTGTTTTTAAAATCAGGTGCTATGAGTGCTTTAACCCTTAAATCAAATTTGCTTATCAAAATTTGAGCTTTTTCTCTAGTTCTCCTTCCTAGCTGCCTTTTCTTACATTTTTGTTGCATCACAACTAGACTCATTACTCTCAAATCACTTCTTTATAGATTGTAATGCCAATATCCTACCTTATAACTTTGATTGTGGGTTTCATTGCACTCTTTGTGTTTAACACTAGGTGCTGGGAGAGCTTTTCACTTTAAATTAGATTTGCTTATCAAAATTTGTGTTCTTTCTCTTGTTCTTCTTCTTAGCCTCCTTTTCTTACATTTTGTTTCATTCCAACTCGACTCATTACTCTCAAATCACTTCTTAGCTGCATTTTATTGCGTTTTCTTGCATTACAACTTAACTCATTACTCTCAAATCACTTCTTTATAGATTGTAATGCCAATATCCTACCTTACAACTTTGGTTCATGATGCTTCAAACATTGTGTCGAGGTTGATAACTTAAATTCTTGTTTCTTTGAGCATTGGGTCGAGCCTTTACTTTTGTTAAACCTGAATTATGTTTAATGAGTTCTTCAATTCCTTCTTTTGATTGTGGATTTTGTTGTATTCATTGTTTTTAACATCAGGTGTTATGAGTGCTTTGAGCCTTAAATCAGATTTGCTTATCAAAATTTGAGTTCTTTTTCTCATTCTTCCTCTTAGCCGCATTTTATTACCTTTTCTTTCATTCCAACTCAACTCATCACTCTCAAATCACTTCTTTATAGATTGTAATGCCAATATCCTACCTTATACCTTTTATTGTGGGTTTTGTTGCATTCTTTGTGTTTAACCATAGGTGCTGTGAGAGCTTTCCACTTTAAATTAGATTTGGTTATCAAAATTCAAGTTTATTCTCTAGTTCTTGTTCTTAGCCATTTTTTATTACCTTTTCTCACAATCCAATTCAACTCATTACACATAAATAACTTCTTTATAGATTATAGTGCCAATATCCTACCTTATACCTTTGGTTCACAATGCTTTGAATGTTGGGTCTAGGTTTATAACTTAAGTTCCTGTTCCGTTGAGCATTAGGCTAAGCCTTTACTTTTTTACCTAAATTATGTTTAATGGGGTCTTCAATTCCCTCTTTTGATTGTGGATTTTGTTGCATTCATTGTTTTTAACATCAGGAGCTATGACTGCTCTGGGCTTCAAATCTGATTTGCTTATCAAAATTTGAGTTTTTTCTCCAGTTCTTCTTCCTAGCTGCCTTTTATTACATTTTGTCGCATCCCAACTAGACTCATTACTCTCAAATCACTTTTTTATAGATTGTAATGCCCAATATCCTATCTTATAACTTTGATAGTGCGTTTTGTTGCATTCTTTGTGTTTAACATTGGGTGCTACGAGAGCTTTGTGCTTTAAATTAGATTTGTTTAACAAAATTTGTTTTCTTTCTCTAGTTCTTCTTGCTAGCTGCTTTTTATGAGATTTGTTCACATCCCAACTAGACTCATTACTCTCAAATCACTTATTTATAGATTGTAATGCCAATATCCTATCTTATAACTTTGATTGTGGGTTTTGTTGCATTGTTTGTGTTTAACATTGGGTGCTGTGAGAGCTTTGTACTTTAAATTAGATTTGCTTAACAAAATTTGCTTTCTTTCTCTAGTTCTTCGTGTTAGCTGCTTTTTATTAGATTTTGTCGCATCACAACTAGACTCATTACTCTCAAATCACTTCTTTATAGATTGTAATGCCAATATCCTACCTTATAACTTTGATTGTGGGTTTCGTTGCATTCTTTGTGTTTAACTTTGGGTGGTGCAACGGCTTTGCACTTTAAATTAGATTTCCTTAACCAAATTTGTTTTCTTTCTCTAGTTCTTGCTAGCTGCTTTTTATGAGATTTGTTCACATCCCAACTAGACTCATTACTCTCAAATCACTTCTTTATAGATTGTAATGCCAATATCCTATCTTATAACTTTGATTATGGGTTTTGTTGCATTGTTTGTGTTTAATATTGGGTGCTGCGAGAGCTTTGCGCTTTAAATTAGATTTGCTTAACAAAATTTGCTTTCTTTCTCTAGTTCTTTTTGTTAGCTGCTTTTTATTAGATTTTGTTGCATCACAACTAGACTCATTACTCTCAAATTACTTCTTTATAGATTGTAATGTGAATATCCTATCTTATAACTTTGGTTATGGGTTTTGTTGCATTGTTTGTGTTTAACTTTGGGTGGTGCAAGAGCTTTGCCCTTTAAATTAGATTTGCTTAACAAAATTTGTTTTCTTTCTCTAGTTCTTCCTCCTATCTGCCTTTTATTACATTTTGTCTCATTCCAACTCGACTGATTACTCTCAAATGACTTCTTTATTGATTGTAATGCCAATATCCTTCCTTATAACTTTGATTGTGGGTGTCGTTACATTCTTTGTGTTTAACATTGCATGTTGCGAGAGCTTTGTGCTTTAAATTAGGTTTGCTTATTAGAATTTGATTTTTTTCTTTAGTTTTTCTTCTTAGCTGTGTTTTAGTACATTGTCTTGCATTCCAACTCGACTCATTTTACTCTGTAGTCACTTTTTTATTGATTGTAATGCCAATATCCTACCTTATACCTTTAGTTCACGATGGTTGGAACATTGGGTCTCAGTTTATAGCTTAAGTTCCTGTTCCTTTGAGCATTGGGCTGAGCCTTTGCTTTTCTTAACTATTCTCTAGTTGTTCTTGCTAGCTGCCTTTTCCTACATTTTGTTGCATTCCAACTCATCCCATTACTCTTAAATCACTTCGTTATAGATTGTAATGCCCATATCCTACTTTGTAGATTTGACTGTCGGTTTCGTGGCATTCTTTGCGTTTAAAATTGGGTGCTGCGAGACCCTTGCCCTTTAAATTAGATTTGCTTATCAAAATTTGAGTTATTTGTCTAGTTCTTCTTCTTAGCTAACTTTTAATACATTTTTTCGCATTCCCACTCAACTCATTACTGTCCAATCACTTCTTTATAGATTGTAATGCCAATATCCTACCTTATAACTTTGAGTATGGGTTTTGTTGCATTCTTTGTGTTTAACAATGGGTGCTGCGACAGCTTTTGCCTTTAGATTAGATTTGCTTTTCAAAAATTGAGTTATTTCTCTAGTTCTTCTTCTAAGCTTCCTTTTATTACATTTTGTTGCTTTCCAACTCAACTCATTACTCTCAAATCATTTCCTGATAGATTGTAATGCCAATATCTGACCATATAACTTTGATTGTTGGTTTCATTGCATTTTTTGTGTTTAACATTGGGTGTTGTGAGAACTTTGCTCTTTAAATTAGATTTTCTTATCAAAATTTGAGTTCTTCCTCTTGTTCTTCTTCTTAGCTGCCTTTTATTACATTTTGTCGCATTCCAACTCAACTCATTACTCTGAAATCACTTCTTTATGGATTGTAATGCATATATCCTACCTTATACCTGTCGTTCACGATGCTTTGAATGTTGGGTCTTGGTTTGTAACTTAAGTTCCTGTTCCTTTAAGCATTGGGCCGAGTCTTTGCTTTTGTTAAACTTGAGTTTTGTTTAATGGGGTCTACAATTCCTTCTTTGGATTGTGAATTTTGTTGCATTCATTGTTTTTAACATCAGGTTTTATGAGTGTTATGAGCCTTAAATCAAATTTGCTTATCAAAATTTGTATTTTTTTTCACTAGTTCTTCTTCGTAACTGCCTTTTTTTACATTTTGTCGCATTCCAACTCAACTCATTACTCTCAAATCACTTCTTTGTAGATTGTATTGCCTTTAATTGTTGGTTTCGTTGCATTCTTTTTGTTTAACATTGGGTATTGGAAGAGCTTTTCCCTTTAAATTAGATTTGCTTTTCAAAATTTGAGTTATTTCTCTAGTTCTTCTTTTTAGCTGCCTTTTATTACATTTTGTCGCATTCCAACTAAGAAGAAAAACTAGAGAAACAACTCCAATTTTGATAAGCAAACCTGATTTAAAGCCCTAAGCTCTCGTAGGAGCTAGTGTTAAACACAGAGAATGCAGTGAAACTCATAATGAAAAGAAGGAATTGAAGACCCGAAGAAACATAATTCAGGTTTAACAAAAGTAAAACCTTGGCCTAATGCGGTAGGAACTAGAACTTAAGGTATAATCCTATACCCACTATTCAAAGCTTCATGAACGAAAGGTGAAAGCAAGGATATTGCCATTAAAATCTAGAAAGAACAGATTTGGTAGTAATGAGCCGAGTTGGAATGCAATAAAACCTAATAAGAGGTTGCTAAGATGAAAAACATGAGGAAAAACTCCAATTTTGATATCCAAACGTAATTTAAAGCCCAAGGCTCTCATGGCACCCAATGTTAAACATAGAGAATACAATCAAACTCACAAGGAAAGGAAGGAATTAAAGACCCCAGGAAACATAATTGAGGTTTAACAAAAGTAAAACCTTGGCCTAATGTAGAAGGAACAAGAACTTAAGGTATAATCCTATACCCACTATTCAAAGCTTCATGAACCAATGGTGAAAGGAAGGATATTGCCATTACAATCTAGAAAGAAGAGATTTGGCACTAATGAGCCATGTTGGAATGCAACAAAACATAATAAGAGGTTACTAAGAAGAAAAACTTGAGAAAAAACTCCAATTTTGATAAGCAAACCTGATTTAAAGCCCAAGGCTCTCATAGCACCCAATTTTAAACACAGAGAAAGCAACTAAACTAATAATGAAAAGAAAGAATTGAAGACCCTAGGAAACATAATTGAGGTTTAGCAAAAGAAAAACCTTGGCCCAATGGTCAAACGAACAAGAACTTAAGGTACAATCCTATACCCATTGTTCAAAGCTTTATGAACCAAAGGTGAAAGGAAGGATATTGGCATTACAATCTAGATAGAACAGATTTGGTAGTAATGAGGGGAGTGGAAATGCAACAAAACGTAATAAAAGGCAGCTAAGAAAAAAAAACTAGAGAAAAAACTCCAATTTTCATAAGCAAACATGATTTAAAGGACAAAGCTCTCATAGCAGCTAGTGTTAAACATAGAGAATGCAATGAAGCTCACAATGAAAAGGACTTGAAGACCCTAGGAGACATAATTGAGGTTTAACAAATGAAAAACCTTGGGCCAATGCTCAAGATAACAAGAACTTAAGGTATAATCCTATACCCACTGTTCAAAGCTTCATGAACCAAAGGTGAAAGGAAGGATATTGGCATTACAATCTAGAAAGAGGAGATTTGGTGGTAATGAGGTGAGTTGGAATGCAACAAAGTGTAATAAGAGGCAGCTAAGAAGAAAAACTAAAGAAAAATCTCCAATTTTGTTAAGCAAACCTGATTTAAAGCCCAAAGCTCTCATAGCACCCAATGTTAAACACAGAGAATGCAATGAAACTCACAATGAAAGGAAGGAATTAAAGACCCCAAGAAATATAATTCAGGTTGAAAAAAAGAAAAACCCGAGCCTAATGCTCAAAGGAACAAAAATTTAACGTATAATTCGATACCCACTATTCAAACCTTCGTGAACAAATGGGGAAAGGAAGGATATTGGCATTACAATCTAGAAAGAAGAGATTTGCTAGTAATGAGCCAAATTGGAATGCAACAAAATGAAATAAAGGGCAGCTAAGATGCAAAACTAGAGAAAAAAGTCCAATTGTGATAAGGAAACCCGATTTAAAGCCTAAAGCTCTCATAGCACCCAATGTTAAATGCAAAGAATGCAATGAAGCTCAGAATGAAAGGAAGGAATTGAAGACACCAGGGAACATAATTGAGGTATGACAAAAGAAAAACCTAGGCCCAATGCTCAAAGGAACAAGAACTTAAGGTATAATCCTATACCCACTATTCAAAGATTCATGAACCAAAGGTGAAAGGAAGTATATTGGCATTACATGATGGAAAGAAGAAATTTGGGAGAAAAGAGCCGAGTTGGAATGCAACAAAACATAATAAGAGGCTGCCAAGATGAAAAACTAGAGAAAAAACTTCAATTTTGATAAGCAAAGCTGATTTAAAGCCCAAAGCTCTCATAGCACTCAATGTTAAACACAGAGAATGCAATCAAATGCACAATGAAAAGAAGGAATTCAAGACCCAAGGAAACATAATTAAGGTTAGAAAAAGAAAAACCTTGGCCCAATGCTCAAAGGAACAAGAACTTAATATATAATCCTATACCCACTATTCAAAGCTTCATGAACCAATGGTGAAAGGAAGGATACTGGAATTACAATCAAGAAAGAAGAGATTTGGCAGTAAAGAGCTGAGTTGGAAAGCAACAAAATGTAATAAGAGGCTGCCAAGAAGAAAAACTAGAGAAAAAACTCCACTTTTGATCAGCAAACCTGATGTAAAGCCCAATGCTCTCATAGCACCCAATGTTAAACAAAGAGAATGCAATGAAACCCATAATGAAAATAAGGAATTGAAGACCCCAAGAAACATATTTGAGGTTTAACAAAGGAAAAACCTTTGCCCAATGCCCAAAGCAACAAGAACAAAAGGTATAATCCAATAACAAGTGTTCAAAGCATCATGAACCAGTGGTGAAACAAAGGATATTGGCATTACACTCTAGGAAAAACAGCTTTGGTAGTAATGAGAAGAGTTGGAAGGCAACAAAATGTAAAAAGAGGCAGCAAAGAAGAACTACTAGAGAAAAAACTCCAATTTTCATAAGCAAACCTGATATAAAGTCCAAAGCTATCACAGCACCCAGTGTTAAACACAGAGAATGCAATGAAACTGAAAATGATAACAAGGAATTGAAGAAACCAATAAATATAATTCGGGTTTAACAAAAGAATAACCTGTGCCCAATGCTCAAAGGATCAAGAACTTAAAGTGGAATCCTATAACCAGTGTTCAAAGCATCATGAACCAAAGGTGAAAGGAAGGATATTAGCAATACAATGTAGAAAAAGATTTGGTAGTAATGAGGCATGTTGGAATGCAAGAAAATGTAATAAGAGGCACCTAAGAAGAAAAACTAAAGAAAAAACTCCAATTTTGATAAGCAAACCTGATTTAAAGCCCAAGGCTCTCATAGCAAACAGTGTTAAATACAGAGAATGCAATGAAACTCACAATGAAAAGAAGGAATTTAAGGCCACAAGAAACATAAATCAGGTTTAACAAAAGTAAAACCTTGGCCCAATGCTGGAAGGAACAAGAACTTAAGGAATAATCCTATACACAATGTTCAAAGCTTTATGAACAAACGGTGAAAGGAAGGATATTCGCATTATAATCAACAAAGAAGAGATTTGGTAGAAATGAGGCGAGTTGGAATGCAAGAAAACGTAATAAGAGATAGCTAAGAAGAAAAACAAGAGAAAAAACTCCAATTTTGATAAGCAAACCTGATTTGAAGCCGAAGGCTCTCATAGCAGCTAGTGCTAAACATAGAAAATGCAATGAAACTCACAATGAAAAGAAGAAATTGAAGACCCCAGGAAACATAATACATGTTTAACAAAAGTAAAAGCTTGGCCCAATGCTGGAAGGAACACGGACATAAATATAATCCTATATGCACTGTTCAAAGCCTTATGAACAAATGGTGAAAGGAAGGATATTGGCATTACAATTTAGAAAGGAGAGATTTGGTAGTAATAGGGTGACTTGGAATGCAACAAAACGTAATAAGAGGCAGCTAAGAAGAAAAACTAGAGAAAAAACTCCAATTTTGATAACCAAACCTGATTTAAAGCCCAAAGCTCTCATAGCAGCCAATGTTAAACACAGAAAGTGCAATGAAACTCATAATGAGAGAAGGAATTCAAGACCCCAGGAAACATAATTTCGGTTTAACAAAAGAAAAACCTTGGCCCAATGCTCAAAGGAATAAGAACTTAAGCTATAATCCTATACCCACTGTTCAAAGCTTCTTGAACCAATGGTGAAAGGAAGGATATTGACATCACAATCTAGAAAGAAGATATTTGGTAGTAATTAGGCGAGTTGGAATGAAACAAAATGTAATAAGAGGCAGCTAAGAAGAAAAACTAGAGAGAAAACTCCAATTTTGTTAAGCAAGCTTGATTTCAAGCCTAAAACTCTCATAGCAGCTAGTGTTAAACACAGAGAATGAAGTGAAACTCACAATGAAAAGAAGGAATTGAAGACCCCAAGAAACATAATTCATGTTTAACAAAAGTAAAAGCTTGGCCCAATGCTGGAAGGAATGAAACGTAAGGTATAATCCTATACACACTGTTCAAAGCCTCATGAACCAATGGAGAAAGGAAGGATATTGGCATTCCAATCTAGAAAGGAGAGATTTTGTAGTAATTAAGCAAGTTAGAATGCAAGAAAACATAATAAGAGGCAGCTAAGAAGAAAAATGAGAGGAAAAAGTACAATTTTGATAAGCAAACTTGATTTAAAGCCCAAAAGTCAAATAGCAGCCAGTGTTAAACATAGAGAATGCAATGAAACTCACAATGAAAGGAAGGAATTGAAGACCCAAGAAACATAATTAAGGTTTAACAAAAGTAAAACCTTGGCCCAATGCTGAAAGGAACAAGAACTTATGGTATAATCCTATACCCACTGTTCAATGCTTCATGAACCAATGGTGAAAGGAAGGATATTGGGATTACAATCTAGAAAGAAGAGATTTGGTAGTAGTGAGGTGAGTTGGAATGCAACAAAACGTAATAAGAGGTAGCTAAGAAGAAAAATTCGTGAAAAAAAAAACTCCTATTATGATATGCAAAGCTGATTTAAAGCCCAAAGCTCTCATAGTAGCCAATGTTAAACACAAAGAATGTAGTGAAACTCATAATGAAAAGAAGGAATTGAAGACCCCAAGAAACATAATTCAGGTTTAACAAAAGCAAAACCTTGGCCCAATGCTGGAAGGAATAAGACTTAAGGTATAATCCTATACACACTCTTGAAAGCTTCATGAACCAATGGTGAAAGGAAGGATATTGGCATTACAATCTCGAAAGAAGAGATTTGGTAGTGATAAGGCAAGTTGGAATGCAACAAAACATAATACAAGCCAGCAAAGAGAAAAACTAGAGAAAAAACACCAATTTTGATAAGCAAATCTGATTTAAAGCTAGAAGCTCTGATAGCACCCAATGTTAAACATAGAGAGTGGAATGAAACTCACAATGAAAAGAAGGAATTGAACACCCCAAGAAACATAATTGAGGTTTAACAAAAGTAAAACCTTGGCCCAATGCTCAAAGGAACAAGAACTTAAGCTATAATCCTATACCCATTGCTTAAAGCTTCATGAACCAAAGGTGAAAGGAAGGATATTGCATTACAATCTAGAAAGAAGATATTTGGTAGTAATAAACGGAGTTGGAATGCAACAAAATGTAATAAGAGGCACCCAAGAAGAAAAACTAGAGAAAAAACACCAATTTTGATAAGCAAGTCTGATTTAAAGCCCAAGGCTCTCATAGCAGCTAGTGTTAAACACAGAGAATGCAATGAAACTCACAATGAAAACAAAGAATTGAAGACCCTAAGAAAAATAATTCAAGTTTAACAAAAGTAAAACCTTGGCCCAATGCTGGAAGGAACAATAACATAAGGTATAATCCTATACACATTGTTGAAAGCTTCATGAACCAATAGTGAAAGCAAGGATATTGGCATTACAATCTAGAAAGAAGAGATTTGGTAGTAATGAGAGGAGTTGGAATGCAACAAGACGTAATAAGAGGCAGCTAAGAAGAAAAACACCAATTTTGATATGCAAACCTGATTTAAAGCCCAAAGCTCTCATAGCACCCAATGTTAAACACAGAGATTGCAATGAAACTCACAATGAAAAGAAGGAATTGAAGACCCCAACAAACATAGTTCAGGTTTAATAAAAGTAAAACCTTGGCCCAATGCTCAAAGGAATAAGAACTTAAGGTATAATCCTATACCCACTATTCAAAGCTTCATCAACCAAAGGTGAAAGAAAGGATATTGACATTACAATCTAGAAAGAAGAGATTTGGTAATAATAAGGCGAGTTGGAATGCAACAAAACGTAATAAGAAGGAAACTAAAGAAAAAATCCAATTTTAATAAGCAAACCTAATTTAAAGCCCCAGGCTCTCATAGCAGCCAGTGTTAAACATAAAGGATGCAATGAAACTCACAATGAAAAGAAGGAATTGAAGACCCTAAGAAAGATAATTCTGGTTTAACAAACGAAAAACCTTGGCCCAATGCTTAAAGGAGCAAGAACTTAAGGTATAAACCTTTAACCAATGTTCAAAGCATTATGAACCAATGGTGAAAGGAAGGATATTGGGATTACTATCAAGAAAGAAGAGATTTGGTAGTAATGAGGCGAGTTGGAATGCAACAAAACATAATAAGAGGTAGCTAAGAAGAAGAACTACCAAAAAAAACTCCAATTTTGATAAGCAAGCCTGACTTAATGTGTGAAGCTCTCATAGCACCCAATGTTAAACACAATAAATGCAATGAAACCCATAGTCAAAAGGAGGAATTGAAAACCCTAAGAAACATAATTGAGGTTTAACAAAAGGAGAACCTTCTCTTAATGCTCATAGGAACAAGAACTTAAGGTATAATCCTATAACCACTCTTCAAAGCATGATGAACCAAAGGTGAAAGGAAAGATATTGGCATTAGAATCTAGAAAGAAGACATTTGGTGTTAATGAGCCATGATGGAATGCAACAAAACGTAATAAGAGGCAGCTAAGAAGAAAAAGTAAAGAAAAAATTCAAATTTTGATATGCAAACCTGATTTAAAGCCCAGAGCTCTCACAGCACCAATCTTAAACACAAAGAATGCCATGAAACCCAAAATCTAAAGAAGGAATTGAAGACCACAAGAAACACAGTAGAGGTTTAACAAAAGTAAACCCTTGGGCCAATGCTGAAGGAAACAATAACTTAAGGTATAATCCTATACCTATTCTTCAAACCACCATGAACCAAAGGTGAAAGGAAAGATATTGGCCTTACAATCTAGAAAAAAGATATTTGGTAGTAATGCGCTGAGTCAGAATGCAACAAAAGGCAAGAAGAGGTAGCTAAGATGAAGAACTAGAGAAAAAAACACCAATTTTGATAAGCAAAACTGATATAAAGCCCGAAGCTCTCATAGCACCCAATGTTAAACACAAAGAACACAATGAAACCCATAATCAAAAGGAGCAATTGAAAACCCTAAGAAACATAATTGAGGTTTAACAAAAGGAGAACCCTGGCCCAATGCTCAAAGGAAAAAGAATTTCAGGTATAAGCCTGCAACCACTATTCAAAGCATGATGAACAAAAGGTGAAAGGAAAAATATTGGCATTAGAATTGAAAAAGAAGACATTTGGTGGTAATGAGCTGTGTTGGAATGCAACAAAACATAATAAGAGGTAGCTAAGAAGAAAAACAAGAGAAAAGCTCCAATTTTGATATGCAAACAGGATTTAAAGTCTAAAGCTCTCAAAGCACTCAATGTTAAACACAAAGAATGCAATGAAACCCACATTCAAAAGAAGGAATTGAAGACCACAAGAAACATAGTTGAGGTTTAACAAAAGTAAAACCTTGGCCCAATGCTCAAAGGAACAAGAACTTAAGGTATATTCTTGTAACCACTGTTCAAAAAATGATGAACCAAAGGAGAAAGGGAAGATATTGGCTATACAATCTAGGAAGAAGACATTTAGTAGTAATGAGCTGTGTTGGAAAGCAACCAAGAAAAGAAGGAATTGAAGACACCAAGAAACATAATTGAGGTTTAACAAAAGAAAAACCTTGGTCCAATGCTTAAACGAACAAGAACCTAAGGTATAATCCTATAACCAGTGTTCAAAGGATAATGAACCAATGGTGAAAGGAAGGATATTGGCATTACAATCTAGACAAAGGATATTTGGTAGTAATGAGGTGAGTTGGAAAGCAACAAAACGTAATAAGAGGTAGCAAAGATGAAAAACTAGAGAAAAAACTCCAATTTCGATAAGCAAACTTGATTTAAAACCCAAAGCTCTCATAGCACCCAAAGGTAAACACAGAGAATGCAATGAAACCCACATTGAAAAGAAGGAATTGAAGACCACAAGAAACATTGTTGAGGTTTAACAAAAGTAAAGCCTTGGCCCAATGCTCAAACAAACAACAACTTAAGGTATAATCTTGTAACCACTGTTCAAAGCATGATGAACTAAAGGTGAAAGGAAAGATATTGGCATTAGAATCTAGAAAGAAGACATTTGGTGGTAATAAGCCATGTTGGATTGCAACAAAAAGTAATAATAGGAAGCAAAGAAGAAAAACTAGAGAAAAACCTCCAATTTTGATAAGCAAACCTGATTTAAAGCCCAAAGCTCTCATAGCAGCTAGTGTAAAACATAGACAATGCAATGAGATTCACAATGAAAAGAAGGAATTGAAGACCCCAAGAAACATAATTCAGGTTTAAGAAAAGAAAAACCTTGGCCGAATGCTCAAAGGAACAAGGACTTAAGGTATAATCCTATAACAAGTGTTCAAAGCATCATGAACCAATGGTGAAAGGAAGGATATTGGCATTACAATCTAGAAAAGAAGAGATTTGGTAGTAATGAGTTGAGTTGGAATGCATCAAAATGTAATAAGAGGCAGCTAAGAAGAAAAACTAGAGAAAAAGCTCCAAGATTGATAAGCAAACTTGATTTAAAGACAAAAGCTCTCATAGCAACAAGTGTTAAACAAAGAGAATGCAATGAAGCTCACAATGAAAAGAAGGAATTAAAGACCCTAAGAAACGTAATTTAGGTTTAACAAAAGAAAAACCTTGGCCCAATGCTCAAAGGATCAAGAACTTAAGGTAAAATCCTATAACCATTGTTCAAAGCTTCATGAACCAATGGTGAAAGGAAGGATATTGGCATTACAATCTAGAAAGAAGTGATTTGGTAGTAATGAGGCAAGTTGGAATGCATCAAAACGTAATAAGAGGCAGATAAGAAGAAAAACTAGAGAAAAAACTCCGAGATTGATAAGCAAACCTGATTTAAAGCCTAAAGCTCTCATAGCAGCAAGTGTTAAACAAAGAGAATGCAATGAAGCTCACAATGAAAAGAAGGAATTGAAGACCCTAAGAAACATAATTCAGATTTAACAAAAGAAAAACCTTGGCCCAATGCTCAAAGGAACGAGAATATAAAGTATAATCCTATACCCACAGTTCAAACCATCATAAACCAAAGTTGAAAGGAAGGATATTGGGACTACAATGTAGAAAGAAGAGATTCGGTAGTAATGAGTCAAGCTGGAATGCAACAAAACAAAATAAGAGGCAGCTAAGATGAACAACTGGAAATAAAACCCCAATTTTGATAAGCAAACCTCATTTAAAGAACAAAACTCTCATAGCACCCAACATTAAACACAAAGAATGCAATGAAACCCACAATGAAAAGAAGGACTTAAAGACCTCTAAAAACATATTTGAGGTTTAACAAAAGTAAAACCTTGGCCTAATGGTTAGAGGATCAAGAACTTAAGGTATAATCCTATAACTAGAGTTTAAAGCATCATGAACTAAAGGTGAAAGGAAGGATATTGGCATTACAATCTAGAAAGAAGAGATTTAGTATGAATAAGTTGTGTTGGAATGCAGCAAAATGTAATAAAAGGCATCTAAGAAGAAAAACTAGAGAAAAAACTCCAATTTTGATATGCAAACCTAATTTAAAGCCCAAACCTCTCATAGCATTGAATGTTAAACACAAAATGCAATGAAACCCATAATGAAAATAAGGAATTGAAGAACCCAAGAAACATAATTAAGGTTTAACAAAAGTAAAACATTGACCCAATCTCAAAGGAACAAGGACTTAAGGTATAATCTTATACCCACAAATCAAAGCATCATGAACCAAAGGTGAAAGGAAGGATATTGGCATTACAATTTAGAAAGAATAGAGAACAAACTCCAATATTAACCAAAAGTAATGAGCCGAGTTGGATTGCAACAAAATGTAATAAGAGGCAGCTGAGAAGAAAAACTAGAGAACAAACTCCAATATTAACAATAAATTTAAAAATCAAAATAATGCATTTTTGCACTTTTTAGAATTTTAAAATCTACTAGGGATAAATGCATTGTTATTAATCAGTTGAATTTTAATTTTGCAATTTTCTTAATTGTTGCCTTTGTCTCAATGCAATTTGAAATGATTTATATAATTCTTGTCTTCAAACAAATTACTTAAGAAAAAGCAAAAGTAAAGGACTCTAATAAGAAGCTTCCCCACTCCTATCTAAGGATATATGTTTAACATAACATTAAGGTTTGGGATTGCCATTTATAATATTCATCCATTAAAGTACATATTATGCAATTGATTTCATTACATGTATTTTTGTTCAATCAACATATTCAAGTGTTATGTTTTTCACATCAATCAATCGCCATGACTTTAATAATAAAGGAAAAAACCAAAACATTGCATTTTTTGAATTTTAGAACTTCAAGGTTTTCTAGGGATAAATGCATTGTCAATAATAAGTTAAATTTAAATTTTGCAATTTTCTTAATTATCTCCTTTGCCACAATACAATTTGAAATGATTTATATAATTTTTACCTACAAACATATTACTCAGGAAAAAGAAAATGCAATACACTCTAATCAGTAGTCTTTCCACTCGCCTCTATACATATATGCTTGAAATAACAATGAAGCTTGGGATTACTATTTATAATATTCATCTACTAAAGTGTATTGTATACAATTGATTCCATTACCTGTATTTTTGTTCAATTAACATATTCAAATATTATATTTTTCAAATATTATATTTCTCTCACCAATTAAATGCAACGACATTAACAATAAATTTAAAAATCAAAATAATGCATTTTTGCAATTTTTAGAATTTTAAAATCTGCTAGGGATAAATGCATTATCATTAATCTGTTGAATTTTAATTTTGCAATTTTCTTAATTGTCGCATTTGTCTCAATGTAATTTGAAGTGATTTATATAATTCTTGTCTTCAAAGAAATTACTTAAGAAAAAGCAAAAGCAAAAGTAATGGACTATAATAAGAAGGTTCCCCACTCCTATCTAGGGATATATGCCTAACATAACATTGAGGCTTGGGATTGATTTACATAATTGATTTAATTACTTGTATTTTGGTTCAATCAACATATTCAAATGTTATGTTTTTCACACCAATCAATTGCCATGACTTTAATAATAAAGGAAAAAACCAAAACATTACACTTTTTGAATTTTAGAACATTAAGGATTTTTAGGGATAAATGCATTATCAATAATAAGTTGAATTTAAATTTTTCAATTTTCGTAAATATCTCCTTTGCCACAATGCAATTTGAAATGATTTAAATAATTTTTGAATACACAGATATTACTCGGGAAAAAGCAAATGCAATGGACTCCAATCAGAAGTTCTCCCACTCCCCTCTATACATATATGCTTAAAATAACAATGAAGTTTAGGATTACTATTTATAATATTCATCTACTAAAGTGTATTTTATATAATTGAGTCTATTACTTGTATTTTTGTTCAATTAACATATTTAAATATTATATTTTTCAAATATTATATTTCTCTCACTAATCAAATGCAACAACATTAACAATAAATTTAAAAATCAAAATATTGCATTTTTGCAATTTTCAGAATTTTAAATTCTGCTAGGGATAAATACATTATCATTAATTTGTTGAATTTTAATTTTGCAATTTTCTTAATTTTCATCCAATAAAGTGTATTTTATACAATTCATTCCATTACTTATATCTTTATTCAACTAACATATTCAAATGTTATTTTTTCACACCAATCAAATGCCATGACTTTAATATTAAAGTAAAAAACCAAAACATTACATTTTTTGAATTTTGGAATTTTAAGATTTTCTAAGGATAAATGTGTCTTTAATAATTAGTTGAATTTAAATTTTACAATTTTCATAATTGTCTCCTTTGCCACAATGCAATTTGAAATGATTTATATAATTTTTGCCTACAAACATATTACTCAAGAAAAAACAAATGAAATCGACTCTAATTAGAAGTTTTCCACTTGCCTCTATACATATATGCTTGAAACAATAATGATGCTGGGGATTACTATTTAGAATATTCATTAACTAAAGTGTATTTTATACAATTGAGTCCATTACTTGTATTTTTGTCCAATTAACATATTCAAATATTATATTTTTCAAATATTATAATTCTCTTACCAATCAAATGCAACAACATTAACAACAAATTTAAAAATCAAAATATTACATTTTTGAAATTTTTAGAATTTTAAAATCTACTAAGAATAAATGTATTATCAATAATCTGTTGAATTTAAATTTAGCAATTTTCTTAATTGTCTCCATTGCCTTAATGTAATTTGAAATGATTTATAGAATTCTTGTCTTCAAACAAATTACTTATGAAAAAACAAAAGCAATGGACAATAATAAGAAGGTTCCCCACTCCTATCTAGGGATTATGCTTAACACAATATTGAGGCTTGGGATTTCCATTTATAATATTCATCCACTAAAGTGCATTTTATACAATTGATTTGATTACTTGTATTTTTGTTCAATAAACATATTCAAATCTTATATTTTTCACACCAATCAATTGCCATGACTTTAATGATAAAGCAAAAAGCCAAAACATTGCATTTTTTAAATTTTAGAATTTTAAGATTTTCTAGGGATAAATGCATTGTTAATAATCACTTGAATTTAAATTTTACAATTTTCTTAATTGTCTCTTTTGCCACAATGCAATTTGAAATGATTTATATAATTTTTGCCTACAAACATATTACTCAGGAAAAAGCAAATGCAATAGATTCTAATCAGAAGTTTTTCCACTCGCCTCTATACATATATGCTTGAAACAACAATGAAACTTGGGATTACTATTTAGAATATTCATCTACTAAAGTGTATTTTATACAATTGAGTCCATTACTTGTATTTTTGTCCAATTAACATATTCCAATATTATATTTCTCTCACCACTTAAATGCAACAACATTAACAATAAATTTAAAGATCAAAATATTACATTTTTAAAATTTTAAGAATTTTGAAATCTACTAAGAATAAATTTATTGTCAATAATTTGTTGAATTTAAATTTTGCAATTTTCTTAATTGTCTCCATTGCCTTAATGCAATTTGAAATGATTTATAAAATTCTTGTCTTCATACAAATTACTTAAGAAAAAACAAAAGCAAAGGACAATAATAAGAAGGTTCTCCACTCCTATCTAGAGATATATGCCTAACACAACATTGAGGCTTAGGATTGCCATTTATAATATTAATCCATTAAAGTGCATTTTATACAATTGATTTCATTACTCGTATTTTTGTTCAATAAACATATTCAAATGTTATATTTTTCACACCAATCAAATGTCGTGACTTTAATAATAAAGCAAAAAACCAAAACATTGCATTTTTTGAATTTTAGAATTTTAAGATTTTCTAGGGATAAATGCATCGTTAATAATCAGTTGAATTTAAATTTTGCAATTTTCTTAATTGGCTTCTTTGCCACAATGCAATTTGAAATGATTTATATAATTTTTTCCTACAAACATATTACTCAGGAAAAAGCAAATGCAATGAACATAATCAGATGTTTTCCCACTCCCCTCTATACATATATGCTTGAAACAATAATGATACTTGGGATTACTATTTTACATATTCATCTACTAAAGTGTATTTTATACAATTGAGTCCATTACTTGTATTTTTGTCCAATGAACATATTCAAATATTATATTTCTCTCACCAATCAAATGCAACGACATTCATAATAAATTTAAAAATCAAAATAATGCATTTTTGCAATTTTTAGAATTTTAAAATCTACTAGGGATAAATGCATTGTCATTAATCAGTTGAAATTTAATTTTGCAATTTTCTTAATTGTCGCCTTTGTCTCAACGCAATTTGAAATGATTTTGAAGTTCCCAACTTCACCCTAGGATCTACCAGTTTGTGATATTGAGAGGGGGGTGAATCAGTATCACACTCCTTAAAACTTTGATAACTTAAGCCAAAGTATTCTACTTCTTTAATACTTTCACTCTCGTCAATACGCAGGTAAGTGAACAACTTCAATCTCTTCTTAAAAGTGAACACTTTCTCAGATTCGACTAAGGTAGATCTATTGCTACCTACTAATCACAATAGTCCCCAAAGTCACCTTTCAGACACCTTGCCTAATAGACGATTCGGATGTTCTTGTTTAGGTCTTCGTTAGGTTATGGGTTTGCTGATACTTTAGCTGCGTTCACAACTTAATTCAAAACACAGAATGTAAAGCAAATTAAGGACACACGAGATTTACGTGGTTCTGTCAACGTGACGTACATCCACGGTAGTAGGGACTCTCCCTTACCGAGACTATCCACTATACTTGAGAATTCCAGTTACAATGGATGTCTTAATCTTCTGCTCCTTTCACTATTGCAATTACTAAGCAAGTACAATACAAAGAGTGTCACTTACTGTGTCTACCCTTCTTCTAGCTTGTCTTGCCTCTGTTGAATTGAAAGGTTGCTCCACTGCCGCTTAGAAGTTCACCGCAACGCTCTTTAACCTCTCTTGAAGAAATCTGGAAATACGTTGAGTTCTTTCCGATGCTTCGCCGAATTCCTTCTCTAGGTTGTTTCACACAACTCCTGCTTTCACCTTCTCACGGTTTCACAGCTTGCACTCAAGCTTCTGGTCTGCCGTTTCACGTCTCTTGGGCTGCCTCACGCTACTGGTTTTTCTGGTTCACGTCTCTTGGCCTGCCTCACGCTTCTAGTCTGCTGTCTTCTCTTCCGGGTGGTCTCACGGATACCAGGTCTGCTGTCTTCTCTTCCGGGTGGTCAGTTTCTTATTTCTCCTGTTGCTGGTTGTGCATTTCTGGTTTGCTTGCAGGATGTGTTTCTGGTTTGCTTGCAGGATGTGTTTCTGGTTTGCTTGCAGGAGGCATTTCTGGTTTGCTTGCAGGATGGGTTTCTGGTTTGCTTGGAGGATGTGTTTCTGGTTTGCTTGTAGGAGGCGTTTCTGGTTTGCTTGCAGGAGGTCGCATGTTATGGTTTGCTCTCCTGGTGGTGACGTTTCTGGTTTGCTCTCCCAGTGGTGTTGTTTCTGATCTCTTGCCGTTCTGCTCTCTCTTCCTTTTGGCCGGTTGTTATAGGGTTGCTGTTTATTCAATTGTGTTGGCCCCCTGCCCTAGTTTTGTCTTCCAAGGCCTTTATATACTCTCTTCCATGAAACCCTAATAGGGCTTACGTGGCGGATTTATGTTCTTGCCCTTACGCGGTGGATTTACTTTGTTGCCCTTCCATGTGACTTTACTCTCTTGCACACTTAACCCTAGTTGACAACAATTACAACCCATACAAGGCTGTGGGAAC
This sequence comes from Bruguiera gymnorhiza, assembly GCA_020883675.1. NCBI lineage: Eukaryota > Viridiplantae > Streptophyta > Magnoliopsida > Malpighiales > Rhizophoraceae > Bruguiera > Bruguiera gymnorhiza. The sequence goes on along the minus strand of JAIRCJ010001054.1, from coordinate 651,112 downwards.
AACAATCTCCCCCTTTGTAATTGTTGGCAACACTCATAACAAAAGCCATTATGTAGTAGTCTTTCATAATCTTCTTAGAGTAGTAATCTAGAAGCAGATGAATTACAACTCCCCCTAAATATGCACTCCCCCTTCCTTAACATCTCCCCCTGCACTGTTGCTTCTCTCCCCCTTTGCCAACCAATTACAAATTTAAAGAACCTGCAAGGTAGAGATGGAGGATTCACCTGAACTTCAGGCTTGAGGAGGCATTTGCACAAACAGACTCATTCTGTGCTTTTCAAATAGCTCTGTGGACAAAGGTTTAGTTAGAATATCTGAGATTTGATCTTTAGTGCCGACATACTCCAACTAAATTGTGCCCTCTTCCACTTGATCCTTGATAAAGTGATACCGGATGTCAATATGCTTGCTCCTTGAATGTTGAACTGGATTCTTGCTAAGATCAATTGCACTTTGATTATCACAAAGTACACTCACTGGTAACTTCACTTCAACACCCAAATCGGCCAATTGTCTTTGCATCCATATCACCTGAGTACATGCTGCACAAGCAGCCATATACTCAGCCTCCGCTGTGCTCAAAGCAACACTGTTTTGCTTTCTACTTAGCCATCCAACACACTTTGAACCCAAGTAGAAGCTGCAGCCACTAGTTGATTTTCTATCATTTGTGCTTCCTGCCCAGTCTGCATCAGTGTATGCTCGTAGTTTTATAGAATCCATGGCAGGATACCACAAGCCCACTTCCAGTGTCCCCTTGAGGTATCTTAGGATTCTTTTCACTGCCAACACATGAGATTCCTTAGGATCAGCTTGGAATCTACTGGCGATGCACACAGCTTGCATGAGATCAGGCCTTGATGTTGTAAGGTACAGAAGGCTCCCTATCATCTTCCTGTATTCTGTAGGGCTTGTACTCCTTCCTTTCTGATCTTTTGTTAACTTGCAGCCTACTGGCATAGGGGTACTGACAGGTCCACTATCCTCCATGCCAAACTTTTTCAGCATCTCTTTGGCATATTTTGTCTGAGAAATAAAAATACCTTCTTCACATTGTTTTATTTGTAATCCAAGAAAGTAAGTCATTTCTCCAATCAATGACATCTCAAATTCCTCACTCATCTTTTGTGCAAATTCTTGGCATAGCTCAGAGTGATCCCCTCCAAAAATGATGTCATCTACATATACTATGGTTATCAATTGGCCTTTCTCTGAGTTGAACACATATAGGTTATTATCAACTGTTCCTCTTCTCAAGTTCAACCTTCTCAAATACGCGTCCAGCCTGCTGTGCCATGCTCTTGGGGCTTGTTTAAGGCCATACAAGGCTTTCTTCAACTTACACACGTGTGTCTCATCCTCACTAATTTGTACTCCATCGGGTTGTTCAATATACACTTCTTCTTTCAGGAGCCCATTTAGAAAGGCTGATTTCACATCCATCTGGTAAACTTTATACCTCTTATGTACTGCCAAAGCTAAGAACATTCTAATAGTTTCCAACCTTGCTACTAGTGCAAAAGTTTCATCAACATCTACTCCTTCTATCTGAGTGAGCCTTTGCAAACCAGCCTAGCCTTGTTCCTCACCACCTTGCCATCTTCATTGTGTTTATTTTTAAATACCCATTTTGTTCCTATGACATTCTTGTTAGTGGGTCTTGGAACCAGCTCCCATGTTTCATTCTTCTTGATTTGATCCAGCTCCTCATTGATAGCTTTGATCCAGGCTTTGTCTTGTGTAGCCTCTTCAACATATTTAGGTTCAACTTGTGAGAGTAAAGCAGTAGCTCCCACAATTCTTCTTCTTGTTGTAACTCCTATTGATGGGTCACCTATTATCTGATTTCCTTGATGAGCACTGGTCCATGTCTTCTTTGTCTTTCTCTCTTGCACAGTCTTAGTTGCAAGAAAATCTCCTTCTTCATCTTCAGACTCACTCTTCTCTAAGTCTGAACTTACTTCTTTTCCTATTTCTTCATGTTGGTTAGATTCTTCATCTATCTTGAAGTCATCTTCTTCACTATCCTCAGCTTATGCGTTGTTTTCCAGTTTTCATCTATTCTCACATCACTGGAAGTGACCACTTTTCCCAGTTTATGCAGAAAAACTCTGTAACCCTTTGTCTTTGTTGAGTATCCCACAAAGATGCCTTCATCTGACCTAGCATGGAATTTTCCCAAGTTTTGCTCCTTGTTCTTCACAAAAAATGGGCTGCCAAAGATTCTAAGATACTTGGTTGTTGTCTTCTTCCCACTCTATAGCTCATATGGAGTCTTATCAGTATTGGGTCTTAGTGAAACTTTGTTCAATAGGTGCACGGCTGTAAATGTTGCTTCTGTCCAAAATCTAGTGTGAAGCTTGGATTCTAACAGTAGTGTTCTTGCCATTTCAACCACAACTCTATTTTTCCTCTTACCACCCCATTCTGTTGAGGAGTTCTTGCTGCTGCCATCTGATGGTGAATTCCATGCTTCTCAAGGTAATCTTCAAAAGCTCCATTTGTGAATTCAGTGCCTTGATCTGACCTCAATACTTTGATCTTCTTTCCACTCTCATTTTCAGCCAATCTTCTGTATCTCTTGAAGCTTTTCAAAACTTCTGACTTATGTGTGAGGTGCATGATGCAGGTCCTTCAAGAATAATCATCAACAAACAAGATGAAGTACCTCTCACCATTCAACCCTTTTATTCTCATCAGCCCACACAAATCAGTATGTACAATGTCAAGCACTGCTTCAGAACTGACCTCTTTGGTCTTATACTGCTTTCTAACTTGTTTTCCTTTAGAGCATGCTAAGCAGACATACTCCCTCTCTCTCTTAAGGTCTGAAATGTCTCTGCTTGCATGAGTAGTGGTCAGCTTCCTCATGTTCTTCTGTGTTAAGTGTCCCAGCCTCCTATGCTAGAGTTGATTTTCTTCTTCTTTTGTAAGTAAATAGTTGTTTGTCTTGTCCTCATCAATTACATATAAATTTCCAACTGTTCTTTTCCTAGCTGCAACAGTATTGCCTTCTTTACTCTTTACTTGGCAACCTATTTGGTTGACTTTATGGTCTTCATTGCATAGTTGGTTGATAGATGCTAGATTATATCTGAGTCCTTCAACATGCAGAACATTTTTCAGCTTTCCCTTTCCAATATTTACTGACCCTTGATCACTGATGTTGAGTGAATCATCATTGCTAAACTTGACTTTGCCTTCTCTTGACTTGTTCAGTATTGACAATTTACTCTTGTCTCCTATCATGTGTGAAGTGCACCCACTATCAAGGATCCACTACTTATCCTTGTAGTCAGCCTTTAGTGCAATTTCAGCTATATTAGCCACCTCCCTTTTAGCTTTATATTCCTTCTTTTGAATTGGCTTGATGATAGTTTTCTCCTTTTTCTCAACTGTGACTGTACTAATTACTTTCACTGTGCCATTGAGTGCCTTCTCTTGCTCAGGGAGAAGTGTCATGCATCTCTTGGCATTATGGCCATCTTGCCTGCACCTTTCACACTATTCCAAGTGTCCCAATATAGCAAACTTGTTCTTTTGAAACCACTGGTTTGGGCTTTCACCAATAATCCTTATCAATGTGTCCTTGCTTTTTACAGTATGTGCAAGAACTCACGACAGGTGTTCTCCTCTGAATTTTGTATTGTCTCCCCCTGTATGCAGCATCGTATCTTCTCAAGTTGGAGACACATACTGGCCTTCTCCACCGGCAGTTACTTGCCTTATGACCCCAAACTCCACAATAAAGACAGTGATCTTGAAACTGCCTCTTCTTGGGTCTAATCACAGCTTGTTTTCTTTTGTTCATTACTTGCTGTGTAGGCAATGTGGCTGGCTTCTTTGCTTGTGTGGCTTTCATTTCAGCCACCTTTTTCTCCTTCTTCTGTTCAGCCATAGCCCTTTGCTGGCTGACCTTCTTTTCTTCATTTTTGTTTGCCACCCTAGGTTGCTTCTTCAAATTCTCTTTATTCTCAGCTATCTTCTCCTGAGTCGCAACCTTCTCTTTCAACTTCTGTGGCACATTCTTATTATCTTTAGGCAATGCAGCCTCAGATTGCTGCACTTTCTCTTCATTCTTCTTTTCTCTTGCAGAACTTGTTTCTCCTATCATTTCAAGCTTCTGCACGTTCTCTTCACTCCTTTTGAGTTGTTGCTGAAGTCTCAGCAACTCTTTCTCCATTCCTTCAATTTTTGAAGTCCTTGAGCCAAGCTCCATTGTAAGGTCTTCACATATTTTGATCTGTCTTCAAATCTTCTCTTCAAGTCAATATGTTCAGCCCTTATTTCATCCTTTTGACTTTCAGCTTCCTCAGACTTTGCTTCAACTTGTTTTATGTGGGCCTCTAACCTTCTTATGGTTCTGCCCCTTCTGATTATCTCCTTTGAAGCTGCTTCCAACTCAGCTTCAAGATCTGGTTCTTCTTCATCAACCTCCTCTTCCTCTTCAGAGGTTGAACTACCACCTTGAGCTAATGCCATAAAGGCATGCTCATCTGATGAGTCTATATCTTCCTCCTCATCGGCTTCTTTTGTCTAGCTCACATAACTCTTGAATGAGCCTCTCTTCTTCTTCCGTGGGCTAGCAGTCTTCTTGCTGGACTTCCTTGACTTGAAAGATGGTCTTCTCCATTTTGAATTCTGCTCATCATCACCATCCTCATCTTCATCATCAAGTTTCACTTTGCACTAAGAAGCAAAGTGTCCAGTCTGTCTACAACGATAACATCTCAAGGACAACTGTCCTTTTCTTTTCTTAGACCCCTTTTTGAATTTCCTTGTGAAGTATGCCAACACTTCACCTTCACTTTCTTCCTCATCATCATCATCATCCTCACTGGATGATTCTTCCTCTTCTTTTATCTTCAAGTGTTTCATAGCTTTTGAAAGCTGCCTCCTTTGATACCTTTGACGTTGAGGAGCTCTCAGTTGACTTTATTCTCATCTCATATGCAATGAGATTGCACTGGAGATCATGCAGAGACATAGAATTGAGATCTCTACTCTCCTCTATGGCTGCCACCTTTGGAGGCAAACCTCTCAGCAGAATTCTCAGAATTTTCTTCACAAATAGATGAGTCCTTCTTGTTCCTTCCCATGACTTCTAGATCGTTTTACAGCATCAATAACCCTGGTGAAAGAACTCTTGGACTGTCTCATTTTTCCTGCATTCTGAGAGATTCATATCTCTCCTTGAAAACTTGAAAGCTTGGCCTCCCTTCATTCTGCCATCACCTTAGACTTTCTGCAATCTGTCCCATATCTCCTTGGCAGATTTGCAGTCCATAACTTTAGCATATTCAGCATCTGTCAATGCTGAAATGATGACATTTGAGGCCTTCCCATTTATCTCAAACTGTCTTAATTCCTCTGGGGTTGGATCTTTACCTTCTTCTGGAGGCTCAAAACCCTCCTGTACAGATTTCACCACGTTCATGCCCATGGTTGCAAATACCACCTGCATTCTCGCTCTCCACATATGGTAGTTGGTTCCGTTGAAGATTGGAACCTTCTTGCTGTAAGTAGTGCTGGTGTTGGTACCGGCGTCCATTTCTCAGTATGCTAAACAAGTTAAAACTTCTGGAGCTCTTCAAACTAGTACACCAAGCTGTTAAGCTTTATCCTGGTGAACCTGTGCTCTGATACCAATTGAAGTTCCCAACTTCACCCTAGGATCTACTAGTTTGTGATACTGAGAGGGGGGTGAATCAGTATCACACCCCTTAAAACTTTGATAACTTCAGCCAAAGTATTCTACTTCTTTAATACTTTTGCTCTCATCAATACGCAGGTAAGTGAACAATTTCAATCTCTTCTTAAAAACGAACTCTTTCTCAGATTCGACTAAGGTAGATCTATTGCTACCTACTAATCACAATAGTCCCCAAAGTCACCTTTCAGACACCTTGCCTAATAGACGATTCGGATGTTCTTGTTTAGGTCTTCGTTAGGTTATGGGTTGGCTAATACTTTATCTGCGTTTACAACTTAATTCAAAACACAGAACGTAAAGCAAATTAAGGACACACGAGATTTACGTGGTTCCGTCAACGTGATGTACATCCACAGTGGTAGGGACTCTCCCTTACCGAGACTATCCACTATACTTGAGAATTCCAGTTACAATGGATGTCTTAATCTTCTGCTCCTTTCACTATTGCAATTACTAAGTAAGTACAATACAAAGAGTGTCACTTACTATGTCTACCCTTCTTCTAGCTTGTCTTGCCTTTATTGAATTGAAAGGCTGCTCCACTGCCGCTTAGAAGTTCACCGTAACGCTCTTTAACCTCTTTTGAAGAAATCTGGAAATACGTTGAGTTCTTTCCGATGCTTCGCCGAATTCCTTCTCTAGGTTGTTTCACACAACTCCTGCTTTCACCGTGCTTTCACCGTCTCACGTTTTCACGGCTTGCACTCAAGCTTCTGGTCTGCCGTTTCACGTCTCTTGGCCTGCCTCATGCTACTGGTTTTTCTGGTTCACGTCTCTCGGCCTGCCTCACGCTTCTAGTCTGCTGTCTTCTCTTCCGGGTGGTCAGTTTCTTATTTCTCCTCTTGCTGGTTGTGCGTTTCTGGTTTGCTTGCAGGATGTGTTTCTGGTTTGCTTGCAGGATGTGTTTCTGGTTTGCTTGCAGGAGGCGTTTCTGGTTTGCTTGCAGGATGTGTTTCTGGTTTGCTTGGAGGATGTGTTTCTGGTTTGCTTACAGGAGGCATTTCTGGTTTGCTTGCAGGAGGTCGCACGTTCTGGTTTGCTCTCCCGGTGGTGACGTTTTTGGTTTGCTCTCCCGATGGTGTCGTTTCTGATCTCTTGCCGTTCTGCTCTCTCTTCCTTTTGGCAGGTTGTTGTAGGGTTGCTGTTTATTCAATTGTGTTGGCCCCTTGCCCTAGTTTTGTCTTACAAGGCCTTTATATACTCTCTTCCATGAAACCTTAATAGGGCTTACGTGGCGGATTTACGTTCTTGCCCTTACGCAGTGGATTTACTTTGTTGCCCTTCCATGTGACTTTACTGCCCTTCCATATGACTTTACTCTCTTGCACACTTAATCCTAGTTGACAACAATTACAACCCATACAAGGCTGTGGGAACAACAGATTTATATAATTCTTGTCTTCAAAAAAATTACTTAAGAAAAAGCAAAAGCAAAGAACTCTAATAAGAAGGTTCCCCACTCCTATCTAGAGATATATGCCTAATACAATATTAAGGCTTGGGATTGCCATTTATAATATTAATCCACTAAAGTGCATTTTATAGAATTGATTTCATTACTTGTATTTTTGTTCAATCCACATATTCAAATGTTATGTTTTTCACACCAATCAATTGTGATGACTTTAATAATAAAGGAAAAAACCAAAACATTGCATTTTTTGAATTTTAGAACTTTAAGGATTTCTAGGGATAAATGCATTATCAATAATAAATTGAGTTTAAATTTTGCAATTTTTTTAATTATCTACTTTGCTACAATACAATTTGAAATGATTTATTTAATTTTTGCCTACAAACATATCACTCAGGAAAAAGCAAATGCAATAAACTATAATCAAAAGTTTTCCCACTCCCCTCTATACATATATGCTTGAAACAACAATGAAACTTGGGATTACTATTTATAATATTCATCTACTAAAGTGTATTGTATACAATTGAATCTATTACTTGTATTTTTGTTCAATTAATATATTCAAATATTATATTTCTCTTATCAATCAAATGCAATGACATTAACAATAAATTTAAAAATCAAAATATTGCATTTTTGCAATTTTTAGACTTTTAAAATCTACTAAGGATAAATGCATTGTCATTAATCTCTTGAATTTTAATTTTGCAATTTTCTTAATTGTCGCCTTTATTTCAATGCAATTTGAAATGATTTATATAATTCTTATTCTCAAAGAAATTACTTAAGAAAAAACAAAAGAAATGGACTCTAATAAGAAGGTTCCCCACTTCTATCTAGGGATATATGCTTAACAGAAGATTGAGGCTTGAGATTTCCATTTATAATATTCATTCACTAAAGTGTATTTTATAAAATTGAGTCTATTACTTTTATTTTGGTTCAATTAAAATATTCACATATTATATTTTTCAAATATTATATTTCTCTCACCAATCAAATGCAACAACATTAACAATAAATTTAAAAATCAAAATATTGCATTTTTGCAATTTTTAAAATTTTAAAATCTGCTAGGGATAAATTCATTATCAATAATATGTTGAATTTAAATTTTGCAATTTTATTAATTGTCTCCATTACCTCAATGCAATTTAAAATGATTTGTATAATTCTTGCCTTCAAACAAATTACTTAAGAAAAAGCAAAAGCAATAGACTCTAATAAAAAAGTTCTCCACTTCCATCTAGGGATATATGCTTAACACAACATTGAAACTTGAGATTGCTATTTATAATATTAATCCATTAAAGAGTATTTGATACAATTGATTCCATTACCTATATCTTTAATCAATTAACAAATTCAAATGTTATATTTTTCACACTAATCAAATTACATGACTTTAATAATAAAGCAAAAATCCAAAACATTGGATTTTTTGAATTTTAGAATTTTATGGTTTTTTAGGGATAAATGCATTGTCAATAATCAGTTGAATTCAAATTTTGCAATTTTCCTAATTATCGCCTTTACCTCAATGCAATTTGAAATGATTTATATAATTCTTGTCTTCAAACAAATTACTTAAGAAAAGCATAAGTAATGGACTCTAAAAACAATGTTCCCCACTCCCATCTAGGGATATATGCTTAACACAACATTGAAGCTTGGGATTCTTATTTATAATATTCAACCACTAAAGTGTATCTTATAAAATTGAGTCCAATACTTGTATTTTTGTTAATTAACATATTCAAATATTATATTTCTCCCACCAATCAAATGCAATGACATTAACAATAAATTTAAAAACCAACATATTGCATTTTTGCAATTTTTAGAATTTTAAAATCTACTAAGGATAAATACATTGTCAATAATCTATTGAATTTTAATTTTGCAATTTTCTTACTTGTGGCCTTTGCCTCAACGCAATTTGAAATTATTTGTATAATTCTTGTCTTCAAACAAAATTCCTAAGAAAAAGCAAAAGAAATGGACTCTAATAAGAAGATTTTCCACTCCTATCTAGGTATATATGCTTAACACAACATTGAAACTTGGGATTGTTATCTATAATATTCATCCACTAAAGTGCATTTTATAAAATTGAGTCCATTACTTTTATTATTGTTCAATTAATATATTCAAATATTTGATTTTTCAAATACTATATTTCTTCCACCAATTAAATGCAAAGACATTAACAATAAATTTAAAAATCAAAATATTGCATTTTTGCAATTTTTAGAATTTTAAAATCTACTAGGGATAAATAAATTGTCAATAATCTGTTGAATTCAAATTTTGCAATTTTCTTAATTGTCTCCATTACCTCAATGCAATTTGAAATGATTAGTATAATTCTTGTCTTCAAACAAGTTACTTAAGAAAAAAGCAAAAGTAATGGATTCTAATAAAAGGTTCCTCACTTCAATCTAGGGATATATGCTTAACATAACATTGAAACTTGGGATTGCTATTTATAATATTCAACCGCTAAAGTGTATTTTATAAAATTAAGTCCATTACTTGTATTTTTGTTCAATTAATATATTCAAATATTATATTTCTACCACCAATGAAATGCAACAACATTAATAATAAATTTAAAAATCAAAATATTGTATTTTTGCAATTTTTAGAATTTTAAAATCTACTATGGATAAATGCATTGTCAATAATCTGTTGAACTTAAATTTTGCAATTTTCTTAATTGTCTTCATTACCTTAATGCAATTTGAAATGATTTGTATAATTCTTGTCTTCAAACAAATTACTTAAGAAAACCAAAAGTAATGGACTCTAATAAGAAGGTTCCCCACTCCCATCTAGGAATATATGTTTAACGCAACATTGAAGTTTGGGATTGCTATTTATAATATTCAATCACTAAAGTGTATTTTATAAAATTGAGTCCATTACTTGTATTTTTGTCCAATTAATATATTCAAATATTAGATTTCTCAAATATTATATTTCTTCTACCAATTAAATACAATGACATTAACAATAAATTTAAAAATCAAAATATGGCATTTTTGCAATTTTTAGAATTTTAAAATCTACTAAGGATAATTGCATTGTCATTAATCTATTGAATTTTTATTTTGCAATTTTCTTAATTGTCGCCTTTGTCTTAATGCAATTTGAAATGATTTATATAATTCTTGTCTTCAAACAAATTACTTAAGAAATAGCAAAAGTAATGGACTCTAAAAGGAATGTTCCCTACTCCCATCTAGGCATATATGCTTAACACAACATTGAAACTTGGGATTGCTATTTATAATATTCATCCACTAAAGTGTATTTTATACAATTCATTCCATTACTCATTTCTTTAATCAATTAACATATTCAAATGTTATGTTTTTCACACCAATCAAATTCCATGACTTTAATAATAAAGCAAAAGTCCAAAACATTGCATTTTTCGAATTTTAAAATTTTATGGTTTTCTAGGGATAAATGCATTGTTAATAATCAGTTGAATTTAAATTTTGCAATTTTCCTAATTATTGCTCTCACCAATAAAATGCAACGACATTAACAATAAATTTAAAATTCAAAATATCATATTTTTGCAATTTTTAGATTTTTAAAATCTGTTAAGGATAAATGCATTATCAATAATCCATTGAATTTTAATTTTGCAATTTTCTTAATTGTCGCTTTTATCTCAATGCAATTTGAAATGATTTATATAATTCTTTTCTTCAAACAAATTACTTAAGAAGAAGAAAAAACAATAGACTATATTAAGAAGGTTCCCCACTCTCATCTAGGGATATATGCTTAACACAACATTAAAGTTCGGGATTGTTATTTATAATTTTCATCCAATAAAATGTATTTTATACAATTCATTCCATTACTTGTATCTTTATTCAACTAACATATAGAAATGTTATGCTTTCACACCAATCAAATGTCATGACTTTAATAATAAAGAACAAAACCAAAACATTGCATTTTTTGAATTTTAGAATTTTAAGGATTTCTAACGATAAATCCATTGTCAATAATCAGTTCAATTTAAATTTGGCGATTTTCTTAATTGTCTCCTTCACCATAATGCAATTTGAAATGATTTATATAATTTTTGCCTACAAACATATTACTCAGGAAAAAGCAAATGCAATGGACTCTAATCAGAAGTTTTCCCATTTCCCTCTATACATATATGCTTGAAACAATAATGAAACTTGGGATTACTATTTATAATATTCATTTACTAAAGTATATTGTATACAATTGAGTCTATTACTTGTATTTTTGTTCGATTAACATATTCAAATATTATATTTTTCAAATATTATATTTCTCTTATCAATCAAATGCAACAACATTAACAATAAATTTAAAATCAAAACATTGAATTTTTTCAATTTTAAGAATTTTGAAGTCTTCTAAGGATAAATGCATTGTCAATAATCAATTATATTTAAATTTTTCATTTTTTTTAATTATCTCCTTTGGCACAATACAATTCAAAATGATTTATATAATTTTTTTTCCCCAAACACATTACTTAAGAAAACGCAATTGCAATGCAGTCGAATAAGAAGTTTCCCCACTTCCCCTTAGAGATATAAGTTTGACATAACACTTAAACTTGACATTGCTACTTATAATATTCAGCCACTAAGGTGTATTTTATACAATTATGCCTATTACTTGTATTTTTTTATTTAATATATTTAAATATTATATTTTTCTCACCAATCACATGCAACACCATTAATAATAAATTTAAAAATCAAAACATTGCATTTTTTCAATTTTTAGAATTTTTAAGTCTTTTAGGGATAAATGCATTGTCAATAATCAGTTGAATTTAAATTTGCAATTTTTGTAGTTGTCTCACTAGCCACAATGTAATTTGAAATGATTTATATAATTTTTGTCTACAAACTTATTATTTAAGAAAAAGTAAATGCAACGGACTTTAACAATAAATTTCCCCACTCCCCTTTAGAGATATATGCTTCACCCCTTATTCAAGTTTCAGATTGCTATTTATAATATTCATCCACTAAAGTGTATTTTATACAATTGAGTCCATTACTTGGATTTTTGTTTAGTTAACATATTCAAATATTATGTTTTAGTCACTAATCAATTTCAACAACATTAACAATAAATTTAACAATCAGAACATTGCAGTTTTTTAAATTTTTAGAATTTTAAAGTCTTCTAAGGATAAATGCATTGTTAATAATCAGTTGAATTGACATTTTGCAATTTTTTTAATTGTCTCCCTAGACATAATGCAATTTGAAATGATTTATGTAATTTTTATCTACAAACATATTACTTAAGAAAAAATAAATGCAATGGACTCTAAGAAGAATTTTCCCTACACCCCTCTAGGGATATATGCTCCACCCATCCTTGAAGTTAGGGATTGCTATTTATAATATTCATCCATTAAAGTGTATTTTATACAATTGAGTCCATTACTTGTATTTTTGTTCAAGTAACATATTTTAATATTATGTTTTTCTCACCAATCAAATGCAACGACATTAACAATAAATTTAAAAATCAAAACATTGAATTTTTTCAATTTTTAGAATTTTAAAGTCTTATAGAGATAAGTGCATTGTCAATAATCAGATGAATTTAAATTTAGCAATTTTCCTAATTGTCTCCTTTGCCACAATGCAATTTGAAATGATTTATATAATTTTTGTCTACAACCATATTACTTAAGAAAAAGCAATTGGAATGGACTCTAATAAGAAGTTTCCCCACTCCTATCTAGAGATAAATGCTTGACACAACATTGATGATTTGGATTGCTATTTATAATATTCATCGACTAAAGTGTATTTTATACAATTGAGTCCATTACTTGTAGTTTTGTTTAATTAATATATTCAAATATTATATTTTTCACACCAATCAAATGTAATGATATTGACAAAAAATTCAAAAATCAAAACATTGAACTTTTTAAATTTTTAGAATTTTAAAGTCTTATAAGGATAAGTGCATTGTCAATAATCAATTAAATTTAAATTTTACAATTTTCTTAATTGTCTCTTTTGCCACAATGCAATTTGAAATGATTTATATAATTTTTGTCTACAAACTTATTACTTAAGGAAAAGCAAATGCAATGAACTTTAATAAAAAGTTTACCTGCTCCCCTCTAGAGTATATGCTTCACCCATCATGAAAGCTGGGATTGCTAATTCTAATATTCAATTAAGTGTATTTTATACAATTATGTTCATTACTTGTATTTTTGTTCAATTAACATATTTAAATATTATGTTTTTCTCACCAACCAAATTCATCGTTATTAATAATAAATTTGAAAACCAAAACATTGAATTTTTTCAATGATTAGAATTTTTAGGTCTTCTAGGGATAAATTCATTGTTAATAATCAGTAGAATTTAAATTTTGCAATTTTTTTAATTGTCTCCTTTGCCACAGTGCAATTTGAAATGATTTCTATAATTTTTTTTCCACAAACACATTACTTAAGAAAACACAATTGCAATGTGCTCCCATATGAAGTTTCCTTACTCCCTTCTAAATATATATGTTTGACATAACATTGAAAGTTCAAATTGCTATTTATAATATTCAGCTACTAAGGTGTATTTTTTATAATTGTGCCTATTACTTGTATTTGTTTTTCATTTAATATATTCAAATATTATGTTTTTTTCACTAATAAAATGCAACACTATTAACAATAAATTTAAAAATCAAAAGATTGCATATTTTCAATTTTTAGAATTTTTGAGTTTTCTAGGGATAAATGCATTATCAATAATCAGTTGAATTTAAATTTTCAATTTTCTTAATTATCTCTTTTACCACAATGCAATTTCAAATAATTTATATAATTTTTGTCTACAACCATATTACTAAAGAAAAAGCAATTGGAATGGACTCTAATAAAAAGTGTCCCAAGTCCTATCTAGAGATAAACGCTTAACACAACATTGAAGATTCATATTACTATTTATAATATTTATCCTCTAATGTGTATTTTATACAATAGAGTCCATTACTTGTATTTTTGTTCAATTAACATATTCACATATTATCTTTTTCTCACCAATCAAATGAAACGACATTAACAATAAATTTGAAAATCAAAACATTGAATTTTTTCAATTTTTAGAATTTTTAAGTCTTCTAAGGATAAATGCATCATCAATAATTAGTTGAATTTAAATTTTGCAATTTTTTTAATTGTCTCCTTAACCGCAATGCAATTTGAAATGATTTATATAATTTTTGTCTACAAACTTATTACTTAAGAAAAAGCAAATAAAATGAACTTTAGTAAGAAGTTTCCCCACTCCCTTCTACAGATATATGCTTTACTCGTCATTTAAGTTGGGGATTGCTAATTATAATATTCATCCACTAAAGTGTATTTTATACAATTGAGTCCATTACTTATAGTTTTGTTCAATTAACATATTCAAATATTATGTTTTTCACACTAATCAAATGCAACGATATTAACAAAAAATTTAAAAATCAAAACATTGTATTTTCTAAATTTTTAGAATTTTAAGGTTTCTAAGGATAAATGCATTGTTAATAATTACTTGAATTTAAAATTTGAAAATTTCTTCATTGTCTCATTTGTCTCAATGCAATTAGAAATGATTTATATAATTTTGTCTTTAAAGATATTACTTGGGGAAAAGCAAAAGCAATGGACTCTAACAACAAGTTTCCCCACTCTTGTCTAGAGATATATGCTTAACAGACCATTGAAGCTTCCAATTGCTATTTATAATATTCATCCACTAAAATGTATTTTATACAATTGCGTCCATTACTTGCATTTTTATTGATTTAACATATTCAAATATTATGTTTTTCTCACAAATCAAACACAATAACATTAATGATAAATTTAAAAATCAATACATTGTATTTTTTCAATTTTTTAGAATTTTCAAGTCTTCTAGGGATAAATGCATTGTCAATAATTAGTTGAATTTAAATTTCACAATTTTTTTAATTGTCTCCCTAGCCATAATGCAATTTGAAATGATTTATATAAATTTTGTGAACAAACTTATTACTTAAGAAAAAACAAATGCAATGTACTCTAATAAGAAGTTTCTCCATGCCCCTTTAGAGATATATGCTTCACCCATCATTGAAGTTAGGATTGCTATTTCTAATATTCATCCACTAAAGTGTATTTTATACAATTGAGTCCATTACTTGTATTTTTGTTAATTGACATATTCAAATATTATGTTTTTCTTACCAATCAAATGTCATGACATTAACAATAAATTTAAATGTCAAAATATTAGATTTTTTCAATTTTTAGAATTTTAAAGTCTTCTAGGGGTAAATGCATTGTCAGTAATTAGTTGAATTTAAATTTTGCAATTTTCTTAATTGTGTCTTTTGCTACAATGCAATATGAAATGATTTATATAATTGTTGTCTTCAAACATATTATTTAGGGAAAAGCAAAACATATGGACTCTAATAACAAGTTTCCCCACTCCCCTCTAGAGATATATGCTTGACATACCATTGAAGTTTCCTATTACTATTTACAATATTCATCCATTAAAGTGTATTTTAAACAATTGTGTCCATTACTTATATTTTTCTTCATTTAACATATACAAATATTATATTTTTCTCACCAATCAAATGCAACAACATTAACAATAAATTTAAAAATCAAAATATTGCATTTTTTCAATTTTTAGAATTTTAAGTTCTTATAGGGATAAATGCACTCTCAATAATCAGTTGAATTTAAATTTAGCCATTTTTTCAACCATCTCCTTAACCACAATGCAATTTGAAATTATTTATATAATTTTTATCTACAAACTTATTACTTTAGAAAAAGTAAATGCAATGGACTCTAATAAGAAGTTTCCCCACTCCCCTCTAAAGATATATGCTTCACCCATCATTGAAGCTAGGGATTGCTATTCATAATATTCATCCACTAATATGTATTTTATACAATTGAGTCCATTACTTGTATTTTTGTTTAATTAACATGTGAAAAAATTATGTTTTTCTTACTAATCAAATGCAATAACATTAACAATAAATTTAAAAATCAAAACATTGGATTTTTTCAATTTTTATAATTTTGATGTCTTCTAGGGATAAATGCATTGTCAAGTAATTTAAATTTTGTAATTTTCTTAATTGTCTCCTTTACCTCAATGTAAATTGAAATAATTTATATAATTTTTGTCTTTAAAGATATTACTTGAGGAAAAGCAAAAGCAATGGACTCTAATAAGAATTTTTTCAATCATCTCCCTAGCCTTAATGCAATTTGAAATGATTTATATAATTTTTGCCTTCAAAGATATTACTTGGGAAAAAGCAAAAGCAATAAACTTTAATAAGAATTTTTTCAATCGTCTCCCTAGCCACAATGCGATTTGAAATGATTTATATGATTTTTGTCTACAAATTTATAACTTAAGGAAAAGCAAATGCAATGGACTCGAATAAGAAGTTTCCCCACGCCCCTTTATAGATATATGCTTCACCCACCATTGAAGCTGGGATTGCTATTTATAATATTTATCCACTAAAGTATATTTTATACAATTGAGTCCATTACTTGTATTTTTGTTTAGTTAACATATTTAAATATTATGTGTTTCTTACCAATCAAATGTCATGACATTAAATATAAATTTAAAAATCAAACCATTGGATTTTTTCGATTTTTAGAATTTTGAAGTCTTGTAGGGATAAATGCATTGTCAGTAATTAGTTGAATTGAAATTTTGCAATTTTCTTAATTGTCTATTTTGCTACAATGCAATTTCAAATGATTTATATAATTTTTGTCTTCAAACATATTACTTAGGGAAAAGCAAATTATATGGACTATAATAACAAGTTTCCCCACTTCCCTTTAGAGATATATGCTTGACACACCATTAAAGCTTCCGGTAGCTATTTATAATATTCATCCTCTAAAGTATATTTTATACAATTGTGTCCATTAGTTGTATTTTTCTTGATTTAACATATTCAAATATTATGTTATTTTCACCAATCAAATGCAACAACATTAATAATAAATTTAAAAATCAAAACATTGCATTTTTCCAATTTTTTGAATTTTAAAGTCTTTTAGGGATAAATGCATTGTCAATAATCAGTTGAATTTAAATTTTGCAATCTTTTCAATCGTCTCCCTAGCCACAATGCAATTTGAAATGATTTATATAATTTTTGTCTACAAACTTATTATTTAAGGAAAAGCAAATGCAATGGACTTGAATAAAAAGTTTCCTCACTCCTCTTTAGAGATATATGCTTTACCCATCGTTGAAGCTAGAGATTGTTATTCATAATATTCATCCACTAAAGTGTATTTTATACATTTGAGTCCATTACTTGTATTTTGTACAATTAACATATTCAAATATTATATTTTTCTCACCAATCAAATACAACAACGTTAATAATAAATTTTAAAATTAAAACATTAGATTTTTTCAATTTTTAGAATTTTAAATACTTCTAGGGATAAATGCATTGCCAATAATTAGTTGAATTTAAATTTTGTAATTTTTTTAATTGTCTCCTTTACCACAATGTAATTTGAAATAACTTATATAATTTTTTTCTACTTACATATTACTTAAGAAAAAGCGAATGCAATAAAATCTAATAAGAAGTTTCCCCACTACTAAGTAAAGATATATAATTGACATAACATTGAAGTTTAGGATTGTAATTTATAATATTCATGTACTAAAGTGTATTTTATACAATAAAGTCCATTACTTGTATTTTTGTTCAATTGACATATTCAAATATTATGTTTTTCTCATCAATCAAATTCAATGGTATTAGCAATAAATTTAAAAATCAAAACATTGCACTTTTTCAATTTTTAGAATTTTAAAGTCGTTCAGGGATAAATGCATAGTTAATAATTTGTTGAATTTATTTTGTGTGATTTTCTTAAGTATCACTTTTGCTACAATGTAATTTAAAATGATTTATATAATTTTTGTCTTTAAACATATTTCTTGGAGAAAAGAAAAAGCAATGGAGTCTAATAAGAAGTTTCCCCACTCCTCTCTAGAGATATATGCTTAACACATCATTGAAGTTAGGGATTGTTATTTATAACATTCATCCACTAAAGTGTATTTTATACAATTGAGTCCATTACTTGTATTTTTGTTTAATTAATATACTCAAATATTATATTTGTCTCACCAATCAAATGTAATGACAATAACAATAAATTTAAAAATCAAAACATTGCAGTTTTTCAATTTTTAAAATTTTAAAGTCTTTTAGAGATAAATGGATTATCAATAATTAGTTGAATTTAAAATTTGCAATTATCTTAATTGTCACCTTAATCACAATGCAATTTGAAATGATTTATAAAATTTTTGTCTACAAACTTATTACTTAAGAAAAAGAAAATGAAATGTACTTTAATAAGAAGTTTTCTCATTGCCTTCTAGAGATTTATGCTTGACACAACATTAAAACTTGGGATTGGTATTTATAATATTCATCCACTAAAGTGTATTTTATATAATTGATTCCATTACTCGTATTTATGTTCAATTAACATATTGAAATATTATATTTTTCTCACCAATCAATTGCCATGACATTAATAATAAAGTGAAAAACCAAAAGATTGCATTTTTTGAATGTTTAGAATTTATGGTTTATAGGGATAAATACATTGTCAATTATCAATCAAATTTTAAATTTTCTTAATTTTCTCTGTTGCTACAATACAATTTGAAATGACTTATATAATTTTTGTCTTCAATCATATTACTTAGGGAAAAGGAAAAGCAATGGACTATAAGAAACAGTTTCCCCACTCCCCTCTAGAGGTATATGCTCAACACATTGTTGAAGCTTGGGATTGCATTTTATAATATTCATGTACTAAAGTGTATTTTATACAATTAAGTTCATTACTTGTATTTTTGTTCAATTAACATATTCAAATTTTATATTTTTCTCATCAATCAAATTCAATGACATTAGTAATAAATTTAAAAATCAAAACATAGCACTTTTTCAATTTTTAGAATTTTAAAGTCATCTAGGGATAAATGCATAGTCAATAATTTGTTGAATTTATTTTTTGCAATTTTCTTAATTATCACTTTTGCTACAATTCAATTTGAAATAATTTATATAATTTTTGTTTTCAAACATATTTCTTGGCGAAAAGCAAAAGCAATAGAGTCTAATAAGAAGTTTCCCCACACCTTTCTAAAGATATATGCTTAACATATCGTTGAAGTTGGGGATTGCTATTTATAATATTCATCTATTAAAGTGAATTTTATACAATTGAGTCTATTACTTGAATTTTTGTTCGATTAATATATTCAAATATTATATTTTTCTCACCAATTAAATGCAACGTCATTAACAATAAATTTAAAAATCAAAACATTGTATTTTTTTCAATTTTTAGAATTACAAAGTTTTTTATGGGTAAATGTATTGTCAATAATCAGTTGAATTTAAATTTTTCAATTTTCTTAATTGTCTCTTTTCTCACAATGCAATTTGAAATGATTTATATAATTTTTGTCTACAAACATATTACTTAAGAAAAAACTTATGTAATGGAACTTGGTATTGCTATTTATAATATTCAACCACTAAATTGTATTTTATACAATTGTGTCCATTACTTGTATTTTTGTTGCTTTAACATATTTAAGTATTATCTTTTTCTCACCAATCAAATGCAACAACATAAAAAATAAATTTAAAAAACAAAACATTTCATTTTTTCAATTTTTAGAATTTTAAGGCCTTTTAGGGATAAATGCATTTTGAATAATAAGTTGAATTTAAATTTTTCAATTTTCTTAATTGTCTCTTTTGTTACAATACAATTTGAAATAATTTATATAATTTTTGTCTTCAAACATATTACTTAGGAAAAAACAAAAGCAATGGAGTCTAATAAAAAATTTCCCCACACCTATCTAGAGATATCTGCTTAACATATCGATGAAGCTAGAGATTGCTATTTATAATATTCATTCAATTAACATTTTCAAATATTGCATTTTTCTCACTAATAAAATGGAACGATGTTAACAATAAATTTAAAAGTCAAAACATTGGATTTTTTCAATTTTTAAATTTTCAAGTCTTATAGGGATAAATGCATTGTCAATAATTAGTTGAGTTTAAATTTTGCAATTTTTTTAATTGTCTCCTTTGCCACAATGCAAACCTGATTTAAAATTTGAAGCTCCCATATCACCTAATGTTATACATAGAGAATGCAACTGAACACACAAGGAAAAGAAGGAATTGAAGACTCCAAGAAACATAATTGAGGTTTCACAAACGAACAACCTTGGCACAATGCTCAAAAGAACAAGAACTTATTGTATAATCCAAGAACAAGTGTTCAAAGCATCGTGAACCAATAGTGAAAGGAAGGACATTGGCTTTGCAATATAGGAAGATGAGATTTGGTAGTAATGAGGGGAGTTGGAATCCAACAAAACATAATAGGAGGTAGCAAGGAAGAAAAACTAGAGAAAAAACTCCAATTTTGGTAAGCAAACCTAATTTAAAACCCGAAGCTCCCATATCACCCAATGTTAAACACAGAGAATGCAATGAAACACACAATGAAAAGAAGGAATTGAAGACTCTAAGAAACATAATTGAGGTTTAGCAAAAGAATAACCCTTACACAATGCTCAAAGGAACAATGACTTATTGTACAATCCAATAACCAGTGTTCAAAGCATCATGAACCATTGGTGAAAGGAAGGATATTGGGTTTGCAATCTGGGAAGATGAGATATGGTAGTAGTGAGGCAAGTTGGAATGCAACAATACGTAATAACAGGCAGCTAAGAAGAAAAACTTGTGGAAAAACTCCAATTTTGATAAGCAAACCTGATTGAAAGCCTAAAACTCTCATAACACCCAATGTTAAACACAGAGAATGCAATGAAAATCACAATGAAAAGA
Organism: Bruguiera gymnorhiza; assembly: GCA_020883675.1. Taxonomy (NCBI): domain Eukaryota; kingdom Viridiplantae; phylum Streptophyta; class Magnoliopsida; order Malpighiales; family Rhizophoraceae; genus Bruguiera; species Bruguiera gymnorhiza. Next base: position 629,975 of record JAIRCJ010001054.1, on the reverse strand, counting down.
AGGAATTAAAGACCCCAAGAAACATAATTGAGGTTTAACAAAGGAAAAACCATTGCATAATGCTCAAAGGAATAAGAACTTATTGTATAATCCAATAACCAATGTTCAAAGCATCATGAACTAATGGTGAAAGGAAGGTTATTGGGTTTGTAATCTAGGAAGATGAGATATGGTAGTAATGAGGTGAGTTGGAATGCAATAGTAAGTAATAAGAGGCAACTAAGAAGAAAAACTAGATAAAAAAACTCCAATTTTGATAAGCAAACCTGATTGAAAGCCTAAAGCTCTCACAGCACCCAATGTTAAGCACAGAGTATGCAATGAAAATCACAACAAAAAGAAGGAATTGAAGACTCCAAGAAACATTATTGAGGTTTAAGGAAAGGACAACTTTTGCAAAATGTTCAAAGGAATAAGAACTTATTGTATAATCCAATAACTAGTGTTCAAAGCATCTTGAGCCAATGGTGAAAGGAAGGACATTGGCTTTGCAATCTAGGAAGATGAGATTTGGTAGTAATATGGAGAGTTGGAATCCAACAAAACATAATAGGAGGCAGCAAGGAGCAAAAACTAGAGAAAACACTCCACTTTTGATAAGCAAACCAGATTTAAAGTCCAAAGCTCCCATATCACCCAATGTTAAACACAGAGAATGCAATGAAACAAACAATGAAAAGAAGGAAGTGAAGAGCCCAAGAAACATAATTGAGGTTTAACGAAAGAATAACCTTTGCCTAATGGTCAAAGGAACAAGAACTTAAGGTATAATCAAATAACCAGTGTTCAAAGCATCTTGAACCAATGGTGAAAGGAAGGACATTGGATTTGTAATTTAGGAAGATGAGATTTGGTAGTAATGATGAGAGTTGGAATCCAACAAAACATAGTAGGAGGCAGCAAGGAACAAAAACTAGAGAAAGAACTCCAATTTCGATAAGCAAACCAGATTTAAAGCCCAAAGCTCCCATATCACCCAATGTTAAACATAGAGAATGTAATGAAACACACAATGAAAAGAAGGAAGTGAAGACCCCAAGAAACATAATTGATGTTTAACAAAAGAACAACCTTTGCACAATGCTTAAAGGAACCAGAACTCAAAGTATAATCCAATAACTAGTGTTCAAAGCCTCATGAACCAATGGTTAAAGGAAGGATATAGGCTTGGCAATCTAGGAAGATGAGATTTGGTAGTAATGAGGGGAGGTGGAATCCAACAAAACATAATAGGAGGCAGCAACAAAGAAAAAGTAGAGAAAAAACTCCAATTTTGATAAGCAAACTTGATTTAAAGCCCAAAGCTCCACATATCACCCAATGTTAAACATAGAGAATGCAATGAAACTTACAATGAAAAGAAGGAATTGAAGACCTTAAGAAACGTAATTAAGGTTTCACGAAAGAACAACCATTGCACAAAGCTCAAAGGAATGTGAACTTAAGGTATAATCCAATAACCAATGTTCAAACCATCATGAACCAATGGTAGGAAGGATATTGGCATTGCAATCTAGGAAGATGAGATTTGGTAGAAATGAGGTGAGTTAGAATGTAACAAAATGAAATAGGAGGCAGCTAGGAAGAAAAACTAGAGAAAAAGGCTAAAATTTTGATAAGCAAACCTGATTGAAACCCTAAAGCTCTCATAGTAACCAATGTTAAACATAGAGAAAGCAATGAAAATCACAGTGAAAAAATGGAATTGAAGACCCCAAGAAACATAATTGAGGTTTAAGAAAAGAACCTTTGCACAATGCTCAAAGGAACTTGAACTTATTGTATAATCCATAAACCTGTGTTCAAAGCATCAACAACCAATGGTGGAAGGAAGGATATTGGCTTTGCAATCTATGAAGATGAGATTCGGTAGTAATGAGGGGAGTTGGAATCCAACAAAACGTTATAGGGGCTAGCAAGGAAGAAAATCTGGAGAAAAAACTCCAATTTTGATGAGCAGACCTGATTTAAAGCCCAAAGCTCCCATATCACCCAATGTTAAACATAGAGAATGCAATGAAACACACAATGAAAAGAAGGAGTTGGAGACCCCAAGAAACATAATTGAAGTTTAACAGAAGAACAACCATTGCACAATGCTCAGAGAAACAAGAACTTAAGGTATAGTAGAATAACCAGTGTTTGAAGCATCATGAGCCAATGGTGAAAGGAGGGAGATTGGCTTTGCAATCTAGGAAGATGAGATTTGGTAGTAATGAGGGGAGTTGGAATCCAACAAAATGTAATAGGAGGCAGCAAGGAAGAAAATCTAGGTAAAAAACTCCAATTTTGATGAGGAGACCTGATTTAAAGCCCAAAGGTCCCATATCATCCAATGTTAAACATAGAGAATGCAATGAAACATACAATGAAAAGAAGGAGTTAAAGACCCCAAGAAACATAATTGAGGTTTAACGGAAGAACAACCATTGCACAATGCTTAGTGAAACAAGAACTTAAGGTATAGTAGAATAACCAGTGTTCAAAGCATCATGAGCCAATGGTGAAAGGAGAGATATTGGCTTCGCAATGTAGGAATATGAGATTTGGTAGTAATAAGGCAAGTTGGAATGCAACAATACGTAACAAGAGGAAGCTAAGAGGAAAAACTAGAGAAAAAACTCCAAATTTGAGAAGCAAACCTAATTCAAAGCCTAAAGCTCTGATAGCACCCAATGTTAAACACAGAGAATGCAACAAAAATCACAATGAAAAGAAGGAATTGAAGACCCTAAGAAAGATAATTGAGGTTGAACGAAAGAACAACCTTTGCAGAATCCTCAAAGGAACAAGAACTTGTTGTATAATCCAATAACCAGTGTTCAAGGCATCATAAGCCAATTATGAAGGAAAGCACATTGGCTTTGCAATCTAGGAAGGTGAGATTTGGTAGTAATGAGGCGAGTTGGAATGCAACAAAATGTAATAGGAGCCAGATAGGAAGAAAAACTAGAGAAAAAACTCCAATTTTGAGAAGCAAACCTAATTTAAAGCCTAAAGCTCTCATTGCATCCAATGTTAAATACAGAGAATGCAACAAAAATCACAATGAAAAGAAGGAATTGAAGACCCTAAGAAACATAATTGAGGTTTAACAAAAGAACAACCTTTGCACAATCCTCAAAGGAATAAGAACTTATTGTATAATCCAATAACCTATGTTTAAAGCATCATGAACCAATGGTGAAAGGAAGGATATTGGCTTTGCAATCTAGGAAGATGAGATTTGGTTGTAATGAGGGGAGTTGGAATCCAACAAAGTGTAATAGGAGGTAGCAAGGAAGAAAAACTAGAGGAAAAACTCCAATTTTAATAAGCAAACCTGATGTAAAGCCCAAAGCTTCCATATCACCCAATGTTAAACAAAGAGAATGCAATGAAACTTACAATGAATAGAAGGAATTGAAGACCCTAAGAAACGTAATTGAGGTTTAACAAAACAACAACCTTTGCACAAAGCTCAAAGGAACGAGAACATACGGTATAATCCAACAACCAGTGTTCAAAGCATCATGAACCAATGGTGAAAGGAAGGATATTGGCATTGCAATCTAGGAAGATGAGAGTTGGTAGTAATGAGGCAAGTTGGAATGCAACAAAGGGTAATAGGAGGCAGCTAGAAAGAAAAACTAGACAAAAAACTCCAATTTTGATAAGCAAACCTGATTTAACGCCCAAAGCTCCCATATCACCCAATGTTAAACACAAAGAATGCAATGAAACACATAATGAAAAGAAGGAATTGAGGACTCTATGAAACATAATTGAGGTTAAACGAAAGAACATCCTTTCCACAATGCTCAAATGATCAAAACTTATGGATAATCCAATAACCAGTGTTCAAAGCATCATGAACCAAAGGTGGAAGGAAGGATATTGGCTTCGCATTCTAGGAAGATGAGATTTGGTAGTAATGAGGCGAGTTTGAATGCAACAAAATGTAATAGGAGGCAGCTAAGAAGAAAAACTAGAGAAAAAAACTCCACTTTTGAAAAGCAAACCTGATTTAAAGCCCAAAGCTCCCATATCACCCAATGTTAAAGAGAGAGAATGCAATGAAACTTAGAATGAAAAGAAGGAATTGAAGACCCCAAGAAACATAATTGAGGTTTAATGAAAGAACAAGTTATACATAATTGTCAAAGGAACAAGAACTTAAGGTGTAATCCAATAACTAGTGTTCAAAGCATCAAGAACCAATGGTGAAAGGAAGGATATTAGCTTTGCATTTTAGGAAGATGAGATTTGGTAGTAATGAGGGGAGTTGGATGGCAACCATACGTAATAAGAGGCATTTAAGATGAAAAACAAGGGAAAAAACTCCAATTTTGAAAAGCAAACCTGATTTAAAGCCTAAAGCCCCTATATCACCCAATGTTAAAGAGAGAGAATGCAATGAAACTTACAATGAAAAGAAGGAATTGAAGACCCCAAGAAATATAATTAAGGTTTAACGAAAGAACAAGCTTTGCACAATTGTCAAAAGAAAAAGAACTTAAGGTATAATCTGATAACTAGTGTTCAAAGCATCATGAACCAATGGTGAAAGGAAGGATATTGGCTTTGCAATCTAGGAAAATGAGATTTGGTAGTAATGAGGGGAGTTGGAATGCAACAATACATAGTAAGAGGTAGCTAAGATGAAAAACTAGAGAAAAAATTCCAATATTGATAAGCAAACCTGATTTAAAGCCCAAAACTCCCATATCACCCAATGTTAAACACAGAGAATGCTATGAAGCACACTATGAAAAGAAGGAATTGGGGACTCCAAGAAACATAATTAAGGTTTAACGAAAGAACAACCTTTGCACAATGCTCAGAGGAAAGAAGTGATTCAAGGGTAATGAGTCGTGTTGGAATGTGAGAAAATGTAATCAAACGCGGCTATGAAGAACAATTAGAGAAAAAACTCAAATTTTGATAACCAAATCTAATTTAAAGTAGAAAGCTCTTATAGAACCAATGTTAAGTGCAAAGAATGCAATGTAAGCCCCAATTAGAGTTATAAGGTAAAATGTTGGCATTACAATCTATAAAGAAGTGATTTGAGAGTAATGAGTCGAGTAGGAATGCGACAAAATATAATAAAAGGGAGCTAGGAGGAAGAACTAGAGAAAAAACTCAAATTTTGATAACCAAATCTAATTTAAAGCGCAAAGCTGTCATAACACCCAATGTTAAACACAAAGAATGCAATGAAACCCACAATCAAAGTTATACGGTAGGATATTGACATTACAATCTATAAAGAAGTGATTTAAGGGTAATGAGTTGAGTTGGAATGCGAGAAAATGTAATAAAAGGTAGCTAAGAAGAAGAACAAGAGGAAGAACTCAAATTTTGATAAGCAAATCTAATTTAAAGCGCAAAGCTCTCACAACACCCAATGTTAAACACAAAAAAGCAATGAAACCAACAATCAAAGTTATAAGGTAGGATATTGGCATTATAATCTATAAAGAAGTGATTTGAGAGTAATGAGTCGAGTTGGAATGCGACAGAATGTAATAAAAGGCAGCTCAAAATAAGAACTAGAGAAATAACTCAAATTTTGAAAAGCAAATCTAATTTAAAGGGCAAAGCTCCCACAACACCCAATGTTAAACACAAAGAATGCAACGAAACAAATAATCAAAGTTATATGGTCGGATATTGGCATTACAATCTATAAGGAAATGATTTGAGAGTAACGAGTTAAGTTGGAAAGCAAGAAAATGTAATAAAAGGCAGCTTAGAAGAAGAACTAGAGAAATAACTCAAATTTTGAAAAGCAAATCTAATCTAAAGGCAAAAGCTGTCGCAGCACCCATTGTTAAACACAAAGAATGCAACGAAACCCATACTCAAAGTTATAAGGTAGGATATTGGCATTACAATCTATAAAAAAGTGATTGGATAGTAATGAGTCAAGTGGGAATGCGAGTAAATGTATTAAAAGTTAGCTAAGAAGAAGAACTAGACAAATAACTCAAATTTTGATAAGCAAATCTAATTCAAAGGGCAAAGCTCTCGTAGCACCCAATGTTAAACACAAAGTATGCAACAAAACACACAGTCAAATCCATAAGGTAGGATTTGGGCATTACAATCTATAACGAAGTGATTCGAGAGTAATGGGACGAGTTGGAATGCAACAAAATGTAAGAAAAGGCAGCTAGGAAGAACAACTAGAGAATAGCTAAGAAAAACAAAGCCTTGGCCCAATGCTCAAAGGAACAGGAACTTAAGTTATAAACCGAGACCCAATGTTCCAAGCATTGTGAACTAAAGGTATAAGGTAGGATATTGGCATTACAATCAATAAAGAAATGACTATAGAGTAATGAGTTGAGTTGAAATATGAGAAAATGTAATAAAACACGGCTAAGAAGAAAAACTAGAGAAAAAAATCAAATTTTGATAAGCAAATCTAATTTAAAGCACAAAGCTCTCGCAACACACAATGTTAAACACAAAGAATGCAACGAAACCCACAATCAAAATTATCAGGAAGGGTATTGGCATTACAATCAATAAAGAAGTCATTTGAGAGTAATTAGTCGAGTTGGAATGAGACAAAATGTAATAAAAGGCAGCTAGGAAGAAGAACTAGAGAAAGAAAACAAATTTTGTTAAGCAAATCTAATTTAAAGCGCAAAGCTCTCACAACACCCAATGTTAAACACAAACAATGCAACAAAACCCACAATCAAAGTTATAAGATAGGATATTGGCATTACAATCTATAAAGAAGTGATTTGATAGTAATGAGTCTAGTTGGGATGTGAAAAAATCTAATAAAAAGCAGCTAACAAGATGAACTAGAGAAAGAAAAAAAATTTTGTTAAGCAAATCTAATTTAAAGTGCAAAGCTCTTGCAGCACCCAATCTTAAACACAAAGAATGCAATGAAACCCACAATCAAAGTTATAAGGTAGGATATTGGAATTACAATCTATAAAGAAGTGATTTAAGAGTAATGAGTCTAGTTGTGACGTGACAAAGTCTAATAAAAAGCAGCTAACAAGAAGAACTAGAGAAAGAAAACAAATTTTGTTAAGCAAATCTAATTTAAAGTGCAAAGCTCTTGCAGCACCCAATCTTAAACACAAAGAATGCAATGAAATCCACAATCAAAGTTATAGGGTAGGATATTGGTATTACAATTTATAAAGAAGTGATTTGAGAGTAATGAGTCTTGTTGTGATGTGACAAAATCTCAAATAAAAAGCAGCTAACAAGAAGAACTAGAGAAAGAAAACAAATTTTGTTAAGTAAATCTAATTTAAAGCACAAAGCTCTTACAGCACCCAATGTTAAACACAAAGAATGCAATGAAACCCACAATCAAAGTTGTAAGGTAAGATATTGGCTTTACAATCTATAAAGAAGTGATTTGAGAGTAATGAGTCTAGCTGTGATGCGACAAAATCTCTAATAAAAAGCAGCTAAGAAGAAGAACTAGAGAAAGAAAACAAATTTTGTTAAACAAATCTAATTTAATGCGCAAAGCACCTAATGTTAAACACAAAGAATGCAATGAAACACACTATCAAAGTTATAAGGTAGGATATTGGCATTACAATCTATAAAGAAGTCATTTGAGAGTAATGAGTTGAGCTGGAATGCAACAAAATGTAATAAAAGGCATCTAGGAAGAAGAGCTAGAGAAAAAAAAGTCAAGTTTTGATAAGCACCCAATGTTAAACATAAAAAATGCAACAAATCCAACAATCAAAAGAACGAATTGAAGACCCCATGAAACATAATTCTGGTTTAACAAGGAATGCAATGAAACTAACAATCAAAGTTATAAGGTAGGATACTGGCATTACAATCTATAAAGAAGTGATGTAATAAAAAGCAGCTAGGAAGAAGAACTGGAGAAAAAACTCAAATTTTGATAAGCAAATCAGATTTGTAGCCCAAAGCACTCATAGCTCCTGATGTTAAAAACAACAAATGCAACAAAATCCATAATCAAAAGAGGGAATTGAAGACCCTATAAAGGCTCAGCCTAATGCTCAAGGAATAGGAACTTAAGTTATAAACCTAGACCCAACGTTCAAAGCATTGTGAACCAAAGGTATAAGCTAGGATATTGGCACTATAATCTATAAAGAAGTTATTTGAGTGTAATGAGTTGAATTGGAATGCGAGAAAAGGTAATAAAACATGGCTAAGAATAACAACTAGAGAATAAACTCGAATTTTGATAACCAAATCTAATTTAAAGTGGAAAGCTCTCACAGCACCTATGGTTAAACACAAAGAATGCAACGAAACCCACAATCAAAGGTATAAGGTAGGATATTGGCATTACAATCTATAAAGAAGTGATGAGTCGAGTTGGAATGCAAGAAAAGGTAATAAAATGCGGCTAAGAGGAAGAATGAGAAAAGGAACTCAAATTTTGATAAGCAAATCTAATTTAATGTGCAAAGCTCTTGTAGCACCCAATGTTAACACAGAGTGCAACAAAACCAAAAATCAAAGTTTTAAGATTAGATATTGGTGTTACAATCTATAAAGAAGAGATTTGAGAGTAATGAGTTGAGTTGACATGGGACAAAATGTAATAAAAGGCAGGTAGGAAGAAGAACTAGAGAAAGAAATCAAATTTTGATAAGCAAATCTAATTTAAAGTGCAAAGCTCTTGCAACACCCAAATGTTAAAAACAAAGAAGGCAACGAAACCAACAATCATAGTTATAAGGTAGGATATTGGCATTACAATCTATAAAGAAGTCATTTGAGAGTAATCAGTTAAGTAGGAATGCGACAAAATGTAATAAAATGCAGCTAGGAAGAAGAACTAGAGAAAAAACTCAAATTTTGATAAGCAAATCTGATTTAAGGCTCAAAGCACTCATAGCACCTAATGTTAAAAACAATGAATGCAACAAAATCCACAATCAAAAGAAGGAATTGAAGAACTCATTAAGCATAATTCAGGTTTAACAAAAGTAAAGGCTCGAGCCAATGCTCAAAGGAACAAGAACTTAAGTTATCAACCTTGACACAATGTTCAAAGCATCGTGAACCAAAGTTATAAGGTGGGATATTGGCATTACAATTTATAAAGAAGTGATTTGAGAGTAATGAGTTAAGTTGTAATGCGAGAAAATGCAATAAAATGTGGCTAAGATGAACTAGAGAAAAGAACTCAAATTTTGATAAGAAAATCTGATTTAAAGCCCAAAGCTCTCATTGCTCTTAATGTTAAACATAAAGAATGCAACAAAACCCACCATCAAAAGAAGGAATTGTAGACCCCATAAAACATAATTCAGGTTTAACAAAGTAATGGGTCAGCACAAGGCTTAAAGGAACAAGAACTTAACTTATAAACCTAGATCCAATGTTCAAAGCATTGCGAACCAAACATATACCATAGGATATTGGCATTACAATCTACAAAGAAGTGATTTGAGAGTAATGAGTTGAGTTGGAATGTGAGAAAATGTAATAAAATGCGGCTATCAAGAAGAACTAGAGAAAAAACTCAAATTTTGATAAGCAAATCTAATTTAAAGTGCAAAGCTCTTGCAGCACCAAATGTTAAACACAAAGAATGCAAAGAAACCCACAATCAAAGGTATAAGGTAGGATATTAGCATTACAATCTATAAAGAAGCGATTTAAGAGCACTGAGTTGAGTTGGAGTTTGACAAAATGTAAGAAAAGGCAGCAAAGAAGAAGAACAAGAGGAAGAACTCAAATTTTGATAAGCAAATCTAATTTAAAGCACAAAGCTCTTGCAGCACCCAATGTTAAACCCAAAGAATGTAATGAAACCAACAATCAAAGTTATAAGGTAGGATGTTGGCATTACAATCTATAAGGAAATGATTTGAGAGTAACAAGTCGAGTTGGAATGCAACAAAATGTAATAAAAGCCAGCTTAAAAGAAGAACTAGAGAAATAACTCGAATTTTGAAATGCAAATCTAATTTAAAGGGCAAAGCTCTCGCAGCACCCATTGTTAAACACAAAGAATGCAACAAAACTAACAATCAAAGTTATATGGTAGGATATTGGCATTAAAATTTGTAGAAAAGTGATTTGAGAGTAATGAGTTGAGTTGGAATGCAACAAAATGTATTAAAAGTTAGCTAAGAAGGAGAACTAGACAAATAACTCAAATTTTGATAAGTGAATCTAATTCAAAGGGCAAAGCTCTTGCAGCACCCAATGTTAAACACAAAGAATACAATGAAACCCACAATCAAATCTATAACGTAGGATATGGGCATTACAATCTATAACTAAGTGATTCAAGAGTAATGGGATGAATTGGCATGCGACAAAATGTAAGAAAAGGCAGCTAGGAAGAACAACTAGAGAACAGCTAAGAAAAGCAAAGCCTTGGCCAAATGTGCAAAGGAACAGGAACTTAAGTTATAAACCTAGGCCCAACGTTCAAGGCATTGTGAACCAAAGGAATAAGATAGGATATTGGCATTACAATCTATAATGAAGTGACTTTAGAGTAATGAGTTGAGTTGGAATGCGAGAAAACGTAATAAAACGCAGCTAAGAAGCAGAACTAGAGAAAAAAGATCAAATTTTGATAAGAAAATCTAATTTAAAGCACAAAGCTCTCGTAGCACTCAATGTTAAACACAAAGAATGCAACGAAACCCACAATCAAAGGTGTAAGGTAGGATATTGGCATTACAATCAATAAAGAAGTGACTTCAGAGTCAGAAGTCGAGTTGGAATGCGAGAAAAGGTAATAAAACAAGACTAACATGAAGAACTATAGAAGAACTTAAATTTTCATAATCAAATCTAATTGAAAGTGCAAAGCTCTCACAACAGCCAATGTTAAATCCAAAGAATGCAACAAAACCTACAATCAAAATTATAAGGTAAGATATTGGCATTACAATCGATAAAGAAGAGATTTGAGAGTAGTAAGTCTAATTGGAATGTGACAAAATGTAATAAAAAGTAGCTAACAAGAAGAACAAGAGAAAGAATTCAAATTTTCATAAGCAAATCTAATTCAAAATGGAAAACTTTTGCAGCACCCAATGTTAAGCCTAAAGAATACAACGAAACCCACAATCAAAGTTATAAGGCAGGATATTGGCATTACAATCTATAAAGAAGTGATTTGAGAGTAATGAGTCTAGTTGGGATGTGAAAAAATCTAATAAAAACCTTTTAACAAGAAGAACTAGAGAAAGAAAACAAATTTTGTTAAGCAAATCTAATTTAAAGGGCACAGCTCTCGCAGCACCCAATGTTAAACACAAAGAATGCAACGAAGCCCACAATCAAAGTCATAAGGTAGGATATTGGCATTACAATCTATAAGGAAGTGATTTGAGAGTAATGAGTCTAGACGAGATGTGACAAAATCTAATAAAAGCAGCTAACAAGAAGAACTAGAGAAAGAAAACAAATTTTGTTAAGCAAATCTTATTTAAAGCACAAAGCTCTTGTTGCACCCAATGTTAAACACAAAGAATGCAATGAAATCCACAATCAAAGTTATAAGGTAGGATATTGGCATTGCAATTGATAAAGAAGTCATTTGAGAGTAATGAGTTGAGTTAGAATGCAACAAAATATAATAAAAGGCATCTAGGAAGAAGAACTATAGAAAAAACTCAAATTTTGATAAGCAAATCAGATTTGAAGCCCAAAACTCTTAAAGCTCTTGATGTTAAAAACAATGAATGCAACAAAATCCATAATCAAAACAAGGAATTGAAGAACTCATTAAACATAAGTTAGGTTTAACAAAAGTAAAGCCTTAGCCCAACACTCAAAGGAATAGGAACTTAAGTTATAAATCTAGACCTAGTGTTCAAAACATCATGTACTAAAGGTATAAGGTAGGCTATTGGCATTACAATCTATAAAGAAGTGATTTGAGAGTAATGAGTAGAGTTGGAATGTGAGAAAACATAATGAATCACATCTAAGAAGAAGAACTAGAGAAAGAACTAAAATTTTGATAAGCAAATCTAATTTAAAGCGCAAAGCTCTCGTAACACCCAAATGTTAAAGGCAAAGAAGGCAATGAAACCAACAACCAAAGTTATAAGGTAGGATATTGGCATTACAATCTATAAAGAAGTCATTTGAGAGTAATCAGTTAAGTAGGAATGCAACAAAATGTAATAAAATGCAACTAGGAAGAAGAACTAGAGAAAAAAACTCAAATTTTGATAAGCAAATTTGATTTAAAAACCAAAGCACTTATAGCACCTTATGTTAAAAACAATGAATGCAACAAAATCCACAATCAAAGGAGGGAATTGAACACCCCATTAAACATAATTAAGTTCTAACAAAAGTCAAGGCTCAACCCAATCCTCAAAGGAATAGGAACTTAAGTTATCAACCTTAGCACAATGTCCAAAGCATCATGAACCAAAGTTATAAGGTAGGATATTGGCATTACAATCTACAAAGAAGTGATTTGGTAGTAATGAGCCATGTTGGAATGCAACAAAATGTAATAAGAGGCAGCTAAGAAGAAGAACAAGATACAAAACTCCAATTTTGATAAGCAAACCTAATTTAAAGCCCAAAGCTCTCATAGTACCGAATGTTAAAAACAAAGAATGTAGAGAAACCCACAACCAAAAGAAGGAATTAAAGACCCCAAGAAACATAATTAAGGTTTAACATAAGTAAAACCTTGACCTAAAGCTTAAAAGGAACAAGAATTTCTGGTAAAATCCTATACCCACTGCCCAAAGCATCATGAACTAAAGGTGAAAGGAAGGATATTGGCATTACAATTTATAAAGAAAAGATTAGGTAGTAATGAGCCGAGTTGGAATGCCACAAAACATAATAAGAGGCAGCTAAAAAGAAGAATGAGAGAAAAAACTCCAATTTTGATAAGCAAACCTGATTTACAGGCCAAAGCTCTCATAGCTCTGAATGTTAAGCACAAAGAATGCAAAGAATGCCATAATCAAAAGGAGGAATTGAAGACCCCAATAAGCACAATTGAGGTTTAACAAAAGTAAAACCTTGGCCTAATGCCTAAAGGAACAAGAACTTATGGTATAATCCTATACCCACAGTTCAAAGCATCATGAACCAAAGGTGAAAGGAAGCATATTGACATTAAAATCTAGAAAGAAGAGATTTGGTAGTAATGAGCCGAGTTGAAATGCAACAAAATGTAATAAGAGGCAGCTAAGAAGAAGAGCAAGAGAAAAAACACCAATTTTGATAAGCAAACCTGATTTAAATCCCAAAGCTCTAATAGCACCCAATGCTAAACACAAAGAATGCTGTGAAATCCACAATCAAAAGATAGAATTGAAGACCCCAAGAAACATAAATGATGCTTAACAAATGTAAAACCATGGCCTAATGTTGAAAGGAACAACAACATAAGGTATTATCTGATGCCCACAGTTAAAAGCATCATCACCCAATGGTGAAAGGAAACATATTGGCATTTCAATAAAGAAAGAAGAGATTTGGTAGTAATGAGCTGAGTAGGAATGCAACAAAACGTAATAAGAGGTAGCTAAGAAGAAGAACGAGAGAAAAAACTCCTATTTTGATAAGCAAACCTGATTTAATGTCCAAAACTCTTGTAGCACCTAATGTTAAACACATAGAATGCAATGAAACCCACAATGACAATAAGGAATTAAAGACCCCAAGAAACTTAATTAAGGTTTAACAAAAGTAAAACCTTGGTCTAATGGTGAAAGGAACAAGAACTTAAGGTATAATCCTATACTTTGAGTTCAAAGCATCATAAACCAAAGGTGAAAGGAAAGATATAGGTATTACAATCTAGAAAGAAGAGATTTGGTAGTAATGGGACATGTTGGAATGCAATAAAACATAATAAGAGGCAGCTAAAAAGATGAACAAGAGAAAAAAGTCCAATTTTGGTTAGCAAACCTGATTTAAAGCCTAAAACTCTCATAGAACCCAATGTTAAACACAAAGAGTGCAGTGAAACTAACAACCAAAAAAAGAAGTTAAAGACCCCAAGAAACATAATTGAGGTTTAACATAAGTAAAACCTTGACCCAACGCTTAAAAGGAACAACAATTTAAGGTATAATCCTATACTTAGAGTTCAAAGCATCATGAACCAATGGTGAAAGGAAAGATATAGGCATTACAATCTAGAAAGAAGAGATTTGGTAGTAATGAGCCAAGTTGGAAAGCAATGAAATGTAATAAAAGGGAACTAAGAAGACAAACTAGAGAAAAAAACTCCAATTTTGATAAGCAAACCTGATTTATAGCCCAAAGCACTCATAGCACTGAATGGTAAACATAAAGAATGCAAAGAACCCCACAATCAAATGACAGAATTGAAGATGCCAAAAACATAATTGAGGTTTAACAAAAGGAAAACCATGGCCTAATGCCGAAAGGAACAAGAACTTAGGGTATAATCTTATACCCAGAGTTAAAAGGAACAAGAATTTTTGGTATAATCCTATACCCACTGCCCAAAGCATCATGAACCAATGCTGAAAGGAAGTATATTGGTATTGCAATCTAGAAAGAAGAGATTTGGTAGTAATGAGCCAAGCTGGAATTCAACAAAAGGTAATATGAGGCAGCTAAGAAGATGACCTAGAGAAAAAAACTCCAATTTTGAAAAGCAAAAATGATTTAAAGCCCAAAGCTCTCATAGCACCCAATGTTAAACAGAAAGAATACTATGAAACCTACAATCAAAAGAAGGAATTGATGACCCCAAGAAACATAATTGAGGTGTAACAAAAGTAAAACATTGGCCCAATGCTCAAAGGAACAAGAACTTAAGGTATAATCCTATACCCACAGATCAAAGCATCATGAACCAAAGGTGAAAGGAAAGATATTGGCATTACAATCCAGAAAGAAGAGATTAGGTAGAAATGAGCCCAGTTGGAATGCAACAAAACGTAATAAGAGAGAGATAAGAAGAAGGACTAGAGAAATAACTCCAATTTTGAAAAGTAAACATGATTTAAAGCCCAAAGCTCTCATAGCACCCAATGTTAAACACAAAGAATGCAATGAAACCCACAATGGAAATAAGGAATTGAAGACCCTAAGAAACATAATTAAGGTTTAACAAAAGTAAAAGTTTGGCCTAAAGTTCAAAGGAACAAGAACTTAAGTTATAATCCTATGCCCATAATTCAAAGCATCATGAACCAAATGTGAAAGGAAGGATATTGGCATTACAATCTAGAAAGAAGAGATTAGGTAGTAATGAGCCCAGTTGGAATGCAACAAAAAGTAATAAGAGGGAGATAAGAAGAAGGACTAGAGAAATAACTCCAATTTTGAAATGCAAACCTGATTTAAAGCCCAAAACTCTTATAGCATCCAATGTTAAACACAAAGAATGCAATGAAACCCACAATGGAAATAAGGAATTGAAGACCCTAAGAAACATAATTAAGGTTTAACAAAAGTAAAAGCTTGGCCTAAAGTTCAAAGGAACGAGAACTTAAGTTATAATCCTATGCCCATAATTCAAAGCATCATGAACCAAATGTGAAAGGAAGGATATTGGCATTACAATCTAGAAAGAAGAGATTAGGTAGTAATGAGCCCAGTTGGAATGCAACAAAATGTAATAAGAGGGAGATAAGAAGAAGGACTAGAGAAATAACTCCAATTTTGAAATGCAAACCTGATTTAAAGCACAAAACTCTTATAGCATCCAATGTTAAACACAAAGAATGCAATGAAACCCACAATGAAAACAAGGATTTGAAAACCTCAAGAAACATAATTGAGGTTTCACAAAAGTAAAACCTTGGCCCAATGGTGAAAGGAACAAGAACTTAAGTTTTAATCTTATGCCCATTGTTCGAAGCATCATGTACCAAAGGTGAAAGGAAAGATATTGGTATTACAATCTAGAAAGAAGAGATTAGATAGTAATGAGCCTAGTTGGAATGTAAGAAAACGTAATAAGAGGCAGCTAAGGAAATGAACTAGAGAAAAAAACTCAAATTTTCATAAGCAAACCTGATTTAAAGCCCAAAGCTTGCATAGCACCCAATGGTAAACACAGAGAATGCAATGAGACTCACAATGAAAAGAAGGAATTGCAAACCCCAAGAAACATAATTGAGGTTTAACAAAAGAAAAACCCTGGCCTAATGCTCAATGGAACAAGAACTTAAGGTATAATCCTATCACAAGTGTTCAAACCATCATGAACCAAGGGTGAAAGGAAGGATATTGGCATTACAACCTAGAAAGAAGAGATTTGGTAGTAATGAGGCGAGTTGGAAAGCAACAAAATGTAATAAAAGGCAGCTAAGAAGAAGTACTAGAGAAAAAAAACTCCAATTTTGAGAAGCAAACTAGATTTATATCCCAAAGCTCTCATAGCACCCAATGGTCAACACAAAAAATGCAATGAAACACACAATCAAAACAAGGAATTGAAGACCCAAGGAAACAAAGTAAAACCTTGGCCCAATGCTCAAAGGAACAAGAACTTATGGTGTAATCCTATACCCACAGTTCAAAGCATCATCAACCAATAGTGAAAGGAAGGATATTGACATTACAATCTAGAAAGAAGAGATTTGGTAGTAATGAACCTAGTTTGAAAGCAACAAGCTAAGAAGAAGAATGAGAGAAAAAACCTCCAATTTTGATAAGAAAACCTAATTTAAAGCCCAAAGCTCTCATAGCACCCAATGTTAAACACAAAGAATGCAATGAAACCCATAATTAAAAGATTCAATTGTAGACCCCAAGAAACATAAATGAGGTTTAATAAAAGTAAAACCTTGGCCCAATGCTCAAAGGAACAAGAACATAAGGTATAATCCTATACCCACAATTCAAAGCATCATGAACCAATGGTGAAAGGAAGTATTTTGGCATTACTATATAGAAAGCAAAGATTTGGTAGTAATGAGCTGTGTTGGTATGCAAGAAAATGTAATAAGATGCAGCAAGGCAGAAGAACTAAAGAAAAAACTCCAATTTTGAGAAGCAAACTTGATTTAAATCCCAAAGCTCTTGTAGAACCCAAATGTTAAACACAAAGAATGTAATGAAACCCAAAATCAAAAGAAGGAATTAAAGACCCCAAGAAACATAAATGATGTTTAACAAAAGTAAAACCTTGGCCTAATGCTCAAAGGAATGAGAACTTAAGATATAATCCAATACCTTCAGTTCAAAGCATCATGAACCAATGGTGAAAGGAAGGATTCTCGCATTACAATCAAGAAAGCAGAGATTTGGTAGTAATAAGCCGAGTTGGAATGCAAGAAAACGTAATAAGAGGCAGCAAAGAAGAAGAACTAGAGAAAAAACTCCAATTTTAAGAAGCAAACCTGATTTAAAACCCAAAGCTCTCATAGCAGCAAATGTTAAACACAAACATTGGTATGAAACCCAAAATCAAAAGACTGAATTGAAGACCCCAAGAAACATAAATTATGTTTAACAAAATCAAAACCTTGGCCCAATGCTCAAAGGAACAAGAACATAAGGTACAATCCTATACCCATTGTTCAAAGCATCATGAACCAAATGTGAAAGGAAAGATATTGGCATTACAATCTAGACAAAAGAGATTAGGTAGTAATGAGCCGAGTTGGAATGCAACAAAACATAATAAGACGCAGAAAAAAAGAACGAGAGGAAAAACTCCAATTTTAATCGGCAAACCTGATTCAATGCCCAAAGCCCTCATAGCACCCAATGTTAACCACAAAGAATCCTATGAAACCCACAATCAAAAGATGGGATCAAAGACCCCAAGAAACATAAATGATGTTTATCAAAAACAAAACCTTTGTCCAATGCTCAAAGGAACAAGAACTTAAACTTTAATCCCATGGCCACAGTTCAAAGCATCATGAATCAATGGTGAAAGGAAAGATATTGGCATTATAATCTAGAAAGAAGAGATTTAGCAGTAATGAGTCGAGTTGGAAAGCAACAAAGCGTATTACTAGGCAGCTAAGAAGAAGAATGAGAGAAAAAAATCCAATTTTGATGAGGAAACCTAATCTAAAGCCCAAAGCTCTCATAGCCCCCAATGTTAAACAGAAAGAATGCTATGAAACCCACAATAAAAAAAAGGAATTGAAAACCCCAAGAAACATAAACGATGTTTAACAAAAGTAAAACCTTGGCCAAATGCTCAAAGGAACAAGAACTTAAGGTGTAATTCTATACCCATAGTTCAAAGCATGATGAACCAAAGTTGAAAGGAAGGATATTAGCATTACAATCTAAAAATAGGAGATTTTATAGTAATGAGTGAAGTTATAATGCAACAAAATGTAACAAGAGGTAGCTAAGAAGAAGAGCTAGAGAAAAAACTCCAATTTTAAGAAGCAAACCAGATTTAAAGCCCATAGCAGCCAATGTTAAACACAATGAATGCTAAGAAACCCATAATTTGAAGAAGGAATTAAAGACCCCAAGAAACATAAATGCTGTTAAACAAAAGTAAAACCTTGGCCCAATGCTCAAAGGAACAAGAACTTAAGGAGTAATCCTATACCCACAGTTCAAAGCATGATGAACCAAAGGTGAAAGGAAGGATATTGGCATTACAATCTAGAAAGATGAGGTTTTGTAGTAATGAGCCAATTTGGAATGCATCAAAACGTAATAAGAGGCACCTAAGAAGAAGAATGAGAGAAAATACTCCAATTATGAAAAGCAAACCTGATTTAAAGCCCAAATCTGTCATTGCTCCCAATGTTAAACACAAAGAATCCTATGAAACCCATAATCAAATGAAGGAATTGAAGACCCAAAGAAACATAAAGGATGTTTCACAAAAGTAAAACCTCCGACCAATGCTCAAAGGAACAAGAACTTAAGGTATAATCCTATGCCCAAAGTTCAAAGCATCATGAACCAATGGTGAGAGGAAGGATATTGGCATTACAATCTAGAAAGAAGAGATTTGGTTGTAATGAGCTGAGTTGGAATGCAACAAAATGTAATAAGTGGCAACTAGGAAGAAAAACTAGGGAAAAAACATCAATTTTGATAAGCAAACCTGATTTAAAGCTCATAGCACCCAATGTTAAACATAAAGAATGCTAAGAAACCCATAATTAGAAGAAGGAATTGAAGATGCCAAGAAACATAAATGATGTTTCACAAAAGTAAAACCTTTGCCGAATGCTCAAAGGAACAAGAACTTAAGGAGTAATCCTATACCCACAATTGAAAGCATAATGAACCAAAGGTGAAAGGAAGGATATTGGCATTACAATCTAGAAAGATGAGATTTTGTAGTAATGAGCCAAGTTAGAATGCATCAAAATGTAACAAGAGGCAGCTAAGAAGAAGAACTCGAGAAAAAAAGTCCAATTTTGAGAAGCAAACCTGATTTAAAGCCCACATCTCTCATAGCACCCAATGTTAAACACAATGAATGCTAAGAAACCCACAATAAGAAGGAGGAATTGAAGACCCTAAGAAACATAAATAATGTTAAACAAAAGTAAAACCTTGGCCCAATGCTCAAAGGAACAAGAACTTATGGTGTAATCCTATACCCACAGTTCAAAGCATGATGAACCAAAGGTGAAAGGAAGGATATTGGCATTACAATCTAGAAAGATGAGGTTTTGTAGTAATGAGCCAATTTGGAATGCATCAAAAGGCAATAAGAGGCACCTAAGAAGAAGAATGAGAGAAAATACTCCAATTATGAAAAGCAAACCTGATTTAAAGCCCAAATCTGTCATTGCTCCCAATGTTAAACACAAAGAATCCTATGAAACCCATAATCAAATGAAGGAATTGAAGACCCAAAGAAACATAAATGATGCTTCACAAAAGTAAAACCTCCAACATCAAAGGAACAAGAACTTAAGGTATAATCCTATGCCCAAAGTTCAAAGCATCATGAACCAATGGTGAGAGGAAGGATATTGGCATTACAATCTAGAAAGAAGAGATTTGGTTGTAATGAGCTGAGTTGGAATGCAACAAAATGTAATAAGTGGCAACTAGGAAGAAAAACTAGGGAAAAAACATCAATTTTGATAAGCAAACCTGATTTAAAGCTCATAGCACCCAATGTTAAATATAAAGAATGCTAAGAAACCCATAATTAGAAGAAGGAATTGAAGACGGCAAGAAACATAAATGATGTTTCACAAAAGTAAAACCTTCGCCAAATGCTCAAAGGAACAAGAACTTAAGGAGTAATCCTATGCCCATAGTTCAAAGCATAATGAACCAAAGGTGAAAGGAAGGATATTGGCATTACAATCTAGAAAGATGAGATTTTGTAGTAATGAGCCGAGTTAGAATGCATCAAAACGTAACAAGAGGCAGCTAAGAAGAACTCGAGAAAAAAGTCCAATTTTGAGAAGCAAACCTGATTTAAAGCCCACATCTCTCATAGCACCCAATGTTAAACACAATGAATGCTAAGAAACCCACAATAAGAAGGAGGAATTGAAGACCCCAAGAAACATAAATAATGTTAAACAAAAGTAAAACCTTGGCCCAATGCTCAAAGGAACAAGAACTTATGGTGTAATCCTATACCCATAGTTCAAAGCATGATGAACCAAAGGTGAAAGGAAGGATATTGGCATTCTAATCTTGAAAGACGAGATTTTGTAGTATTGAGCCGAGTTAGGATGCATCAAAATGTAATAAGAGGCAGCTAAGAAGAAGAACTCGAGAAAAAAACTCCAATTTTGAGAAGCAAACCTGATTTAAAGCCCACATCTCTCATAGCACCCAATGTTAAACACAATGAATGCTAAGAAACCCACAATAAGAAGGAGGAATTGAAGACCCTAAGAAACATAAATAATGTTAAACAAAAGTAAAACCTTGGCCCAATGCTCAAAGGAACAAGAACTTATGGTGTAATCCTATACCGACAGTTCAAAGCATCATGATCCAATGGTGAAAGGAAGGATATTGGCATTACAATCTAGAAGGAAGATATTTGGTAGTAATAAGCCAAGTTGCAATGCAACAAAATGTAATAAGAGGTAGATAAGAAGAAGAATGAGAGAAAAAACCCCAATTTTGACAAGCAAACGTGATTTAAAGCCCAAAGCTCTCATGACATCCAATGTTAAACAGAAAGAATGCTATGAAACACACTGTCAAAAGAAGGAATTAAAGACCCCAAGAAACGTAAATGATGTTTAACAAAAGTAAAACCTTTGCCCAAAGCCTAAAGGAATAAGAACTTAAGGTGTAATCCTATACCCATAGTTCAAAGCATCATGAACCAATGATGAAAGGAAGGAGATAAGGATGAGGCAAGTTGGAAAGCAACAAAACATAATAAGAGGCAGCTATGAAGAAGAATGAGAGATAAAACATCAATTTTGACAACCAAATGTGATTTAAAGCCAAAGCTCTCATAGCATCCAATGTTAAACACAAAGAATGCAATGAAACCCAAAATCAAAAGAAGGAATAGAAGGCCCCAAGAAACCTAAATGATGTCTAACATAAGTAAGACCTTGGCCTAATGCTTAAAGGAACAAGCACTTAAGGTGAAATCCTATACCCATAGTTAAAAGCATCATGAACCAATGGTGAAAGGAAGGATATTGGCATTGAAATCTAGAAAGATGAAATTTGGTTGTGATGAGCCCAGTTGGAATGCAACAAAACGTAATAAGAGGCAGCTAAGAAGAAGAACTAGAGTAAAAAATTCAATTTTCAAAAGCAAACTTGATTGAAAGCCCAAAGCTCTCACAGCACCTAATGTTAAAAACAGAGAATGGTATGAAACCCACAATCAAAAGCAGGAATTGAAGACCTCAAGAAACATAAAGGATGTTTAACAAAAGTAAAACCTTGGCCCAATGCTTAAAGCAACTAGAACTTAAGGTGTAATCCTATAACCACAATTCAAAGCATCATGAACCAAAGATGAAAGGAACAATAATGGCATTACAATCTAGAAAGACAATATTTGGTAGTAATGAGCTGAGTTGGAATGCAACAAAACGTAATAAATGGCAGCTAAGAAGAAGAACTAGAGAAAAAAACTCCAATTTTGAGAAGTAAACCTAATTTAAAATCCAAAGCTCTCATGGCACACAATGTTAAACATAAAGAATGCTATGAAACCCACAATCAAAAGAAGGAATTGAAGGGCCTAAGAAACATAAACAATGTTTAAAGAAAGTGAAACCTTGGCTGAAAGCTCAAAGGAAGAAGAACTTAAGGTGTAATCCTATACCAACAGTTTAAAGCATCATGAACCGATGGTGAAAGGAAGGATATAAGCATTACAATCTATAAAGAAGAGTTTTGGTAGTAATGAGCCGAATTGGAATGCAACAAAACGTAATAAGCGGCAGCTAAGAAGAAGAATGAGAGAAAAAAGTCCAATTTTGATAAGCAAACCTTAGTCAAATTCCAAAGCTCTCATAGCACCCAATGTTAAACATAAACAATGCAATGAAACCCACAATCAAAAGAAGGAATTGGAGAACTAGAGAAAAAAACTCCAATTTTGAGAAGCAAACCTGATTGAAAGCCCAAAGCCCTCATGGAACCCAATGATAAACACAAAGAATGCTATGAAACCCACAATCAAAAGAAGGAATTGAAGGCTCTAAAAGACATAAATGATGTTTAACAAAAGTAAAACCTTCGCCCAATGTTCAAAGGAACAAGAACTTAAGGTGTAATCCCATACTCATAGTTCAAAGCATCATAAATCAATGGTCAAAAGAAGGATATTGGCATTAGAATCTAGAAAGAAGTGATTTGGTAGTAACGAGCGGAGTTGGAATGCAACAAAATATAATAAAAGGTAGCTAAGACGAACAATGATAGAAAAAACTCCAATTTTGATAGGCACACCTGATTGAAAGCCCAAAGCTCTCATAGCTCCCAATGTTAAACACAAAGAATGCTATGAAACCCACAATCAAAAGAAGGAATTGAAGACCCCAAGAAACATAAACGATGTTTAACAAAAGTAAAACCATAACCCAATGCTCAATGGAACAAGAACTTAAGGTGTAATCCCCTACCCATAGTTCAAGGCATCATGAACCAATGGTGAAAGGAAGGATATTGGCATTACAATCTAGAAAGTCGAGATTTGGCAGTAATGAGCCAAGCTGGAATGCAACAAAATGTAATAGGAGGTAGGTAAGAAGAACTAGAGAAAAAACACCAATTTTCAAAAGCAAACCTGATTTAAAGCCTAAAGCTCTCATATCACCTAATGTTAAAGGAAAAGAATGCTACGAAACCCAAAATCAAAGGAAGGAATTGAAGACCCCAAGAAACATAAAGGATGTTTAGCAAACGTAAAACCTTAGCCCAATGCTTAAAGGAATAAGAACTTAAGGTGTAATCCTATAACCACAGTTCAAAGCATCATGAACCGAAGATGAAAAGAAGGATAATTGCATTACAATCTAGAAAGACGAGATTTGGCTGTAATGAGCCGAGTTGGAATGCAACAAAATGTAATAAGTGGTAGCTAAGAAGAAGAACTAGAGAAAAAATTCCAATTTTGAGAAGCAAACATGATTTAAAGCCCAAAGCTCTCATAGCAAACAATGTTAAACATAAAGAATGATATGAAACCCATAATCAAAAGAAGGAATTAAAGGCCCCAAGAATCATAAATGATGTTTAAAGAATGTAAAACCTTGGCCCAATGCTCGAAGGAACAAGAACTTAAGGTTCAACCCTATATGCATAGTTCAAAGCATCATGAACCAATGGTGAGAGGAAGGATATAGGGATTAAAATCTATAAAGAAGAGATTTGGTAGTAATGAGCCAAGTTGGAATGCAAGAAAACGTAATAAGAGGCAACTAAGAAGAAGAGCTAGAGTAAAAACTCCAATTTTTAAAAGCAAACCTGATTGAAAGCCCGAAGCTCTCGTAGCACCAAATGTTAAACATAAAGAATGCAACAAAACCCATAATCAAAAGAAGGAATTGAAGACCCCAAGAAACATAATTCAAGTTTAACAAAACTAAACCGTTGGCCCTATATTGAAAGGAACAAGATCTTAATGTATAATCCTATACCCATTGTTCAAAGCATCATACACGAAAGGTGAAAGGTAGTATATTGGCATTACAATCAAGAAAGAGGAGATTTGGTTGTAATGAGCCAAGTTGGAATGCACAAAAACGTAATAAAGGGCAAAAAAGAAGAAAGAGAAAAAACTCCAATTTTGACAAGCAAGCAGGATTGGAAGGCCAAAGCTCTCATAGCACCCAATGTTAAACACAAGAGAAACGAATGATGTCTAACAAATGCAAAACCTTGGCCTAATGCTCAAAGGAACAAGAACTTAAGGTGTAATCCTATACTCACAGTTCAAAGTATCATGAACCAATGGTCAAAGGAAGGATATTGGAAAAACAATCTAGAAAGAAGTGATTTGGTAGTAATGAGCCGAGTTGGAATGCAAGAAAACGTAATAATAGGCAGCTAAGAAGAAGAACTAAAGAGAAAACTCAAATTTTGAGAAGCAAACCTGATTTAATTCCCAAAGCTCTCATAGCACCCAATGTTAAACACAAAGAATGTTAAACCCACAAGCAAAAAAATGAATTGAAGACCCCAAGAAATATAAATGATGTTTAACAAAAGTAAAACCTTGGCCCAATGCTCAAAGGAATAAGAACTTAAGGTGTAATCGTGTACTCACAGTTCAAAGCATCATGAACCAATGGAGAAAGGAAGCATATTGGCATTACAATCTAGAAAGCAAAGATTTGGAATGAGCCGAGTTGGAATGCAACAAAAAGTAAGAAGAGGTAGCTAAGACAAAAAATGATAGAAAAAACTCAAATTTTGATAAGCACATTTGATGGAAAGCCCAAAGCTCTCATAGCACCCAATGTCAAACACAAAGAATGCTATGAAACCCACAATCAAAAGGAGGAATTGAAGACCCCATGAAACAAAAACATTGTTTAAGAAAAGTAAAACCTTAGCCCAATGTTCAAAGGAACAAGAACTTAAGGAGTAATCCTATACCCATAGTTCAAGGCATCATGAACTAATGGTGAAAGGAAGGATATTGGCATTACAATTTAGAAAGATGAGATTTGGCAGTAATAAGCCGAGTTGGAATGCAACAAAACGTAATAGGAGGCAGCTAAGAAAAAGAACTAGAGAAAAAACTCCAATTTTTAGAAGTAAACCTGATTTTAAGCCCAATGGTCTCATAGCACCCAATGTTAAAGACAAAGAATGCTATGAAGCAAACAATCAAAAGAAGGAATTAAAGACCCTAAGAAACATAAAGGATGTTTAACAAAAGTAAAACCTTTGAACAATGCACAAAGGAACAAGGACTTAAGGTGTAATCCTATAACTACAGTTCAAAGCATCATGAACCAATGATGAAAGGAAGGATAATAACATTACAAATTAGAAAGATGAGATTTGGCAGTAACGAGCCGAGTAGGAATGCAACAAAACGTAATAAATGGCAGCTAAGAAGAAGAACTAGAGAAAAAGCTCCAATTTTGAGTAGCAAACCTGATTTAAAGCCCAAAGCTCCCATAGCACACAATGTTAAACACGAGGAATGCTATGAAACCCACAACCAAAAGAAGGAATTGAAGACAGTAAGAGACATAAATGACGTTTAACAAAAGTAAAATCTTGGCCCAATGCACAAAGGGATGAGAACTTAAGGTGTAATCCTATACCCACAGTTCAAGGCATCATGAACCAATGGTGAAAGGAAGGATATTGGCATTACAATCTAGAAAGATGAGATTTGACAGTAATGAACTGAGTTGGAATGCAACAAAACGTAATAAGAGGCAACTAAGAAGAAAAATTAGAGAAAAATCTCAAATTTTGATAAGCAATCTTGATTTAAAGCCTAAAGCTCTCATAGTACCTAATGTTAAACACAAACAATGCTATGAAACCCATAATCAAAAGAAGAAATTGAACCAAGAAAATAAAATGATGTCTAGCATAAGTGAAACCTTGGCCCAAAGCTCAAAAGAAGAAATAGTTAAGGAATAATCCTATACCCACAGTTCAAGGCATCATGAACCACTGGTGAAAGGAAGGATATTGGCATTACAATCTAGAAAGATGAGATTTGGTAGTAATGAGCCTAGTTGGGATGCAACAAAACATAATAAGAGGCAGCTAAGAATAAGAACTAGAGAAAAAAAAACTCCAATTTTGAGAAGCAAACTTGATTTAAAGCCCAAAGTTCTCATAGCACCGAATGTTAAACACAAAGAATGCAATGAAACCAACAATCAAAAGAAGGAATAGAAGACCTTAAGAAACATAAATCATGTCTAACATAATTAAAACCTTGGCACAATGCTGAAAGGAACAAGAATCTAAGGTCAAGAATCTAAGGTATAATCCTATACCCACTGTTCAAAGCATCATCAACCAATGCTGAAAGGAAAGATGTTGGCATTATAATCTAGAAAGATGAGATTTGGTAGTAATGAGCCGAGTTGGAACACAAGAAAACATAATAAGAGGCAGCAAAGTAGAATATCTAGAGATAAAACTCCAATTTTGAGAAGCAAACCTGATTTAATGCCTAAAGGTCTCATAGCACCCAATGTTAAACACAAAGAATGCTATGAAACCCACAATCAAAAGAAGAAATTAAGGACCCAAGAAACACAAATGATGTTTAACAAAAGTAAAACGTTGGCCCAATGCTTAAATGAACAAGAACTTAAGCTATAATCCTATACCCACAATTCAAAGCCTCATTAACCAATGGTGAGAGGAAGAATATTGGCATTACAATCTAGAGAGACGAGATTTGGTTGTAATGAGCCAAGTTGGAATGCAACAGATCATAATAAGAGGCAGCTAAGTGGAAGAACTAGAGAAAAAAACTCCAATTTTGACAAGCAAACCATATTTAAAGCGCAAAGCTCTCAAAACACCCAATGTTAAACACAAAGAATGTTATGAAACCCACAATCAAAACAAGGATTTGAAGACCCCAAGAAACATAATTCAAGTTTAAGAAAACTTAAACCTTGGCCCAATGCTGAAAGGAACAAGATCTTAAGGTATAAAGGAATACCCACTATTCAAATCATCATGAACCAAAGGTGAAAGGAAGGATATTGGTGTTACAATCTAGAAAGATGCAATTTGGTAGTAATGAGCCATGTAGGAAAGCAACAAAATGTAATAAGAGGCAGCTAAGAAGAAAAGCTAGAGAAAAAACTCTAATTTTGAGAAGCAAATCTGATTTAAAGCCCAAAGCTCTAATGACACCCAATGTTAATCACAAAGAATGCTATGAAACCCACAATCAAAAGAAGGAATTGAAGACCTTAAGAAACACAAGTGATGTTTAACAAAAATAAAATGTTGGCCCAATGCTCAAAGGAACAAGAACTTAAGGTGTAATCCTACACCCACAATTCAAAGCCTCATGAACCAATGGTGAAAGGAAGGATATTGGCATTACAATTTAGAAAGATGAGATTTGGTAGTAATGAGCTGAGTTGGAATGCAACAAATTATAATAAGTGGCAACTAAAAGAAGAACTAGAGAAAAATCTCCAATTTTTACAAGCATACCATATTTAAAGCCCAAAGCTCTCATAGCACCCAATGTTAATCACAAAGAATGCAATGAAACCCATAATCAAAACAAGGAATTGAAGACCCTAAGAAACATTATTCATGTTTAACCAAACTAAAACCTTGGCCCAATGTTGAGAGGAACAAGATCTTAAGGTATAATCCTATACCCACTATTTAAATCATTATGAACCAAAGGTGAAAGGAAGGATATTGGCATTACAATCTAGAAAGAGGTGATTTGGTACTAATGAGCTGAGTAGGTATGCAACAAAACGTAATAAGAGGCAGCTAAGAAGAAAAACTAGAGAAAAAACTCTAATTTTGACAAGCAAACTTGATTTAAAGCACAAAGCTCTTATAACACCCAATGTTAAACACAAAGAATGCAATGAAACCCATAAGCAAATGAGGGAATTGAAGACCCTAAGAGACAAAAATGATGTTTAACATAAGTAAACCCTTGGCCTAATGCTTATAAGAAGAAGAACTTATGGAATAATCCTATACCCACAATTCAAAGCATCATGAACCGATGATGAAAGGAAGGATATTGATATTGAAATTACAATCTAGAAAGAAGAGATTTCATAGTAATGAGCTGAGTTGGAATGCAACAAAACATAATAAAAGGCATCTAAGAAGAAGAATTAGAGAAAAAAAACTCCAATTTTGAGAAACAACCCTAGCCCAAAGTCCAATTTTGATAAGCAAACCTAATTTAAAGCCCAAAGCTCTCATAGCAGCCAATGTTAAACATAGAAAATGCAATGAAACTCACAATGAAAGGAAGGAATTGAAGGCCCTAGGAAACACAATTTTGGTTTAACAAAAGAAAAACTTTGGCCCAATGCTCAAAGGAACAAGAACTTAAGCTATAATCCTATACCCACTATTCAAAGCTTTATGAACCAATGGTGAAAGGAAGGATATTGGCATCACAATCTAGAAAGAAGAGATTTGGTAGTAATTAGGTGAGTTGGAATGCAACAAAATGTAATAAGAGGCAGCTAAGAAGAAAAACTAGAGAAAAAAATCCAATTTGGATAAGCAGACCTGATTTAAAGTCTAAACCTCTCATAGCAGCCAATGTTAAACACAGAGAATCCACTGAAACTCACAATAAAAAGAAGGAATTGAAGACCCCAAGAAACATAATTCAGGTTAAACAAAAGAAAAACCTTGGCCCAATGCTCAAAGGAACAAGAACTTAAGCTATAATCCTATAACCAGTGTTCAAGGCATCCTGAACCAATGGTGAAAGGAAGGATATTGGCATTACAATCTAAGAGGAAGAGATTTGGTAGTAATGAGGTGAGTAGAAATGCAACAAAATGTAATAAGAGGCAGCTAAGAAGAAGAACTAGCGAAAAAACTCCAATTTTGAAAAGTAAACCTGATTTAGTGCCCAAAGCTCTCATAGCACCCAATGTTAAACATAGAAAATGCAATGAAAATCACAATGTAAAGAAAGAATTGAAGACCCCAAGAAACATAATTTAGGTCTAACAAAAGAAAAATGTTGGCCCATTGCTCAAATGAACAAGAACTTTAGGTATAATACTATACCCACTGTTCAAAGCATCTTGATCCAATCGTGAGAGGAAGGATATTGGGATTACAATCTAGAGAGAAGAGATTTGGTGGTAATGAAGCGAGTTGGAATGCAACAAAATGTAATAAGAGTTAGCTAAGAAGAAGAACTACAGAAAAAACACCAATTTTGATAAGCAAACCTGATTTAATGGCCGGAGCTCTCATAGCACCCAATGTTAAACCCAAAAATGCAATGGAACCCTTAATCAAAAGAAGGAATGGAAAACCCTAAGAAACACAATTGAGGTTTAACAAAAGGAGAAACTTGCCTTAATGCTCAAAGCAATGCAATGAAACCCACATTCAATATAAGGAATTGAAGACCACAAGAAACATAGTTGAGGTTTAATGTCAGCCCAATGAAAATGCAATGAAACCCACAATGAAAATAAGGAATTGAAGACCGCAAGAAACTTAAGGTTTAACAAAAGTAAAACCTTGGTCCAATGCTGAAAGGAACAATAACTTAAGGTATAATCCTATACTTAGAGTTCAAAGCATCATGAACGAAAGGTGAAAGGAAAGATATAGGCATTACAATCGAGAAAGAAGAGATTTGGTAGTAATGAGCCATGTTGGAATGCAACAAAATGTAATAAGAGTTAGCTAACAAGAAGAACCAGAGAAAAAAACTCCAATTTTGATAAGCAAACACAATTTAAAGCCCAAAACTCTCATAGCACCCAATGTTAAACACAAAGAATGCAATGAAACCCATAATCAAAAGAAGGAATTGAAGATCCTAAGAAACATAATTGAGGTTAAAAAAAAGTTAAACATTGGCCCAATGCTCAAAAGAACAAGAACTTAAGTTATAATCTGATGCCCACTATTCAAAGGATCGTGAACTAAAGGTTAAAGGAAGAATATTGGCATTACAATCTAGTAAGAAGAGATTAGGTAGTAATGAGGCAAGTTGGAATGCAACAAAACATAATAAGAGGCAGCTAAGAAGAAAAACTAGAGAAAAAACTCTAATTTTGATAAGCAAACCTAATTTAAAGCCCATAGCTCTCATAGTACCAAATGTTAAACACAAAATGCAATGAAACCCGCAATGAAAATAAGGAATTGAAGACCCCAAGAAACATAATTGAGGTTTACCAAAAGTAGAACCTTGGCCCAATGTGCAAATGAACAAGAACTTATGTTATAATACTATGCCCACTATTCAAAGCATCATGAACCAATGGTGAAAGGAAGGATATTGGCATTACAATCTAGAAAGAAGAGATTAGGTAGTAATGAGCCTAGTTGGAATGCAACAAAACGTAATAAGCGGGAGCTAAGAAGATGGCCTAGAGAAAAAAAAAACTCCTATTTTGATAAGCAAACCTGATTGAAAGCCCAAAGCTCTCATAGCACCCAATGTTAAACACAAAGAATGCAATGAAACCCATAATGAATATAAGGATTTGAAGACCCCAAGAAGCATAATTGATGTTTAACAAAAGTAAAACTTGGCCCAATGCTGAAAGAAACAAGAACTTAAGGTATAATCCTAGGTGAAAGGAAGGATCTAGGCATTACAATCTAGAAAGAAGAGATTTGGTAGTAATGAGGCATGTTGGAATGCAACAAAACATAATAAGAGGCAGCTAAGAAGATGAACAAGAGAAAAAAAAACTCATAGCACTGAATGTTAAACACAAAGAATGCAATAAGATCCAAAATCAAAAGAAGGAATTGAAGAACCCAAGAAACATAATTGAGGTTTCAAAAAACTCCAATTTTGAGAAGCAACCCACAATCAAAAGAAGGAATTGAAGACTGAAACAGAAAAGCCCAAAAAGACATGGCTTAGGGACCCAATGCACACAAGGAATCAAAGAACAACCAGGAAAACTAAATTAGAGTTTAATAACACAAACCCTAGACCCAACATTTGAAGGAACATGAGCCTGGGGTATTCAAGAAGGATATGGATGTCACACTCCAAAAAAGAAAGGAATTGGGGGTGATAATTCAATTTGAACGCCACAAGAAGAAATACCTCTTGATAAGTTATTTAGTTCTCAAAAGAACCGAGGGAGAAACCCTTGCTTTCTATTTCACTCAAAGTTTTTTGATAAATCGTTTGATCTGATTTTCAGAGCTTACAAGTAGTGCCTATTTATAGGCTAACACAGCAATCCTAAAGAGGCTCAAATCCCTACTTAGGACAATTCCTTTTTTAGGAGGAATTCCTATCTAGAGACAAATTATTACATAGAAAATAAACTCCTCATTTGGAGTGACTGCTACTACTTTATCCTAACTCTTTAAGTATTCCAATGATTTTAATAAGGTCTGGACTCTCTTTCAAGCTTGAATTCACACCATTTGAAGTTTGTTTGGCCTAAACATCCTTAATCAGCCCATTTAGTGCTTCTTTCATCTTTCTGGCTCTAGCTTGTGTTATTGGGTCTTTTGGAATGTGCAATCAACCTCTTGCATCGATTGAAACTCTAGCTCGTGTTATTAGGCCTTCTGAAATGTGCAATGGACCTCTTGCATCCATTAATGCTTTAGCTCCGGTTATTAGGCCTTCTAGAATGTGCAATAGACCTTTTGCATCCATTAAAGCCTTCCACCCATCATCTCTACAGTTCTCATCATTCCCCCTTTCCTCGAAAGGATTCATCCTTGAATCATCACCTTGTTTATACTTAATGATGTAAGGAAAGGTTTGAATGAATCTGATCCACTTGGCATGTCTTTTGTTCAACTTTCCTTATACAAGTAGGATAGGAACTTCACAAGGACTCATGCTTTCCCTTACATATCCTTTTGAAATAAGTTCTTTAACCTACCTTTTAAACTCCTTTGTCTCCTTAGGATTACTCTTATATGTTGGCCAATTAGGGATGGATGCACTGGGGATGAAATCAATTTGATGCTTAA
This sequence comes from Bruguiera gymnorhiza, assembly GCA_020883675.1. Taxonomy (NCBI): domain Eukaryota; kingdom Viridiplantae; phylum Streptophyta; class Magnoliopsida; order Malpighiales; family Rhizophoraceae; genus Bruguiera; species Bruguiera gymnorhiza. The sequence continues at coordinate 597,995 of JAIRCJ010001054.1, read as the reverse complement.
TTCCTCTCTTAGGTAGCAATCCACTTGGGACATCATCATGGAATACATCTTCAAATTCCTGCAATAGAACAATGACAACACTAGGCAATGATGAGTCAAACTTGTTAGTGTTAAAATAAGCTTCTTTGTACAAAAGTATGATCATAGGTTGTTTGGCGAAAATTGCTCTTTTGACATTAGTTTCTTTTGCATAGAAACTTTCTGTTTTATTCTCTTTCTCTTGTGTTCTCACATTTTCTCCTCTCATTTCTCTTTTTTCAATCTCTCTTTTCTATTCACTCTCATTTTTAATCCTTAATTGATCCTCATAAGCTTGTTAAGGTGATAATGGTACAAGAGTGACAGGTTTTTCATTCATTACAAAGGAATATTGATTCTTGAATCCATCATGCATAACTCGCTTGTCAAACTGCCATGGCCTTCCTAATAGAATATGTCCCGCTTGCATAGGTACAACATCACATAAAACTTCATCATGATACCTTCTCATAGAAAATGACATGAGCACTTGCTTATTTACCTTGACTTCACCACTCTCATTCAACCATTGAAGCTTATATAGCCTAGGATGCTTCATAGTAGGTAAATTCAGCTTCTTAACCATAATTGTGCTAGCAACATTAGTGCAACTCCCACCATCAATAATCATACTACATACCTTATCATTGATGAGACACCTCGTCTAAAAGATGTTATCTCATTGCACCTCATTTTCTTCCTTTACTTTCATATTCAATGCTTGCCTTATGACGAGAGCTACTCCATTAACTAGATACTCCTCTCCATCACTTTCACCCTCTAATGATGGTACAGAATCATCATATGATTCACTTTCAATTTCAACATCACCATTACTTCTCAAGATCATTGCACGCTTATTTGGACATTGAGATGCAATGTGACCCCTACCCAAACACTTAAAACATTTAACATCTCTATTTTTACTTGGTTGGGGGTCAGAATTACCTACCTCCTTGCTAGAACCCATATTCTTGTACTTGGATAGCTCAACTTTGGACTTGTAATTGGCCATCTCATCCCTTTTACTCCAATTTGCCCTCCAAGATGAGGTAGAACCTAAGTTCTGCCCAAACTGTATGGAACCCTTTCATTTGAGTATCTTTCAACTTTTATTGCCATATGCACCATGTCTTCTAATTCCACATAGTATTGCAATTCAACCACATTTGTTATGTCCCTATTTAGCCCTTGCAGAAATTGAGTCATGGTTGCTTCTCTATCTTCTTCTACATTCACCCTAATCATGGTAATCTCCATCTCCTTATGGTAGTTAAAACAAGTTGATCCCACCAAATAATAGCATAATCAGTAAATTCAACTGTAGCAAGCTTTACCTTTTTCTCCTTGAAATAGTTGTGGTAGTTAAAAACCAATTTAACCTTCTTCTCCCATTCTAGGTATGCATCAAGATCATTCTTACATTGGAATGGAGGAATTGTCATTTTAATACTGCCTAAATTATGGTCATTAGTGCCTTGCCTCCTAAATTCTCTTCGATCCCTTCTATTATTAGTAGTTCTAACCACAATAGTTTGATTGTCAAATTCATCATCTTCATAGTCATAGGCACATCTCAACTGCCTTCTTTGCAACTCTACTATAGTATTAGCTTGCTCCTCTATCCTCTCTCTCATATCATCAAATTTGGTATTCATTTGCTCAAATTGTTATTGCATAGCTTTGATCATGAAGGACACATCACTAACTCTCTCCTGAGCTACACCTTTGTCTTTGGACGTCATAGTATTACTTCTACACAAAATAATAAGATACCTCACAGAACATTCCCTCATATGGTTCACTCCAAAAAATGTGTCACTCCAAAAAATGTGTCACACTCCCTCTTGCCTTTCACACTCTTTATGGCTCTTTCTTTATATGAACTTTCACTCTTGCCTTTTACCACTCAGATTTCCCCTTTCAACTCTATAAAGAACTAAGCAAACTAAATCAAGAGGATTGATTTTGAACAGAATAAGATAAATGGCATAGGATTAAACAAATTGGAGAACAAGGAGTTGAAAAAGGATATCAACACAAACAAATTTAATGAACTAAACTCACAAAAATCAGAATAGGGGGTTAAACCTATAGGACAAACTTGGATGGCATAACAAAAAAATAGATGACAGAATTGGAGTTGTTAAACCTATAGGACAAGCTATATTATTATTGTAGCCAATATGACCAAGTTGTTAACTGTTATCAATAACTTGAATTGGATACCTTTTTTCTTTTGTTCCTTCTTTTTTTTTGTTTTCTTTTTTGTTTTTTTTGTTCCTCTTTTTTTTTCTCAACACAAAATAATAGTATAATACTTAGAGACAGTAATTGGTATTGAAATTTACACATTTTTTATAGTTATGACCTCAAACAAATGAGCAAAGCAAGAAGAGTTGCAAAAAGACAGATTAGCACGTCAGAATGGATTACTAGATAGATCATAAGGTAGCAAATTAAAAAATTAATCAATACAACCTGATTTAGAATCGGGCACTAATACCAATTGATGTGAAAAACCTTAAAAAGTCATGGCTTAAGGACCTAACGCACACAAGGAATCAAAGAACAACCAGAAAAGCTAAATTAGAGTTTAATAACACAAACCCTAGACCCAACATTTGAAGGAACATGAACCTAGGGTATTCAAGAAGGATATGGATGTCACACTCTAGAAAACAAAAGGAATTAGAAGTGATAAGTCCATTTGAATACCACAAGAAGAAATGCCTCTTGATAAGTTCTTTAGTTCTCAAAAGAACCGAGGGAGAAACCCTTGCTTTCTATTTCACTCAAAGTTGTCTGATAAATTGTCTAATATGATTTTCAAAGCTTACAAGTAATGCCTATTTATAGGCTAAGATAGCAATCTTAAAGAGGCATAAATTCCTACTTAGGACAATTCCTTATTTAGCAAGAATTCCTATCTAGAGAAAAATTTTGGCACTATAATCTAGATAAGTCAATTCAAAGCATCATGAAGCAATGGTGAAAGGAAAGATATTGGCACTATAATCTAGAAAGTAGAATTTGGAAGTAATGAGTCGGGTTGGAATGCAACAAAACGTAATAAGAGGTAGCTAAGAAAAAAAATTGGAGAAAAAACTCCAATTTTGAAAAGCAAACCAGATTTAAAGCCTAAAGCTCTCGTAGCACCCAATGTTGAACACAAAGAATGCAATGAAATCGATAATCAAAAGAAGGAATTGGAGACCCCAAGAAATATAATTCAAGTTTAACAAAACTAAAACTTTGGCCCAATGCTAAAAGGAACAATATCATAGGGTATAATCATATACCCACTGTTCAAATCATCATGAACCAAAGGTGAAAGAAAGGATATTGCCATAAAAATCTAGAAAGACGAGATTTGGTAGTAATGAGTTGAATAGGAATGCAAAAAAGCATAATAAGAGGGAGCTAAGAAGAAAAACTGGAGAAAAACTCCAATTTTGACAAGCGAACCTGATTTAAAGCCCAAAGATCTCATAGCACCCAATGTTAAACACAAAGAATGCAATGAAACCCATAATCAAAAGAAGGAATTAAAGACCCTAAGAAACATAATTGAAGTTTAACAAAACTAAATCCTTGGCCCAATGCTAAAAGGAACAAGATCTTTAGGTATAATCCTATACCCACTGTTCAATCAACATGAACCAAAGGTGAAAGGAAGGATATTGCCATTACAATCTAGAAAGATGAGATTTGGTAGTAATGAGTCAAATAGGAATGCAACAAAGCATAATAAGAGGCAGCTAAGAAGAAAAACTAGAGAAAAACTCCAATTTTGACAAGTGAACCTGATTTAAAGCCCAAAGCTCTCATAGCTCCCAAAGTTAAACACAAAGAATGCAATGAAACCTATAATGAAAAGAAGAAATTGAAGACCCCAAGAAACATAAATGATATCTAACATAAGTAAAACCTTGGCCTAATGCTCAAAGGAACAAGAACTTAAGGTATAATCCTATACCCACTGTTCAAAGCATCACGATCGAATGGTGAAAGGAAGGATATTGCCATTACAATCTAGAAAGACGAGATTTGGTAGTAATGAGCCGAGTTGGAATGCAACAAAATGTCATAAGAGGCAAAGAAGAAGAAGAACAAGAGAAAAAGCTCTAATTTCGAGAAGCATACAAGATATAAAGCCCAAAGGTCTCATAAGACCCCATGTTGAACACAAACAATGTTATGAAACCCAAAAGCAAAACGAGGAGTTGAAGACCCCAAGAAACATAAATGATGTTTAACAAAAGTAAAACCTTGGCGCAATACTCAAAGGAACAAGAACTTAAGGTGTAATCCTATACCCACAGTTCAAAGCATCATGAACGAATGATGAAGGGAAGGATAATGACATTACAATCAAGAAAGTCGAGATTTGGTAGTGATGAGCCATATTGGAATGCAACAAAACATAACAAGAGGCAGCTAAGAAGAAGAACTAGAGAAAAAAACTGCAGTTTTGACAACCAAACCTGATTGAAAGCCCAAAGCTCTCATAGCACCCACTGTTAAACACAAAGAATGCAATGAAACTGACAATCAAAAGAAGGAATTAAAGACCCCAAGAAACATAAACGATGTTTCACAAAAGTAAAACCTTGGCACAATGCTCAAAGGAACAAGAACTTAAGGTGTAATCCTATACCCACAGTTGAAAGCATCATTAGCAAAAGATGAAAGGAAGGATAATGGCATTACAATTTAGAAAGATGAGATTTGGTAGTAATCAGTTGAGTCGGAATGCAAGATAACGTAATAAAAGGCAATTGAGAGAAGAACTAAAGAAAAAAAAACTCCAATTTTGAGAAGCAAACCTGATTGAAAGCCCAAAGCTCTCATAGCATCCAATGTTAAACACAAAGAATGCTATGAAACTCACAATCAAAAAAAGGAATTGAAGACCCTAAGAAACATAAATGATGTCTAACATAAGTAAAACCTTAGCACAAAGCTCAAAGGAACAAGAACTTAAGGTATAATACTATACCCACAGTTCAAAGCATCATCAACCAATGGTGAAAGGAAGGATATTGGGGTTAAAACCTAGAAAGAAGAGATTTCGTAGTAAAGAGGTGAGTGGGAATGCAGCAAAACGTAACAAGAGGCAGCTAAGAAGAAGAACTAAAGAAAAAACTCCAATTTTGAGAGGCAAACCTGATTAAAAGCCCCAAGTGCTCATAGCATCCAATGTTAAACACAAAGAATGCTATGAAACCCACAATCAAAAGAAGAAATTGAAGACACCTAGAAACATAAAGGATGTTTAACAAAAGTAAAACCCTGGCCCAATGCTCAGAGAAACAAGAACTTAAGGTGTAATCCTATAACCACAGTTCAAAGCATCATGAACTGATGGTTAAAGGAATGATATTCGCATTACAATTTAGAAAGACAAGATTTGGTAGTAATGAGCTGAGTCAAAATGTAACAAAATGTAATGAGTGGCAGCTAAGAAGAAGAACTAGAGAAAAAACTCCAATTTTAAGAAGCAAACTTGATTTAAATCCCAAAACTCTCATAGCACCCAATGCTAAACACAAAAAATGCTATGGAACCCAGAATCAAAAGAAGTAATTGAAGACCCAAGAAAGATAAACGATGTTTAAAGAAAGTAAAACCTTGGCCCAATGCTCAAAGGAACAAGAACTTAAGGTGTAATCCTATACCCACAGTTCAATTCATCATGAACCAATGGTGAAAGGACAGATATTGGCATTACAGTCTAAAAAGACAATATTTGGTAGTAATGAGCCAAGATGGAATGCAACAAAATGTAACAATAGGCAACTAAGAAGAAGAACTAGAGAAACTAACTCCAATTTTGAGAAGCAAACCTGATTTTAAGCCCAAAACTCTCTAAGCACCCAATGTTAAACACAAAGAATGCTATGAAACCCAAAATCGAAAGAAGGAATCAAAGACCCAGAGAAACATAAAGGATGTTTAACAAAAGTAAAACCATGGCCCAATGCTCAAAGGAACAAGAACTTATGGTGTAATCCTATAACTACTGTTCAAAGCATCATCAACCAATAGTGAAAGTAAGAATATTAGCCTTACAATCTAAAAAGACAAGATTTGGTAGTAATGAGTGGAGTTGGAATGCAACGAAATGTAACAAGAGGCAGCTAAGAAGAAGAATTAGAGAAAAAACTCCAATTTTGAGATGCAAACCTGATTTGAAGCCCAAAACTCTCATAGCATTGAATGTTAAACACAAAGGATGTTATGAAACCCATAATGATAAGAAGGAATTGAAGACCACAAGAAACATAAAGGTTGTTTAACAAAAGTAAAACCTTGGCCCAATGCTCAAAGCAACAAGAACTTAAAGTGTAATCCTATAACCGCAGTTCAAAGCATCATGAACCAATGGTGAAAGGAAGGATATTGGCCTTACAATCTAGAAAGACAAGATTTGGCAGTAATGAGTGGAGTTGGAATGCAACAAAACGTAACAAGAGGCAGCTAAGAAGAAGAATTGGAGAAAAAAACTCCAATTTTGAGAAGCAAACCTGATTTAATGCCCAAAGCTCTCATACTACCAAATGTTAAACACAAAGGATGTTATGAAACCCATAATGATAAGAAGGAATTGAAGACCACAAGAAACATAAAGGTTGTTTAACAAAAGTAAAACCTTGGCCCAATGCTCAAAGAAACAAGAACTTAAAGTGTAATCCTATAACCACAGTTCAAAGCATCATGAACCAATGGTGAAAGGAAAGATATTGGCCTTACAATCTAGAAAGACAAGATTTGGCAGTAATGAGCTGAGTTGGATTGCAACAAAACGTAACAAGAGGCAGCTAAGAAGAAGAATTGGAGAAAAAACTCCAATTTTGAGAAGCAAACCTGATTTAATGCCCAAAGCTCTCATACTACCAAATGTTAAACACAAAGGATGTTATGAAACCCATAATGATAAGAAGGAATTGACGACCACAAGAAACATAAAGGTTGTTTAACAAAAGTAAAACCTTGGCCGAATGCTCAAAGGAACAAGAACTTAAAGTGTAATCCTATAACCACAGTTCAAAGCATCATGAACCAATGGTGAAAGGAAAGATATTGGCCTTACAATCTAGAAAGACAAGATTTGGCAGTAATGAGCTGAGTTGGATTGCAACAAAATGTAACAACAAGTAGCTAAGAAGAAGAACTAGAGAAAAAGCTCCAATTTTGAGAAGCAAACCTGATTTAATGCCCAAAGCTCTCATAGTACCGAATGTTAAACACAAAGGATGTTATGAAACCCATAATGATAAGAAGGAATTGACAACCACAAGAAACATAAAGGTTGTTTAACAAAAGTAAAACCTTGGCCGAATGCTCAAAGGAACAAGAACTTAAAGTGTAATCCTATAACCACAGTTCAAAGCATCATGAACCAATGGTGAAAGGAAAGATATTGGCCTTACAATCTAGAAAGACAAGATTTGGCAGTAATGAGCCGAGTTGGATTGCAACAAAATGTAACAACAAGCAGCTAAGAAGAAGAACTAGAAAAAAAGCTCCAATTTTGAGAAGCAAACCTGATTTAATGCCCAAATCTCTCACAGCATCCAATGTTAAACACAAAGAATGCTATGAAACACATATTCGAAAGAAGGAATTAAAGACCCCAAGAAACATAAATGATGTCTAACAAAAGTGAAACCTTTGCCCAATGCTCAAAGGAACAACAACTTAAGATGTAATCCTATACCCATAGTTCAAAGCATCATGAACCAATGGTGAAAGGAAGGATATTGGCCTTACAATCTAGAAAGACAAGATTTGGCAGTAATGAGCCAAGTTGGATTGCAACAAAATGTAACAACAAGCAACTAAGAAGAAGAACTAGAGAAAAAGCTCTACTTTTGAGAAGCAAACCTGATTTAATGCCCAAAGCTCTCACAGCATCCAATGTTAAACACAAAGAATGCTATGAAACACACAATCGAAAGAAGGAATTGAAGACCCCAAGAAACATAAATGATGTTTAACAAAAGTGGAACCTTTGCCTAATGCTCAAAGGAACAACAACTTAAGGTGTCATCCTATACCCATAGTTCAAAGCATCATGAACCAATAGTGAAAGGAAGAATATTGGCCTTACTATCTTGAAAGAGAAGATTTGGTAGTATTGAGCCGAGTTGGAATTCAACAAAACGTAATAAGAGGCAGCAATGAAAAAGAACTAGAGAAAAAACTCCAAGTTTGAGAAGCAAACCTGATTTAAAGCCCACAGCTCTCATAGCACCCAAGGTCAAACACAAAGAATGCTATAAAACCCATAATCAAAAGAAGGAATTGAAGAGCCCAAGAAACATAAATGATGTTTAACATAAGTAAAACCTTGAACCAAAGCTCAAAGGAACAAGAATTTAAGGTGTAATCCTATAACCATAGATCAAAGCATCATGAACCAATGGTGAAAGGAAAAATATTGGCAGTAATCAGCTGAGTTGGAATGCAACAAAACGTAACAAGAAAGCCCAAAGCTCCAATTTTGAGAAGAAAAAGAAGAACCAGAGAAAAAAAAAAAAACTCCAATTTTGAGAAGCACACCTGATTTAAAGCCCAAAGCTCACATAGCTCCTAATGTTAAACACAAAGAATGACATGAAACCCACAATCAAAAGAAGGAATCGAAGACCCCAAGAAACAAAAAGGATGTTTAACAAAAGTGAAACCTTGTCTCAATGCTCAAAGGAACAAGAACTTAAGGTGTAATCCTATAACCACAGTACAAAGCATCATGAACCAAAGGTGAAAGGAAGAATATTGGCCTTATAATCTAGAAAGACGAGATTTAGCAGTAATGAGCCAAGTTGGAATGCAACAAAACGTAACAAAAGGCAGCTAAGAAAAAGAACTAAAGAAAAAAAAAACTCCAATTTTGAGAAGCAAACCTGATTTAAAGCCCAAAGCACTCATAGCATCCAATGTTAAACACAAAGAATTGTATGAAACCCACAATGAAAAGAAGGAATTGAAGACCCCAAGAGACATAAATGATGTTAAACAAGAGGGAAACCATGGCTCAATGCTCAAAGGAACAACAACTTAAGGTTTAATCCTATACCCACAGTTCAAAGTATCATGAACCAATGGTGAAATGAAGTTTATTGGCATTACAATCTAGAAAGATAAGATTTGGTAGTGATGAGCCGAGTCAAAATGCAAAAAAATGTAATAAGAGGCAGCGAAGAAAAAGAACTAGAGAAAAAAATCCAGTTTTGAGAAGCAAACCTGATTTAAAGGCTAAAGCTCTCATAGCACCCAATCTTAAACACAAAAAATGCAATGAAACCCAAAATCAAAAGAAGGAATTAAAGACCCTAAGAAACATTGAGGATGTCTAACATAAGTATAACCTTGGCCAAAAGCTCAAAGGAAGAAGAACTTAAGGTATAATCCTATACCCACAGTTCAAAGCATCATCCACCAATGGTCAAAGGAAGGATATTGGCATTACAATCTAGAAAGAAAAGATTTTGTAGTGATGAGGTGAGTTGGAATGCAAAAAAATGTAACAAAAGGCAGCAAAGAAGAAGAACTAGAGAAAAAACAACAATTTTGAGAAGCAAACCTGATTTAAAGCCTAAAATCTCATAGCATCCAATGTTAAACACAAAGAATGCGATGCAACCCATAATGACAAGAAGGAATTGAAGACCACAAGAAACATAAAGGATGTTTAACAAAAGTAAAACCTTGGCCCAAAACTCAAAGGAACAAGAACTTAAGGTGTAATCTTATAACCACAGTTCAAAGCATCTTGAACCAATGGTGAAAGGAAGGATATTGGCCTTACAATCTAGAAATATGAGATTTGGTAGTAATGCCCTTTGTTGTAATGCAACAAAACATAATAAGAGGTGGCTAAGAAAAGGAATGAGAGAAAAAATTCCAATGACAAGATTTGGCAGTAATGAGCTCAGTTGGAATGTAACAAAATGTAACAAAAGGCAGCTAAGAAGAAGAACTAGAAAAAAAAAAAAAACTCCAATTTTGAGTAGCAAACCTAATTTAATGCCCAAGGCTCTCATAGCACCCAATGTTGAACACAAAGAATGCTATGAAACCCACAATCAAAAGAAGGAATTGAAGACCCCAAGAAACATCAATAATGTTTCACAGAAGCAAAACCTCGGCCTAATGCTCAAAGGAACAAAAACATAAGGTGTAATACTATACCCACTGTTCAAAGCATCATGAACCAACTGTGAAAGGAAGGATATTGGCATTGCAATTTAGAAAGACGAGATTTGGTAGTAATGTGCTGAGTTGTAATGCAACAAAACATAATAAGATGCGGCTACGAAGAGGAATGAGAGAAAAAATTCCAATTTTGTTAAGCAAACCTGATTTAAAGCCCAAAACTCTTGTGGACCCAATGTTAAACACAAGGAATGCAATGGAACCCACAATCAAAAGAAGGAATTGAAGACCCCAACAAACATAATTCAGGTTTAACAAAACTGAAATCTTGGCCCAATGCTGAAAGGAACAAGATCTTTAGGTATAATCCTCTACCCACTGTTCAAAGCATCATCAACCAAAGGTGAAAGGAAGGATATTGGCATTACAATCGAGAAAGAGGAGATTTGATAGTAATGAGATGAGTTGGAATGCAACAAAACATAATAAGAGGCAGCTAAAAAAAAAAAGAACAAGAGAAAAGACTCCAATTTTCAGTACCAAACCTGATTTAAAGCCCAAAGCTCTCATTACACCCAATGTTAGACACAAATAATGCTATGAAACCCACAATCAAAAGAAGGAATTGAAGACCCCAAGAAACATCAATAATGTTTCACCAAAGTAAAATCTTGGCCCAATTCTCAAAGGAACAAAAACATAAGGTGTAATACTATACCTACTCTTCAAAGCATCATGAACCAACTGTGAAAGGAAGGATATTGGCATTACAATCTAGAAAGATGACATTCGGTAGTAATGTGCTGAGTTGTAATGTGACATGTTCAAAGCATCATAAACCAAAGGTGAAAGGAAGGATATTAGCATTACAATCTAGAAAGACGAGATTTGGTAGTAATGAGCTGAGTTCGAATGCAACAAAACATAATAAGAGGCAAACCTGATTTAAAGCCTAAAGCTCTCATAGCACCCAATGTTAAACACAAAGAATGCTATGAAACCCACAATCAAAAGAAGGAATTGAAGACTCCAAGAAACATAAGTGGTGTTTCACATAAGTAAAACCTTGGCCCAATGCTTAAAGGAACAAGAACTTATGGTGTAATCCTATACCCACTATTCAAAGCATCATTAACCAATGGTGACAGGAAAGATATTGGCAGTACAATTTAGAAAGATGAGACTTGATAGTAACGAGTTGAGTTGGAATGCAGGAAAACATCATAAGTGGAAGCTAAGAAGAAGAATTAAAGAAAAAAAACTCCAATTTTGACAAGCAAACCTGATTTGAAGCCCAAAGCTCTTGTAGCACCCAATGTTATACAGAAAGAATGAAATGAAGCCAACAATCAAAAGAAGGAATTGAAGACCCCAAAAAACATAATTCAGGTTTTACAAAACTGAAAGCTTGGCCTAATGCTGAAATAACAAGATCTTTAGGTATAATCCTATACCCATTGTTCAAAGCATCATGAATTAAAAGGTGAAAGGAAGGATATTGTCATTACAATCTAGAAAGATGAGATTTGGTAGTAAGGAGCTGACTTCGAATGCAACAAAACATAATAAGAGGCATCTAAGAAGAAGAACGAGAGAAAAAAAAAACTCCAAATTTGAGAACCAAACTGGATTTAAAACCCAAAGCTCTCATAGCACCAACGTTAAACACAAAAAATGCTATGAAACCCACAATAAAAGAAGGAATTGAAGACCCCAAGAAACATCAATAATCAGAACCCACTCCCATCTAAGGAAATATGCTTCACACAACATTAAAGCTTGGGATTGCTATTTATAATATTCATCCACTAAACTATATTTTATAAAATTGATTCCATTACTTGTATTTTTGTTCCATTAACATATTCAAATGTTATGTTTTTCACACCAATAAAATGTCATGACTTTAATAATAAAGCAAAATACCAAAACATTGCATTTTTTGAATTTTAAAATTTTATCATTTTCCAAGGATAAATGCATTGTCAATAATCAGTTAAATTTAAATTTTGCACTTTTCTTAATTGTCTACTTTACCTCAATGCAATTTGAAATGATTTATATAATTTTTGCCTACAAACATATTACTTAGGAAAAAAAATGCAATGGACTCTAATAAGAAGTTTCTCTGCTCCCTTTTAGAGATCTATGCTTAACACAACATTGACGTTTCAAATCGTCATTTATAATATTTATCCACTAAAGTGTGTTTTATACAATTGAATCTATTACTTGTATTTTTGTTCAATCAACATATTCAAATATTATATTTTTCTCACCAATCAAATGCAACGACATTAACAATAAATTTAAAAATCAAAATATTGCATTTTTACAATTTTTAGAATTTTAAAATCTGCTAGAGATAAATACATTGTCAATAATTTGTTGAATTTAAATTTTGCACTTTTCTTAATTGTCTCCTTGCCCTCAATGCAATTTGAAATGATTTATATAATTCTTGCCTTCAAACAAATTAATTAAGAAAAAGTAAAAGCAATGGACTCTACTAAGAAGGTTCCCCACACCCATCTAGGGATATATGCTTAACACAATATTAAAACTTGGCATTACCATTTATAATATTCATCCACTAAAATGTATTTCATACAATCGAGTCCGTTACTTGTATTTTGGTCCAATTAACATATTCAAAATTATATTTTTCTCACCAATCAAATACAACAACATTAACAATAAATTTAAAAATAAAAATATTGCATTTTTGCAATTTTTAGAATTTTAAAATCTGTTAGGGATAAATGCATTGTCAATAATTTGTTAAATTTAAATTTTTCAATTTTCTTAGTTGTCTCTTATGCCATAATACAATTTGAAATGATTTATATAATTTTTGCCTACAAACATATTACTTAGCAAAAAGCAAATGCAATAGACTCTAATAAGAAGTTTCTCCACTCCCTTCTAGAAATATATGCTTGACACAACATTGAAGTTTCAAATCGCTATTTATAATATTCATGCACTAAAGTGTATTTTATACAATTGAGTCCATTACTTGTATTTTTGTTCAATTAACATATTCAAATATTATATTTTTCTCTCTAATCAAATCCAATAATATGAACAATAAATTTATTAATCAAGATATTGCATTTTTGCAATTTTTAAAATTTTAAAATATGCTAAGAATAAATGCATTATCAATAATCTGTTGAAATTAAATTTTGCAATTTTCTTAATTGTCTCCTTTGCCTCAATGCAATTCGAAATGATTTATATAATTATTGTCTTCAAACAAATTATTTAAGAAAAACAAAAAGCAATGGACTCTAATAAAAAGGTTCCTCACTCCCATCTAAGGAAATATGCTTCACACAACATTAAAGCTTGGGATTGTTATTTATAATATTCATCCACTAAATTGTCTTTTATAAAATTGATTCCATTACTTGTATTTTTGTTCAATTAACATATTCAAATGTTATATTTTTCACACCAATCAAATGTCACGACTTTAATAATGAAGCAAAATACCAAAACATTCCATTTTTTGAATTTTAGAATTTTATGGTTTTCTAAGGATAAATGCATTCTCAATCATTAGTCAAATTTAAATTTTTCGCTTTTCTTAATTGCCCTTTTGCCTCAATGCAATTTGAAATGATTTATATAATTTTTCCTACAAACATATTACTTAGGAGAAAACAAATGCAATATACGCTAATAAGAAGTTTCTCCACTCCTTTATAGAGATATATGTTTGACACAACATTGAAACTTGGGATTGCTATTTATAATATTCATCCACTAAAGTGTATTTTTTACAATTGATTCTATTACTTGTATTTTTGTTCAATTAACATATTCAAATGTTATGTTTTTCGCACCAATCAAATGCCATGACTTTAATAATAAAGCAAAAAACCAAAACATTGCTTTTTTAAAATTTTAGAATTTTAAGGTTTCCTAGGGATAAATGCTTTGTCAATAATGAGTTGAATTTAAATTTTGCAATTTTCTTGATTGGCGGTTGTGCCACAATGCAATTTGAAATGATTTATATAATTTTTGCCTACAAACATATTACTTAGGAGAAAGCAAATGCAATGGACTCTAATCAGAAGTCTCTTCACTCCTTTCGAGAGATATATGCTTGACACAACATTAAAGCTTAGGATTGCTATTTATAATATTCATCCACTACAGTGTATTTTATACAATTGATTCCATTACTTGTATTTTTGTTCAATCAACATATTCAAATGTTATGTTTTTCACACCAATCAAATGCCACGACTTTAATAACAAAGCAAAAAACCAAAACATTGCATTTTTTGAATTTTAGAATTTTATGGTTTTCCAAGGATAAATGCATTTTCAATCATAATCAAATTTAAATTTTACACTTTTCTTAATTGTCTCCTTTGCCTCAATGCAATTTGAAATGATTTATATAATTTTTGCCTACAAACATATTACGTAGGAGAAAGCAAATGCAATCAACGCTAATAAGAAGTTTCTCCAAACCCTTCTAGAGATATGTGCTTGACAGAACATTGAAGCTTGGGATTGCTATTTATAATATTTATTCACTAAAGTGTATTTTATACAATTGATTCCATTACTTGTATTTTTGTTCCATTAACATATTCAAATGTTATGTTTTTCACACCAATCAAATGCCATGACTTTAATAATAAAGCAAAATACCAAAACATTGCATTTTTTGAATTTTAGATTTTTATAGTTTTCCAAGGATAAATGCATAGTCAATAATCAGTTAAATTTAAATTTTGCACTTTTCTTAATTGTACCTTTTGCCTTAGTGCAATTTAAAATGATTTATATAATTTTTGCCTACAAACATTTTACTTAAGAGAAACCAAATGCAATGGACTTTAATAAGAAGTCTCTCTACTCCCTTCTAAAGATATATGCTTGACGCAACATTGAAACTTAGGATTGCTATTTATAATATTCATCCACTAAAGTGTATTTTATGCAATTGATTCCATTACTTGTATTTTTGTTCAATTAACATATTTAAATGCTATGTTTTTCACACCAATCAAATGCCATGAGTTTAATAATAAAACAAAAAACCAAAACATTGCATTTTTTGAATTTTAGAATTTTAAGTTTTTATAGGGATAAATGAATTGTCAATAATAAGTTGAATTTAAATTTTGTAATTTTCTTAATTGTCTGTTGTGCCACAATGCAATTTGAAATTATTTATATAATTTTTGCCTACAAACATATTACTTTGGAGAAAGCAAATGCAATGGACTCTAATAAGAATTTTTCCCACTCCCTTCTAGAGATATATGCTTCACACAACATTGAAGCTTGGGATTGTTATTTATAATATTCATCCACTAAAGTGTATTTTATATAATTGATTCCTTTACTTGTATTTTTGTTCAATTAACATATTCAAATATTATATTTTTCAAACCAATCAAATGCAATGACCTTACCAATAAATTTAAAAATCAAAATATTGCATTTTTGCAATTTTTAGAATTTTAAAATCTTCTAGGGATAAATGCATTGTCAATAATCTGTTGAATTTAAATTTTGCAATTTTCTTAATTATCTCCTTTGCCTCAATGCAATTTGAAATGATTTATATAATTATTGTCTTCACACAAATTATTTAAGAAAAAAAAAGGAATGGACTCTAATAAAAATGTTCCCCACTCCCATCTAGGAAAATATGCTTCACACAACAATAAATCTTGGAATTGCTATTTATAATATTCATCCACTAAACTGTATTTTATAAAATTGATTCCATTACTTGTATTTTTGTTCAATTAACATATTCAAATGCTATTTTTTTCACACCAATCAAATGCCACAACTTTAATAATAAAGCAAAAAACCAAAATGTTGCATTTTTGGAATTTTAGAATTTTATGGTTTTCTAAGCATAAATGCAATCTCAATCATTAGTCAAATTTAAATTTTGCGCTTTTCTTAATTGTCCCCTTTACTTCAATGCAATTTGAAATAATTTATATGATTTTTGCCTATAACAATATTAGTTAGAAGAAAGCAAATGCAATAGATGCTAATAAGAAGTTTCTCCACTCCCTTCTAGAGATATATGCTTGACACAACATTGAAGTTTGGGATTGCTATTTATAATATTCATTCACTAAAGTGTATTTTATACAATTGATTCCATTCCTTGTATTTTTGTTCAATTAACATATTCAAATATTATATATTTCTCACCAATGAAATCCAACGATATTAACAATAAATTTAAAAATCAAAATATTGCATTTTTTCAATTTTTAGAATTTTAAAATCTATTAAGAATAAATGCATTATCAATAATTAGTTGAATTTAAATTTTGCAATTTTCTTAAATGTCTCCTTTGCGTTAATGCAATTTGAAATGATTTATATAATTCTTGTCTTCAAACAAATTATTGAAGAAAAAGCAAAAGCAATGGACTGTAATAAGAAGGTTCTGCACTCCCATCTAGGGATATATGCTTAACACAATATTGAAACTTGGGATTGCTATTTATAATATTCATCCACTCAAGTTTATTTTATACAATTGATTTCATTACTTGTATTTTTGTTCGATTAACATATTCAAATGTTATGTTTTTCACACCAACCAAATGCCATGACTTTAATAATAAAGCAAAAAACCAAAATATTGCACTTTTTGAATTTTAGAATTTTAAAGTTTGTTAGGGATAAATGCATTGTCAATAATTAATTGAATATAAATTTTGCAATTTTTTAATTTTCTCTTGTGCCACAATGCAATTTGAAATGATTTATATAATTTGTGCCTATAAACATATTACTTAGGAAACAGCAAATGCAAGGGTCTTTAATAAGAAGTTTTCGCACTCCCCTTTATGCATATATGCTTCAAACAACAATGAAACTTGGGATTGCTATTTATAATATTCATTCACTAAAGTGTATTTTATACAATTAAGTCCCTTACTTGTATTTTCATTCAACTAACATATTCAAATATTATAATTTTCTAGTATTATATTGTTCTCACCAATCAAATGTAATGGCCTTAAAAATAAATTTAAAAATCAAAAAATTGCATTTTTGTAATTTTAGAAATTTAAATTCTGCTGGGGATAAATGCATTGTTAGTAATCTATTGAATTTAAATTTTGCAATTTTTTTAATTGTCTCCTTTCCCTCAATTCAATTGGAAATGATTTATATCATTTTTGTTTTCAAACATATTACTTATGAAAAAGCAAAAGCAATGGACTTTAATAACAAGTTTCCCCACTCCCATCTAAAGACATATGCTTGACACAACAATAAAGCTTCAGATTGCTATTTATAATATTCATCCACTAAAGTGTATTTGACACATTTGAGTCAATTACGCTTATTTTTGCTCAATTAACCTATTCAAATAGTATGTTTTTCTCACAAATTAAATGCAACTGCGTTAATAATAAATTTAAAAATAAAAACATTACATTTCTCAATTTTTAGAATTTTAGAGGCTAGTAGGGATAAATGCATAGTCACTAATCAGTTGAATTTAATTTTTGCAGTTTTCTTAATTGTCTCTTTTGCCTCAATGCAATTTGAAATAATTTATATAATTCTTGTCTTCAAACAAACTGCTTAAGAAAAAGAAAAAGCAATGGACTCTAATAAGAAGGTTCCCCACTCCTATCTAGAGATACATGCTTAACACAACATTAAAACTTAGAATTGCTATTTATAATATTCATCCATTAAAGTGTATTTTATACATTTGACTCCATTACTTGTATTTTTGTTCGATTAACATTCAAATGTTATGTTTTTCACACCAATAAAATGCCATGACTTTACTAATAAAGCAAACAACCAAAATATTGCATTTTTTGAATTTTAGAATTTTAAGGTTTTCTAAGGATAAATGCATTGTCAATAATCAGTTCAATTTAAATTTTGCAATTTTCTTAATTGTCTCTTGTGTCACAATGTAATTTGAAATGATTTATGTAATTTTTGCCTACAAGCATATTACTTAGGAAAAAGCAAATGCAATGGATTCTAATAAGAAGTTTCTCCACTCCCTTCTACAAATATATGCTTGACACAACATTAAAGTTTCGGATCGGTATTTATAATATTCATACACTAAAGTGTATTTTATACATTTGAGTCCAATTCAATTCACATATCCAATATTATATTTTTCTCAGCAATGAAGTCCAACGACATTAACAATAAATTTAAAAATCAAAATATTGCATTTTTTCAATTTTTAGAATTTTAAAATCTACTAGGAATAAATGCATTATCAATAATCTATTGAATTTAAATTTTGCAATTTTCTTAAATGTCTCCTTTGCCTTAATGCATTTTGAAATGATTTATATAATTCTTGTCTTCAAACAAATTACTTAAGAAAAAGCAAAAACAATGGACTTTAATATGAAGGTTCAACACTGCCATCTAGGGATATATGCTTAACACAACATTGAAACTTGGGATTGCTATTTATAATATTCATCCACTAAAGTGTATTTTATACAATTGATTCCATTACTTGTATTTTTGTTCAACTAACATACTCAAATATTATGTTTTTCACTCCAACCAAATGCCTTGACTTTAATAATAAAGCAAAAAACGAAAACATTGTATTTTTTGAATTTTGGAATTTTAAAGTTTTCTAAGGATAAATGCATTGTGAATAATCTATTGAATTTAAATTTTGCAATTTTTTTAATTGTCTCTTGCGCCACAAAGCAATTTGAAATGATTTATATAATTTTTGCCTATAAACATATTACTTAGGAAAAAACAAATGCAAGGGTCTCTAATAAGAAGTTTCTCCACTCCCTTCTAGAGATATATGCTTGACACAACATTGAAGTTTCAGATCGCTCTTTATAATATTCATCCACTTAAGTGTATTTTATACAATTGAGCCCATTACTTGTATTTTTGTTTAATTAAAATATTCAAATATTACATTTTTCTCACCAATCAAATCCAATGACATTAACAATAAATTTAAAAATGAAAATCTTGCATTTTTGCAATTTTTAGAATTTTAAAATCTGCTAGGGATAAATGCATTGTGAATAATCTGTTGAATTTAAATTTTGCAATTTTTTAATTCTCTCCTTTGCCTCAATGCAATTTGAAATGATTTATATAATTCTTGTTTTCTAACAAATTACTTACGCAAAAGCAAAAACAATAGACCCTAATAAGAAGGCTCCCCACTCTCATCTAGGGATATATGCTTAACACTACATTGAAGTTTGCGATTACTATTTATAATATTCATCCACTAAAGTATATTTTATACAATTGATTCCATTACTTGAATTTTTGTTCGATTAACATATTCAAATGTTATATTTTTCACACCAATCAAATGCCATGACCTTAATAATAAAGCAAAAAACCAAAACATAGCATTTTTTTGAATTTTAGAATTTTAAGGTTCGCTAGGGATAAATGTATTGTCAATAATTAGTTAATTAAAATTTTGCAATTTTCTTAATTGTCTCTTGTGCAACAATGCAATTTGAAATGATTTATATAATTTTCGCCTATAAACATATTTCTACAGAAAAAGCAAATGCAATGGCCTCTAATAAGAAGTTTTCCCACTTCCCTCTATACATATATGCTTGGAACAACAATAAAGCTTGCGAGTGCTATTTATAATATTCATCTACTAAAGTGTATTTTATACAATTAAGTCCATTACTCGTATTTTTATTCAATTAACATATTCAAATATTATATTATTCTCACCAATCAAATGCAATAACATCAACAATAAATTTAAAAATCAAAATATTGCATTTTTGCAATTTTAGAATTTTAAAGTCTACTAGGGATAAATGCATTGCCAATAATCTATTGAATTTAAATTTTGCAATTTTTTTAATTGTCTCCTTTCCCTCAATTCAATTGGAAATGATTTATATAATTTTTGTTTTCAAACATATTACTTAAGAAAAAGTAAAAGCAATGGGCTCTAATAAGAAGTTTCCCCACTCCCATCTAGAGATATATGCTTGACACAACAATGAAACTTTAAATTGCTATTTATAATATTCATCTACTAAAGTGTATTTGACACATTTGAGTCAATTATGCTTATTTTTGTTCAATTAACATATTCAAATTGTATATTTTTCTCACAAAACAAATGCAACTGCGTTAAAAATAAATTTAAAATAAAAACATTGCATTTTCTCAATTTTTAGAATCTTAGAGGCTGATAGGGATAAATGCATAGTCACTAACCAGTTTTCTTAATTGTCTCCTTTGCCTCAATGCAATTTGAAATGATTTATATAACTCTTGTCTTCAAACAAACTGCTTAAGAAAAAGCAAAAATAATGGACTCTAATAAGAAGGCCCCCCACTCTCATCTAGGGACATATTCTTAACACAACATTAAAACTTACAATTGCTATTTATAATATTCATCCAATAATGTGTATTTTATACAATTGATTCCATTACTTGTCTTTTTGTTTAATTAACATTTTCAAATGTTATATTTTTCACACCAATCAAATGCCATGACTTTACAAATAAAGCAAAAAACCAAAACATTGCATTTTTTGAATTTTAGAATTTTGAGGTTCTCTAGGCATAAATGCATTGTCAATAATCAGTTGAATTTAAATTTTGCAATTTTCTTAATTGTCTTTTGTGCGACAATGCAATTTGAAATGATTTATATAATTTTTGCCTACAAATATATTACTTAGGAAAAATTAAATGCAATGGACTCTAATAAGAAGTTTCTCCACTCTCTTCTAGAGAGATATGCTTCACACAACATTGAGTCCATTACTTGTATTTTTGTTCAATTAACATATTTAAATATTATATTTTTCTCACAAATCAAATGCAAAGACATTAATAATAAATTTAAAAATCAACATATTCCATTTTTGCAATTTTTCATATTTTAAAATCTGCTAGGGATAAATATATTGTCAATAATCTGTTGAATTTAAAATTTTCAATTTCCTTAATTGTCTCTTGTGCCACAATGCAATTTGAAATGATTTATGTAATTTTTTCCTACAAACATATTACTTAGGAAAAAGCAAATGCAATGCACTCGAATAAGAAGTTTCTTCACTCCCTTCTAAAGATATATGCTTGACATAACATTGAAGTTTCGGATCGCTATTTATAATATTCATCCACTAAAGTGTATTTTTTACAATTAAGTCCATTACTTGTATTTTTGTTCAATTAACATATTCAAATATTATATTTTTCATATATTATATTTTTCTCACTAATCAAATGCAATAACATTAACAATAAATTTAAAAATCAAAATATTCCATTTTTACAATTTTTAGAATTTTAAAATCTTTTAGGAATAAATGCATTGTCAATAATTTGTTGAATTTAAATTTCACAATTTTCTTAATTGTCTCCTTTGCCTTAATGCAATTTGAAATTATTTATAAAAGTCTTGTCTTCAAACAAATTACTTTAGAAAAAGCAAAAGCAATGGACTCTAATGAGAAGGTTCCCCACTTCCATCA
Source organism: Bruguiera gymnorhiza (assembly GCA_020883675.1). Classification (NCBI taxonomy): domain Eukaryota; kingdom Viridiplantae; phylum Streptophyta; class Magnoliopsida; order Malpighiales; family Rhizophoraceae; genus Bruguiera; species Bruguiera gymnorhiza. The sequence continues at coordinate 576,300 of JAIRCJ010001054.1, read as the reverse complement.
AGGGAAATATGCTTCACACAACATTAAACCTTGGAATTGCTATTTATAATATTCATCCACTAAACTATATTTTATCAAATTGATTCCATTACTTGTATTGTTGTTCGATTAACACATTTAAATGTTATATTTTTCACACTAATCAAAAGCCATGACTTTAACAGTAAAGCAAAAAACCAAAATATTGCATTTTTTGAATTTTAGAATTTTATGGTTTTCTAAAGATAAATGCATTGTCAATAATCAGTTAAATTTAAATTTTGCATTTTTCTTAATTGTCCCCTTTGCCTCAATGCAATTTGAAATGATTTATATAATTTTTGCCTACAAACATATTACTTAGGAAAAAGCAAATGCAATGGACTCTTATAAGAAGTTTCTCCACTCCCTTCTAGAGATATATGCTTGACACAACATTGAAACTTGGGATTGCTATTTATAATATTCATCCACTAAAGTGTAGTTTATACAATTGATCTCATTATTTGTATTTTTGTTCAATTAACAGATTCAAATATTATGCTTTTCACACCAATCAAATGCCATGACTTTAATAATAAAGCAAAAAGCCAAAACATTGCATTTTTGAATTTTAGAATTTTAAGGTTTTCTAGGGATAAATGCATTGTCAATAATCAGTTGAATTTAAATTTTGCAATTTTTTTAATTATTAGTTGTGCCACAATGCAATTTGAAAATATTTATATAATTTTTGCCTACAAACATATTACTTAGGAAAAAGCAAATGCAATCAACTCTAATAAGAAGTCTCTCCACTCCCTTTTAGAGATATATGCTCGATACAACATTGAAGCTTGGAATTGATATTTATAATATTCATCTACTAAAGTGTAGTTTATACAATTGATCCCATTACTTGTATTTTTGTTCAATTAAAATATTCAAATGTTATGTTTTTCACACCAATTAGATGCCATGACTTTAATAATAAAGCAAAAAAACAAAACATTGCATTTTTTGAATTTTAGAATTTTAAGGTTTTCTAGGAATAAATGCATTGTCAATAATGAGTTGAATTTAAATTTCGCAATTTTCTTAATTGTCAATTGTGCCACAATGCAATTTGAAATGATTTATATAATTTTTGCCTACAAACATATTACTTAGGAAAAAGCAAATGCAATCGACTCTAATAAGAAGTCTCTCTACTCCCTTCTAGAGATATATGCTTAACACAACATTGAAACTTGGGATTGTTATTTATAATATTCATCTGCTAAAGTGTATTTTATAAAATTGATAACTTTGGATTATTATTTATAATATTCATCGGCTAAAGTATATTTTATAAAATTGATCCCATTATTTGTATTTTTGTTCAATTAACATATTCAAATGTTATGTTTTTCACACCAATCAAGTGCCATGACTTTAATAATAAAGCAGAAAACCAAAACATTGCAATTTTTGAATTTTAGAATTTTAAGGTTTTCTAGGGATAAATGCATTGTCAATAATCAGTTGAATTTAAATTTTACAATTTTTTTAATTTTCAGTTGTGCCACAATGCAATTTGAAAATATTTATATAATTTTTGCGTACAAACATATTACTTAGGAAAAAGCAAATGCAATCGACTCTAATAATAAGTCTCTCCACTCCCTTCTAGAGATATATGCTTGACACAACATTGAAACTTGGAATTACTATTTATAATATTCATCCGCTAAAGTGTATTTTATACAATTGATCCCATTATTATTCATCCACTAAAGTATATTTTATACAATTGATCCGATTATTTGTATTTTTGTTCAATTAACATATTCAAATGTTATGTTTTTCACACCAATCAAATGTCATGACTTTAATAATAAAGTAAAAAACCAAAACATTGCATTTTTTGAATTTTAAAATTTTAAGGTTTTCTAGGGATAAATGCATTGTCAATAATCAGTTGAATTTAAATTTTGCAATTTTTTTAATTGTCAGTTGTGCCACAATGCAATTTGAAAATATTTATATAATTTTTGCCTACAAACATATTAATTAGGAAAAAGCAAATGCAATCGACTCTAATAAGAAGTTTCTCCACTCCATTCTACAGATATATGCTTGAAACAACATTGTAGTTTCAGATCACTATTTATAATATTCATCTACCAAAGTGTATTTTATACAATTGAGTCCATTACTTGTAATTTTTTTCTCAATTAACATATTCAAATATTATATTTTTCTAACGAACCAAATGCAACAACATTAACAATAAATTTAAAAATTAAGATATTGCATTTTTCTATTTTTAGAATATTTAAATCTATTAGGGATAAATGTATTATCAATAATATATTGAATTTAAATTTTGCAATTTTCTTAATTGTCTCCTTGTCCTCAATGCAATTTGAAATGATTTATATAATTGTTGTCTTCGAACAAATTAATTAAGAAAAAACAAAAGCAATGGACTCTAATAGGAAGTTTCCCCACTCCCATCTAGAGATAAATGCTTAACACAACATTAAAACCTTAGATTGGTATTTATAATATTCATCCACTAAAGAGTATTTTATACATTTAAGCCTATTGCTTTATTTTTGTTCAATTAACGCATTCAAATAATATGTTTTTCTCACCAATCAAATGCAACTGTGTTAACAATAAATTTAAAAATAAAAACCTTGTATTTTTTCAATTTTTAGAATTTTAGAGGCTACTAGGGATAAATGTATAGTCACTAATTAGTTAAATTTAAATTTTGCAATTTTCTTAATCGTCTCCTTTTGCCCAATGCAATTTGAAATGATTTATCTAATTCTTGTCTTCAAACAAACTACTTAAGAAAAAGCAAAAGCAATAGACTCTAATAAGAAAGTTCCTCACTCCCATCTAGGGATATATGCTTAACACAACATTAAAACATGGGATTGCCATTTATAATATTCTTCCACTAAAATGTATTTTATACAATTGATTCCATTACTTGTATTTTTGTTCAATTAACATATTCAAATGTTATATTTTTCACACCAATCAAATGCCATGACTTTAATAATAAAGCAAAAAGCCAAAACATTGCATTTTTTGAATTTTACAATTTTAAAGTTTTCTAGGGATAAATGTATTGTTAATAACCAATTGAATTTAAATTTTGCAATTTTCTTAATTGTCTCTTATGCCACAATGCAATTTGAAATGATTTATGTAACTTTTGCCTACAAGCATATTACTTAGGAAAAGGCAAATGCAATGGATTCTAATAAGAAGTTTCTCCACTCCTTTCCAAATATATATGCTTGAAACGACAATGAAGTTTGGGATTACTATTTATAATATTCATTCACTAAAATGTATTTAATACAATTTAGTCCATTATTTGTATTTTTGTTCAATTAACATACTCAAATGCAATGACATTAAAAACAAATTTAAAAATCAAAATATTGCATTCTTTTAATTTTAGAATGTTAAAGTCTATTAGAGATAAATGTATTGTCAATAATCTATTGAATTTAAATTTTTCAATTTTTTTAATTGTCTCCTTTGCCTCAATTAAATTGGAAATGATTTATATAATTTTTGTTTTCAAACATATTACTTATGAAAAAGCAAAAGCAATGGACTCTAATAAGAAGTTTCTCCACTCCCATCTAAAGATATATGCTTGACATAACTATGAAGCTTAAGATTGCTATTTATAATATTCATCCACTAAAGTATATTTTACACAATTGAGTCAATTACGCTTATTTTTGTTCAATTAATGTATTCAAATAGTATGTTTTTCTCACCAATCAAATCTAACGACATTAACAATAAATTTAAAAATCAAAATATTGCATTTTTTCAATTTTTATAATTTTAAAATCTGCTAGGAATAAATGCATTGTCAATAATTTGTTGAATTTAAATTTTGCAATTTTCTTAATTGTCTCCATTGCCTCAATGCAATTTGAAATAATTTATATAATTCTTGTCTTCAGACAAATTGCTTAAGAAAAAGCAAAAGCAATGGACTCTAATAAAAAGGTTCCGCACTCCCATCTTGGGATATATGCTTAACACAACATTGAAACTTAGGATTATTATTTATAATATTCATCCACTAAAGTGTATTTTATACAATTGATTCAATTACTTGTATTTTTGTTCGATTAACATATTCAAATGTTATATTTTTCACACCAATCAAATGTCATGACTTTAATAATAAAGCAAAAAGCCAAAACATTACATTTTTTAAATTTTAGAATTTTAAGGTTTTATAGGAATAAATGCATCATCAATAATTAGTTAGAATTTAAATTTTGCAATTTTCTTAAGTGTCTCTTATAACACAATGCAATTTGAAATGATTTATAAAATTTTTGCCTACAAACATATTATTTAGGAAAAAGCAAATGTAATAGACTCTAATAAGAACTTTTCCCACTCCCCTCTATACATATATGCTTGAAACAACAATGAAGCTTGGAATTGCTATTTATAATATTCATTCACTAAAGTGTATTTTGCACAATTCAGTCCATTACTTGTATTGTTGTTGAATTAACATATCCAAATATTATATTTTTCTAATATTATGTTGTTCTATTCAATCAAATGCAATGATATTAAAAATAAATTTAAAAATCAAAATATTGCATTTTTGTAATTTTAGCTAGGGATAAATACATTGTCAATAATTTGTTGAAGTTAAATTTTGCAATTTTTTTAATTGTCTCTTTCCCTCAATTCAATTGGAAATGATTTATATAATTTTTGTTTTCAAACATATTACTTAAGAAAAAGAAAGAGCAATGCACTTTAATAAGAAGTTTCCCTATTCATAGCTAGAGATATATGCTTGACACAACAATAAAGATTTAGATTACTATTTATAATATTCATCCACTAAAGTGTAATTTATAAAATTAATTCCATTACTTGTATTTTTGTTCCATTAACATATTCAAATGTTATATTTTTCACTCTAACCAAATGCCTTAACTTTAATAATAAAGCAAAAAACAAAAACATTGCATATTTTGAATTTTAGAATTTTAAGGTTTTCTAGGGATAAATGCATTGTGAATAATCTGTTGAATTTAAATTTTGCAATTTTTTTAATTGTCGCTTGCGCCACAAAGCAATTTGAAATGATTTATATAATTTTTGCCTATAAACATATTACTTAGGAAAAAGCAAATGCAAAAGTCTCTAATAAGAAGTTTCTCCACTCTCTTCTAGAGATATATGCTTAACACAACATTGAAGTTTCGGATCGCTCTTTATAATATTCATCCACTAAAGTGTATTTTATACAATTGAGTCCATTACTTGTATTTTTGTTCAATTATATTTTTCAAATATTATATTTTTAATATTATTTTCTCACCAATCATATCCAATGACATTAGCAATAAATTTAAAAATGAAAATATTGCATTTTTGCAATTTTTAGAATTTTAAAATCTGCTAGGGATAAATGCATTGTCAATAATCTGTTGAATTTAAATTTTGCAATTTTTTTAATTCCCTCCATTCCCTCAATTCAATTGGAAATTGTTTATATAATTTTTGTTTTCAAACATATTACCTAAGAAAAAGCAAAAGCAATGGACTCTAAGAAGAAGTTTCCCCACTCCCATCTAGAGATATATGCTTGACACAACCTTGAAGGTTCAGATTGCTATTTATAATATTCATCCACTATAGTGTATTTTATACAATTGAGCCGATTGCTCCTATTTTTGTTCAATTAACATATTCAAATAGTATATTTTTCTCACCAATCAAATGCAACTACGTTAATAATAAATTAAAAAATAAAAACATTGCATTTTTTCAATTTTTAGAATTTTAGAGGCTGCTAGGAATAAATGCATAGTCACTAATCAGTTGAATTCAAATTTTGCAATTTTCTTAATTTTCTCCTTTGGGTCAATGCAATTTGAAATGATTTATATAATTCTTGTCTTCAGACAAATTACTTAAGAAAAAGAAAAGCAATGGACTCTAATAAGAAGGTTACCTACTCCCATCTAGGGATATATGCTTAACACAACATTGAAACTTAGGATTGCTATTTATAATATTCATCCACTAAAGTGTATTTTATACAATTGATTCCATTACTTGTATTTTTGTTCAATTAACATATTCAAATGTTATATTTTTCGCACCAACCAAATGTCATGACTTTAATAATAAAGCAAAAAACCAAAACATTGCATTTTTTGAATTTTAGAATTTTAAGGTTTGCTATGGATAAATGCATTATCAATAATTAGTTGAATTTAAATTTTGCAATTTTTTTAATTGTCTCTTGTGCCACAATGCAATTTGAAATGATTTATATAATTTGTGCCTATAAACATATTACTTAGGGAAAAGTAAATGCAAGGGTCTCTAATAAGAAGTTTCTTCACTCCCTTCTAGAGTGATATGCTTGACACAACATTGAAATTTCAGATCACTATTTATAATATTCATCCACTAACATGTATTTTATACAATTGAGTCCATTACTTGTATTTTTGTTCAATTAACCTATTCAAATATTATATTTTTCTCACCAATCAAATCCAATGACATTAACAATAAATTTAAAAATGAAAATATTGCATTTTTGCAATTTTTAGAATTTTAGAATCTGCTAGGGACAAATGCATTGTCAATAATCCGTTGAATTTAAATTTTGCAATTTTGTTAATTATCTCCTTTGCCTCAATGCAATTTGAAATGATTTATATATTTCTTGTCTTCAAACAAATTGCTTAAGAAAAAGAAAAAGCAATAAGAACGTTCCACACTCCCATCTAGAGATATATGCTTAAGACAACATTAAAGCTTGCAATTGTTATTTATAATATTCATCACTAAAGTGTATTTTGTACAATTGATTCCATTACTTGTAATTTTGTTGAATTAACATATTCACACCTTATAGTTTTCACACCAATCAAATGCTATGACTTTAACAACAAAGCAAAAAATTAAAACATTGCATTTTTTGAATTTTAGAATTTTAAGGTTTTCTAGGGATAAATGCATTGTCAATAATGAGTTGAATTTAAATTTTGCAATTTTCTTAATTGTCTATTGTGCCACAATGCAATTTGAAATGACTTATATAATTTTTGCCTACAGACGTATTACTTAGGAAAAAGCAAATGCAATAAACTCTAATAATAAGTTTCTCCCTTCCCTTCTAGAGATATATGCTTGACACAACATTGAAATTTCATATCAGTATTTATAATATTCATCCACTAAAGTGTATTTTATACAATTGAGTCCATTACTTTTCTTTTTGTTCAATTAATATATTCAAATATTATATTTTTCTAATATTATATTTTTCTCGCCAATCAAATCCAAGGACATTAACAATAAATTTGAAAATCAAAATATTGCATTTTTTCAGATTTTATAATTTTAAAATGTGCTAGGAATAAATGCATTATAAATATTTTATTGAATTTAATTTTTGGAATTTTATTAATTCCCTCCTTTGCCTCAATCCAATCTGAAATTATTTATATAATTCTTATCTTCAAACAAATTACTTTAAAAAAAAAGCAAAAGCAATGGACTCTAATAGGAAGGTTCTCCACTCCCTTCTAGAGATATATGCTTGACACAACATTCAAGTTTCGAATCGCTATTTATAATATTTATCCACTCAAGTGTATTTTATACAATTGAGTCCATTACTTGTATTTTTGTTCAATAACATATTCAAATATTATATTTTTCTAATATTATATTTTTTTCACCAACTAAATCCAAAGACATTAACAATAAATTTTAAAATCAAAATATTACATTTTTTCAATTATTAGAATTTTAAAATTTGCTAGGAATAAATGCATTATGAATAATTTGTTGAATTTAATTTTTGCAATTTTCTTAATTGTCTCATTGCCTCAATGCAATTTGAAATGATTTATATAATTGTTGTCTTTAAACAAATTAGTTAAGAAAAAGCAATGGAGTCTAATAAGAAGGTTCCGCACTCCTATCTAGGGATATATGCTTAAAACAACATTGAAGTTTGCGATTGCTATTTATAATATTCATCCACTAAATTATTTATACAATTGATTCCATTACTTGTATTTTTGTTCAATTAACATATTCACACGTCATATTTTTTAGACCAATCAAATGCCATGACTTTAATAATAAAGCAAAAAACCAAAACATTGCTTTTTTTGAATTTTGGAATTTCAAGGTTATCTAGGGATAAATATATTGTCAATAATGAGTTAAATTTAAATTTTGCAATTTTCTTAATTGTATGTTGTGCCACAATACAATTTGAAATGATTTATATAATTTTTGCCTACAAACGTATTACTTAGGAAAAAGGAAATGCAATGGACTCTAATAAAAGTTTCTCCACTCCCTTCTAGAGATATATGCTTGACACAACATTGAAGTTTCAGATCAGTATTTATAATATTCATCCACAAAAGTGTATTTTGTACAATTGAGTCCATTACATGTATTTTTGTTCAATTAACATATTCAGATATTATATTTTTCTCACCAACTAAATCCAACAAAATTAACAATAAATTTAAAAATCAAAACATTGCATTTTTTCAATTATTAGAATTTTAAAATGTGTGAAGAATAAATGCATTATGAATTCTAAAATACACTTTAGAATTTTTTCAATAATTTGTTGAATTTAATTTTTGCAATTTTCTTAATTGTCTTTATTGCCTCAATGCAATTTGAAATGATTTATATAATTGTTGTCTTCAAACAAATTACTTAAGAAAAAGCAATGAAGGCTAACAAGAAGGTTCCACACTCCCATCTAGGAATATATGCTTAACATAACATTAAAGTTTGTGATTGCGCGATTGCTACTTATAATATTCATCCACTAAAGTGTATTTTGTATAATTAATTCCATTACTGTATTTTTGTCCAATTAACATATTCACACATTATATTTTTCAGACCAATCAAATGCCATGACTTTAATAATAAAGCAAAAAATCAAAACATTGCTTTTTTTGAATTTTAGAATTTTAAGGTTTTCTAGGGATAAATGCATTGTTAATAATGAGTTGAATTTAAATTTTGCAATTTTCTTAATTGTTTATTGTGCCACAATGCAATTTGAAATGATTTATATAATTTTTGCCTCAATCCAAATTGAAGGGATTTATATAATTCTTGTTTTCAAACAAATTACTTAAGAAAAAGTAAAAGCAATGGACTCTAATAAGAAGGCTCCCTACTCCCATCTAGGGATATATGCTTAACACAACATTGAAATTTCCGATTGCTATTTATAATATTCATCCACTAAAGTGTATTTTATACAATTGATTCCATTACTTGAATTTTTGTTCAATTAGCATATTGAAATGTTATGGTTTTCACACCAATCAATTGTCATGACTTTAATAATAAAGGAAAAATCCAAAACATTATATTTTTTGTATTTTAGAACTTTAAGGTTTTTTAGGGATAAATGTATTGTCAATAATCAGTTGAATTTACATTTTGCAATTTTCTTAATTGTCTCGTATGCCACAATGCAATTTTAAATGATTTATATAATGTTTGCCTATAACATATTACTTAGGAAAAAGCAAATGCAATGGACTCAAATAAGAAGTTTTCCCACTCCTCTCTATACATATATGCTTGAAACGACAATGAAGCGTAGGATTGCTATTTATAATATTCATCCACTAAAGTGTATTTTATACAATTGAGTCCATTACCTATATTTTTGTTCAATTAACATATTTAAGTATTATATTTTTCTCACAAATAAAATGCAACAACATTAACAATAAATTTAAAAATCAAATATCTGATTTTTGCAATTTTAGAATTTTAAAGTCTACTAGGGTTAAATGGATTGCCAATAATTTGTTAAATTTAAATTTTGTAATTTTCTTAATCACCTCCTTTGCCTCAATGCAATATGAAATGATTTATATAAATTTTGTTTTTAAACATATTACTTAAGAAAAAGCAAAAGCAATGGACTCTAATAAGAATTTTCTCCACTCCCATCTAGAAATATATGTTTGACACAACATTTAAGCTTTAGATTCCTATTTATAATATTCATCCACTAAAATGTATTTTATACAATTGAGTCAATTACTCTTATTTTTCTTCAATTATCTTATTCAAATAATACGTTTTTCTCACTAATCAAATGCAACTATGTTAAGAATAAATTTAAAATTAAAAACATTGCATTTTTTCAATTTTTACAATTTTAGAAGCTGCTAGGGATAAATGCATCGTTAATAATCAGTTGAATTTAAATTTTACAATTTTCTTAATTGTCTCCTTTGCCACAATGCAATTTGAAATGATTTATATAATTTTTGCCTCTAAACATATTACTCATGAAAAAGCAAATGCAATGGACTCTGATCAGAAGTTTTCCCACTCCCTTTTATACAAATATGCTTGAAAAAACAATGAAACTTGGGATTACTATTTATAATATTCATCTACTAAAGGATATTTTATACAATTGAGTCCATTACTTGTATTTTTGTTCAATTAACATATTCAAATATTATATTTCTCTCACCAATCAAATGCAAAGACATTAACAATAAATTTAAAATTCAAAATATTGCATTTTTGCAATTTTTAGAATTTTAAAATTTGCTAGGGATAAATGCATTGTCATTAATCTGTTGAATTTTAATTTTGCAATTTTCTTAATTGTCACCTTTGTCTCATTGCAATTTGAAATGATTTATATAATTCTTATCTTCAAACAAATTACTTAAGAACAAGCAAAAGCTACAGACTCTAATAAGAAGGTTCCCCACTCCTATCTAAGGATATATGCTTAACACAACATTGAAACTTAGGATTGTTATTTATAATTTTGATCCACTAAAGTGTATTTTATACAATTCATTCTATTACTTGTATCTTTATTCAACTAACATATTCAACTGTTATATTTTTCACACCAATCAAATGTCATGACTTTAATAATAAAGCAAAAAACCAAAACATTTCATTTTTTGAATTTTAAAATTTTAAGGTTTTCTAGGGATAAATGCATCATTAATAATCAGTTGAATTTAAATTTTGCAATTTTCTTATTTGTCTCCATTACCTTAATGCAATTTGAAATGATTTATAAAATTCTTGTCTACAAACAAATTACTTAAGAAAAAACAAAAGCAATGGACTCTAATAAGAAGGTTGGCCATTCCTATTTAGGGATATATGCTTAACACAACATTGAGGTTTAGGATTGTTATTTATAATTTTCATCCACTAAAGTGTATTTTATACAATTGAATCCATTACTTGTATTTTTTTCCAATTAACGTATTCAAATATTATATTTTTCAACTATTATATTTGTCTTACCAATCAAATGCAACGACATTAACAATAAATTTGAAAATCAAAATATTACATTTTTGAAATTTTTAAAATTTTAAAATCTACTAGGAATAAATGTATTGTTAATAATCTATTGAATTTAAATTTTACAATTTTCTTAATTATCTCCATTGCCTTAATGAAATTTGAAATCATTTATAGAATTCTTGTCTTCAAACAAATTACGTAAGAAAAAACAAAAGCAATGGACTCTAATAAAAAGGTTCTCCACTCCTATCTAGGGATATATGCCTAACACAACAAGGCTTGAGATTGCAATTTATAATATTCATCCCCTAACTTTATATAATTGATTGCATTACTTGCACGTTTGTTGAATCAACATATTTAAACGTTATGTTTTTCACACCAATCAATTGCCATGACTTTAATAAGAAAGGAAAAAACCAAACTATTACATTTTTTTAATTTTAGAATTTTAAGGTTTTCAAGGGATAAATGCATTGTTAAAAATCAGTTGAATTTAAATTTTGCAATTTTCTTAATTGCCTCCATTGCCATAATGCAATTTGAAATGAATTATATAATTTTTGCCTACAAACATATTACTCAGGAAAAAGCAAAAGTAATGGACTCTAATAAGAGGTTTTTCACTCCCTTTTATACATATATGCTTGAACCAACAATAAAACTTGGGATTGCTATTTATAATATTCATCTACTAAAGTGTATTTTATACAATATTCAAATATTATATTTCTCTCACCAATCAAATGCAACGACATTAACAATACATTTAAAAATCAAAATACTACATTTTTGCAATTTTTAGAATTTTAAAATCTGCTAAGGATAAATACACTGCCATTAATCTGTTGAATTTTAATTTTGCAATTTTCTTAATTGTTGCCCTTGTCTCAATGCAATTTGAAATGATAAGAAAAAGCAAAAGTAATAGACTCTAATAAAAAGGTTCCCCACTCCCATCTAGGGATATATACTTAACACAACAATGAAGTTTAGGATTACTATTTATAATATTCATCTACTAAAGAGTATTTTATATAATTGAGTCGATTACATGTATTTTTGTCAAATTAACATATTCAAATATTATATTTCTCTCACCAATCAAATGTAATGACATTAATAATAAATTTAAAAATCAAAATATTATATATTTTAAATATTTAGAAATTTAAAATCTGTTAGGAATAAATATATTGTCAATCATCTATTGAATTTAAATTTTGCAATTTTCTTAATTGTCTTCATAGTCTTAATACAATTTGAAATCATTTATAGAATTCATTTCTTCAAACAAATTACTTAAGAAAAAACAAAAGTAATGAACTATATTAAGAAGGTTCTCCACTCCCATCTAGGGATATATGCTTAACACAACATTAAGGCTTAGGATTGCCTTTTATAACATTCATCCACTAAAGTGCATTTTATACAATTGATTTTATTACTTCTATTATTGTTCATTAAACATATTCAAATGTTATGTTTTTCACACCAATCAATTGCCATGACTTTAATAATAAAGGAAAAAAACCAAAACATTGTATTTTTTGAATTTTAGAACTTTAAGATTTTATAGGGATAAATGCATTATCAATAATCAGTTGAATTTAAATTGCAATTTTCTTATTTGTCTCATGTGTCACAATGCAATTTGAAATGATTTATATAATATTTGACTACAACATATTACTTGGGAAAAAGCAAATGCAATGGACTTTAACTAGAAGTTTTCTCACTCCCCTCTATACATATATGCTTGAACCAACAATGAAGCTTAAGATTTCTATTTATAATATTTTTCTACTAAAGTGTATTTTATACAATTGAGTCCATTACTCTTATTTTAGAATTTTAAAATCTACTAGGGATAAATGCATTGTCATTAATCTGTTGAATTCTAATGTTGCAATTTTCTTAATTGTTGCCTTTCTCTTAATGCAATTTGAAATAATTTATATAATTCTTGTCTTCTAACAAATTACTTAAGAAAAGTAAAATCAATAGACTCAAATAAGAATATTCCCAACTCTCATCTAGGGATATATGCTTAACATAACATTGAACCTTGGGATTGTTACTTATAATTTTCATCCACTAAAGTGAATTTTATACAATTGAGTTTATTACTTCTACTTTTGTCCAAGTAACATATTTAAATATTATATTTCTCTCACCAACCAAATGCAACGACATTAACAATAAATTCAAAAATCAAAATTTTACATTTTTGAAATTTTTAGAATTTTCAAATTTGTTAGGAATAAATGTATTGTCAATAATATGTTGAATTTAAATTTTACAATTTTCTTAATTGTCTCCATTGCCTTAATGTAATTTGAAATCATTTATAAAATTCTTACCTTTAAACAAATTACTTAAGAAAAAACAAAAATAATGGACTCTAATAAGAATGTTCCCCACTCCTATCTAGAGATATATACCTAACACAACATTAAAGCTTGGGATTGTCATTTATAATATTCATCCACTAAAGTGCACTTTATACAATTGATTTCATTACTTGTATGTTTGTTCAATCAACATATTCAAAAGTTATGTTTTTCACTCCAATCAATTGCCTTGACTTTAATACTAAAGGAAAAAACCAAACCATTGCATTTTTTGAATTTTAGAATTTTAAGGTTTTCTAGGGATAAATGCATTATTAATAATCAATTGAATTTAAATTTTAAAATTTTCTTAATTGTCTCCTTCGCCACAATGCAATTTGAAATGAATTATATAATTTTTGCCTGCAAACATATTACTTAGGAAAAAGCAAATGCAATGGACTCTAATAAAAAGTTTTCCCACTCCCCTCTATACATATATGCTTGAACCAACAATGAAGTTTGGGATTGCTATTTATAATATTCATCTACTAAAGTGTATTTTCTACAATATTCAAATATTATATTTCTCTCACCAATCAAATGCAACGATATTAACAATAAATTTAAAAATCAAAATACTTCATTTCTGCAATTTTTAGAATTTTAAAATCTGCAAGGGATAAATGCATTGTCATTAATCTGTTGAATTTTATTTTTATAATTTTCTTAATTGTCACCTTTGTCTTAAGGCAATTTGAAATGATTTACATAATTCTTGTCTTCAAACAAATTACTTAAGGAAAAGTAAAAGCAAAAGACTTTAATAAGAAGGTTCCCCACTTACATTTAGGGATATATGCTTAGCACAACATTGAAGTTTAGGATTGTTATTTATAATTTTCATCCAGTAAAGTGTATTTTATACAATTCATTCCGTTATTTGTATCTTTATTCAACTAACAAATTCAAATGTTATGTTTTTCACACCAATCAAATGCCATCACTTTAATAATAAAGTAAAAAACCAAAACATTGCATTTTTAAAATTTTAGAATTGTAAGGATTTATGGGGATCAATGCATTCTCAATCATCAATTGAATTTAAATTCTGCAATTTTCTTAATTATCTCCTTTGCCACAATGAAATTTGAAATGATTTATATAAATTTTGCCTACAAACATATTACTCAGGAGAAAGCAAATGCAATGGATGCCAATCAAAAGTTTTCCCACTCCCCTCTATACATATATGCCTTAAACAACAATAAAGCTTGGGATTGCTATTTATAATATTCATCTATTAAAGTGTATTTTATACGATTAAGTCTATTACTTGTATTTTTGTTCAATTAATATATTCAAATATTATACTTTTCAATATTATATTTCTCTCACCAATCAAATGCAACAATATTAACAATAAGTTTAAAAATGAAAATATTGCATTTTTGCAATTTTTAGAATTTTAAAATCTACTAGGGATAAATGCATTGTCATTAATCTGTTAAATTTAAATTTTGCAATTTTCCTAATTGTCACCTTTGTCTCAATGCAATTTGAAATGACTTATATAATTCTTGTCTTCAAACAAACTATTTAAGAAAAAGCAAAAGCAAAGGACTCTAACAAGAAGGTTCCCCACTCCTATCTAGGGATATATACTTAACACAACATTGAGGCTTGGGATTGCCATTTATAATATTTATCCACTAAAGTGCATTTTATACAATTGATTTGATTACTTGTATTTTTGTTCAATCAACATATTCAAATGTTATGTTTTTCACACCAATCAATTGCCATGACTTTAATAATAGAGGAAAAAAACCAAAACATTGCATTTTTTGAATTTTAGAACTTTAAGGTTTTATAGGAATAAATGCATTGTCAATAATCAATTGAATTTAAATTTTGCAATTTTCTTATTTATCTCATATGCCACAATGCTATTTGAAAGGATTTATATAATGTTTGCCTACAACATATTACTTAGGAAAAGCAAATGCAATGGACTCTAATAAGAAGTTTTCCCACTCCCCTCTATACATTTATGCGTGAACCAACAATGAGGCTTGGGATTGCTATTTATAATATTTTTCTACTAAAGTGCTTTTTATACAATTAAGTCCATTACTTCTATTTTTGTTCAATTATCATTTTCAAATATTATATTTCTCTTACCAATCAAATGCAACGACATTAATAATAAATTTAAAATTAAAATACTGCATTTTTTTGCAATTTTTAGAATTTTAAAGTCTGCTAGAGATAAATGCATTGTCATTAATCTCTTGAATTTTAAAGTTCCAATTTTCTTAATTGTCGCCTTTGTCTCAATGCAATTTGAAATGATTTATATAATTCTTGTCTTCAAACAAATTTCTTAAGAAAAAGCATAAAGTAAAGGACTCTAATAAGAAGGTTCCCCACTCCTATCTAGGGATATATGCCTTACACAACATTGAGGCTTGGGATTGTCATTTATAATATTCATTCACTAAAGTGCATTTTATACAATAGATTTCATTACTTGTATTTTTGTTCAATAAATATTCAAACGTTATGTTTTCCACACCAATCAATTTCCATGACCTTAATAATAAAGGGAAAACCAAAACATTGCATTTTTTTTTTTAATTTTAGAACTTTAAGGATTTCTAGGGATAAATGCATTGTCAATAATCAGTGAATTTAAATTTTGCAATTTTCTTAATTATCTCCTTTGTCACAATGCAATTTGAAATGATTTATATATTTTTAGCTACAAACACATTACTCAAGAAAAAGCAAATGCAAGGACTTTATTTAGATGTTTTCCCCCTTCCCTCTATACATATATGCTTCAAACAACAATGAAGATTGGGATTACTATTTATAATATTCATCTACTAAAGTTTATTTTTTACAATTGAGTCCATTACTTTTTTTTTTGTCCAATTAACATATTCAACTATTATATTTTTCAAATATTATATTTCTCTCACCTATCAAATGCAACGACATTAACAATATTTGAAAAATCAAAATCTTACATTTTTGAAATTTTTAGAATTTTAAATCTGTTAGAATAAATGCATATTGTCAATAATTTGTTGAATTTAAATTTTGTAATTTTCTTAATTGTCTCCATTGCCTTAATGCAATTTGAAATGATTTATAGAATTCTTGTTTTCAAACAAATTACTTAAGAAAACAAAAAGCAATAAACTATAATAAGAAGGTTCCTACTCCAATCTAGGAATATTTGCTTAACACAACATTGAGGCTTAGATTGCCATTAATAATATTCATCCACTAAAGTGCATTTTATACATTTGATTTCATTACTTGTATTTTTGTTCAATAAACATTTTCAAATGTTATGTTTTCACACCAATCAATTTCCAACACTTTAATGATAAAGGAAAAAACAAAAANGGAATAAATATATTGTCAATCATCTATTGAATTTAAATTTTGCAATTTTCTTAATTGTCTTCATAGTCTTAATACAATTTGAAATCATTTATGGAATTCTTTTCTTCAAACAAATTACTTAAGAAAAAACAAAAGCAATGAACTATATTAAGAAGGTTCTCCACTCCCATCTAGGGATATATGCTTAACACAACATTAAGGCTTAGGGTTGCCTTTTATAACATTCATCCACTAAAGTGCATCTTATACAATTGATTTTATTACTTGTATTATTGTTCATTAAACATATTCAAATGTTATGTTTTTCACACCAATCAATTGCCATGACTTTAATAATAAAGGAAAAAACCAAAACATTGCATTTTTTGAATTTTAGAACTTTAAGGTTTTATATGGATAAATGCATTATCAATAATCAATTGAATTTAAATTGCAATTTTCTTATTTGTCTCATGTGTCACAATGCAATTTGAAATGATTTATATAATATTTGACTACAACATATTACTTGGGAAAAAGCAAATCCAATGGACTCTAACTAGAAGTTTTCTCACTCCCCTCTATACATATATGCTTGAACCAACAATGAAGCTTAAGATTGCTATTTATAATATTTTTCTACTAAAGTGTATTTTATACAATTGAGTCCATTACTCCTATTTTAGAATTTTAAAATCTACTAGGGATAAATGCATTATCATTAATCTGTTGAATTTAATGTTGCAATTTTCTTAATTGTCGCCTTTCTCTCAACGCAATTTGAAATGATTTATATAATTCTTGTCTTCTAACAAATTACTTAAGAAAAGTAAAAGCAATAGACTCTAATAAAAAGGTTCCTAACTCCCATCTAAGGATATATGCTTAACACAACATTAAGGCTTGGGATTGCCATTTATAATATTCATCCACTAAAGTGTATTTTATACAATTGATTTCATTACTTGTAGTTTTGTTCAATAAACATATTCAAATGTTATGTTATTCACACAAATCAATTTCCATCACTTTAATGGTAAAGGAGAAAACCAAAACATTACATTTTTTGAATTTTAAAACTTTAAGGTTTTCTATGGAAAAAACTGAAATATTGCATTTTTCCAATTTTTAGAATTTTAAAATCTACTAGGGATAAATGCATTGTCATTAATCTCTTGAATTTTAAATTTGCAATTTTCTTAATTGTCGCCTTTATCTCAATGCAATTTGAAATGATTTATATAATTCTTGTCTTCAAACAAATTACTTAACAAAAAGTAAAAGCAAAGGACTCTAATAAGAAGGTTCCCTACTCTTATCTAGAGATATATGCCTAACACAACATTAAGGCTTGGGATTGCCATTTATAATATTCATCCACTAAAGTGCATTTTATACAATTGATTTCATTATTTGTATTTTTGTTCAATCAACATATTCAAATGTTATGTTTTTTCACACGAAACAATTGCCATGACTTTAATAATAAATGAAAAACCCAAAACATTGCATTTTTTGAATTTTAGAACTTTAAGGTTTTCTAGGAATAAATGCATTGTCAATAATCAGTTGAATTTAAATTTTACAATTTTTGTATTTGCCTCATGTGCCATAATGCAATTTGAAAGGATTTATATAATGTTTGCCTACAACATATTACTTAGGAAAAAGCAAATGCAATGGACTCTAATAAGAAGTTTTCCCACTCCCCTTTATACATATATGCTTGAACCAACAATGAAGCTTGGGATTGCTATTTATAATATTTTTCTACTAAAGTGTATTTTATACAATTAAGTCCATTTCTTCTATTTTTGTTCAATTAACATATTCAAATATTATATTTCTCTCACCAATCAAATGTAATGACATTAACAATAAATTTAAAAATCAAAATACTGCATTTTTGAAATTTTTAGAATTTTAAAATCTGCTAAGGATAAAAGTATTGTCATTAATCTCTTGAATTTTAAATTTGCAATTTTCTTAATTGCCGCCTTTGTCTGAATGCAATTTGAAATAATTTATATAATTCTTGTCTTCAAAGAAATTACTTAAGAAAAAGCAAAAGCAATGGATTCTAATAAGAAGTTTCCCCACTCCTATCTAGGGATATATACTTAACACAACATTGAGACTTGGGATTGCCATTTATAATATTCATCCACTAAATGGCATGTTATACAATTGATTTCATTTCTTGTATTTCTGTTCAATAAACATATTCAAAAGTTATGTTTTTCACACCAATCAATTGCCCTGACTTTAGTAATAAAGGAAAAAGCCAAAACATTGGATTTTTTGAATTTTAGAATTTTAAGATTTTTTAGGGATAAATACATTGTCAATAATCAACTGAATTTAAAATTTTCAATTTTCTTAATTATCTCTTTTGCCACAATGCAATTTGAAATGATTTATGTAATTTTTGCCTACAAACATATTACTCAGGAAAAAGTAAATGCAATGGATGCCAATCAGAAGTTTTCCCACTACCCTTTATACATATATGCTTGAAACAACAATGAGGCTTGGAATTATTATTTATAATATTTTTCTACTAAAGTGTATTTTATATGATTGAGTATATTACTTGTATTTTTGTTCAATTAACATATTCAAATATTATATTTTTCAAATATTATATTTCTCTCACCAATCGAATGCAACAACATTAACAATAAATTTAAAAGTCAAAATATTGCATTTTTGCAATTTTTAGAATTTAAAATCTACTAGGAATAAATGTATTGTCAATAATATGTTGAATTGAAATTTTTCTATTTTCTTAGTTGTCTTCATTGCATTAATGCAATTTGAAATGATTTATAGAGTTCTTGTCTTCAAACAAATTACTCAAGAAAAAACAAAAGCAATGGATGATAATAAGAAGGTTCCCCACTCCTATTTAGGGATCTATGCTTAACACAACATTGAGGCTTGGGATTGCCATTTATAATATTTATCCACTAAAGTGCATTTTACACAATTGATTTCATTACTTGTATTTTTGTTGAATAAACATATTCAAATGTTATGTTTTTCACACTTATCAATTGCCTTGACTTTAATATTAAAGGAGAAAGCAAAAACATTGCATCTTTTGAATTTTAGAACTTTAAGGTTTTCTAGGGATAACTACATTGTCAATAATTAATTGAATTTAAATTTTGCAATTTTCTTATTTGTCTTATGTGCCACAATGCAATTTGAAAGGATTTATATAATGTTTCCCTACAACATATTACTTGGGAAAAAGCAAATGCAATAGACTTTAATAAAAAGTTTTCCCACTCCCCTCTATACATATATGCTTGAACCAACAATGAAGTTTGAGATTGCTATTTATAATATTTTTCTACTAAAGTGTATTTTATACAATTGAGTCCATTACTTCTAGTTTTGTTTAATTAACATATTCAAATATTATATTTTTCAAATATTATATTTCTCTCATCAATTAAATGCAACGACATTAACAATAAATTTAAAAATCAAAATACTGCATTTTTGCAATTTTTAGAATTTTAAAATCTATTAGGGATAAATGCATTGTCATTAATCTCTTAAATTTGAATTTTGCAATTTTTTTAGTTGTCGCCTTTGTCTCAATGTAATTTGAAATACTCTATACAATTCTTGTCTTCAAACAAATTCCTTGAGAAAAAGCAAAAGCAATAGACTCTAATAAAAAGGTTCCCCACTCCTATCTAGTGACATATGCCTAACATAAGATTGAGGCTTGGGATTATCATTTATAATATTCATCCACTAAAGTGCATTTTATACAATTGATTTCATTACTTGTATTTTTGTTCAATAAACATATTCAAATGTTAAGTTTTGCACACCAATCAATTGTCATGACTTCAATAATAAAGGAAAAAACCAAAACATTGCATTTTTTAATTGTAGAACTTTAAGGTTTTCCAAGGATAAATTTTGCAATTTTCTTAATTGGCTCCTTTGTCACAATGCAATTTGAAGTGATTTATATAATTTTTGCCTACAAACAAATTACTCAGGAAAAAGCAAATGCAATGGACTCTAATTAGAAGTTTTCTCACTCCCTTCTATACATATATGCTTGAAACAACAATGAAACTCGGGATTACTATCTATAATATTCATCTACTAAAGTGTATTTTATACAATTGAGTCCATTACTTGTACTTTTGTGCAATTAACATATTCAAATATTATATTTCTCTCACCAATCAAATGCAACGACATTAACAATAAATTTAAAAATCAAAATATTACATTTTTTGAAATTTTTAGAATTTAAAAATCTACTATAAATGAATATATTGTCAATAATCTGTTGAATTTAAATTTTTCAATTTTCTTAATTGTCTCCATTGCCTTAATGCAATTTGAAATGATTTATAAAATTCTTATCTTCAAACAAATTACTTAAGAAAAAACAAAAGCAATGGACTATAATAAGAAGGTTCCTCACTCCTTTCTAGGGATATACTTAACAGAACATTGAGGCTTGGGATTGCCATTTATAATATTCATCCATTAAAGTGCATTTTATACAATTGATTTCATTACTTGTATTTTTGTACAATAAACATATTCAAATGTTATGTTTTTCACACCAATCAATTGCCATGACCTTAATAATAAAGGAAAAAACCAAAACATTGCATTTTTTGAATTTTAGAATTTTAAGATTTTATAGGGACAAATGCATCGTTAATAATATGTTGAATTTAAATTTTGAAATTTTCTTAATTATCTCCTTTGCACAATGCAATTTGAAATGATTTATATAATTCTTGCCAACAAACATATTACTTAGGAAAAAGAAAATGCAATGGGCTCTAATTAGAAGTTTTCCCGCACCCCTCTATACATATATGCTTGAAACAACAATGAAGCTTGGGATTCTTGTTTCTAATATTCATCTACTAAAGTGTATTTCATACAATTGAGTTCATTACTTGTATTTTTGTCCAATTAACATATTCAAATATTATATTTCTCTCACCAATGAAATGCAATGACATTAACAATAAATTTAAAAATCAAAATATTACACTTTTGAAATTTTTAGAATTTTAAAATTTGCTTGGAATAAATGTATTATGAATAATCTGTTGAATTTAAATTTTACAATTTTCTTAATTGTCTTCATTGCCTTAATGCAATTTGAAATGATTTATAGAATTCTTGTTTTCAAACAAATTACTTAAGAAAAAACAAAAGTAATGGACTGTAATAAGAAAGTTCCCCACTCCCATTTAGGGATATATGCTTAAGACAACATTGAGGTTTAGGATTGCCATTTATAATATTCATCCACTAAAGTGCATGTTATACAATTGATTTCATTACTTGTATTTTTGTTCAATCAACATATTTAAATATTATGTTTTTCACACCAATCAATTGCCATGACTTTAATAATAAAGGAAAAAACCAAAACATTGAATTTTTTGAATTTTAGAACTTTAAGGTTTTCTAAGGATAAATGCATTGTCAATAATCAATTGAATTTAAATTTTGTAATTTTCTTAATTGTCTTATCTACCACAATGCAATTTGAAATGATTTATATAATGTTTGCCTACAAACATATTACTTGGAAAAAGCAAATGCAATGTACTCTAATAGGAAATTTTCCCACTCCCCTTTATACATATATGCTTGAAACATCAATGAAGCTTAGGATTGCTATTTATAATATTCATCCACTAAAGTGTATTTTATAAAATTGTGTCCATTTCCTGTATTTTTGTTCAATTAACATATTCAAATGTTATTTTTTTTCTTACAAATAAAATGCAACGACATTAATAATAAATTTAAAACATATCACTTAAGAAAAAGTAAAAGTAATGGACTATAATAAGAAATTTCCCCACTCCCATCTAGAGATATATGTTTGACACAACATTAAAACTTCATACTACAATTTATAATATTCATCCACGAAAGTGTATTTCATACAATTGAGTTGATTACTCTTATTTTTGTTCAATTATTGTATTCAAATAATATGTTCTTCTCACCAATCAAATGCAACTACGTTAAGAATAAATTTAAAAATAAAAACATTACATTTTTTCAATTTTTAGAATTTTAGAAGCTGTTAAGGATAAATGCATCATCAATAATCAGTTGAATTTAAATTTTGCAATTTTCTTAATTGTCTATTGTGTCAAATGCAATTTGAAATCATTTATATGATTTTTACTTTTAAACATATTACTTGGGAAAAAGCAAATCCAATAGACTATAATAAGAAGTTTTCCCACTCTCCACTATACATATATGCTTGAAACAACAATAAACCTTGGGATTGGTATTTATAATATTCACCCACTAAAGTGTATTTTATATAATTGATTCCATTACTTGTATATTTGTTCAATTAACATATTCAAATGTTATGTTTTCCACACCAATCAAATGCCATAACTATAATAATAAAGTAAAAGACCAAAACATTGCATTTTTTGAAATTTAGAATTTTAAGGTTTTTTAGGGATAAATGGATTGTCAATAATCAGTTGAATTTAAATGTTTCAATTTTCTTAATTATCTCTTGTACCACAATGCAATTTGAAAGGATTTATATAATTTTTGCCTCCAAACAAATTACTTAATAAAAAGCAAAAGTAATGGACTCTAAAAAGAATGTTCCCCACTCTCATCTAGGGATATATACTTAACACAATATTGAAATTTGGGATTGTTATTTATAATATTCAACCACTAAAGTGTATTTTATAAAATTGAGTCCATTACTTGTATTTTTGTTCAATTAACATAATCAAATATTAGAATTTTCCAATATTATATTTCTCCCACCAATTAAATCCAATAACATTAACAATAAATTTAAAAATCAAAATATTGCATTTTTGCAATTTTTAGAATTTTAAAATCGATTAGGGATAAATGCATTGTCAATAATCTGTTGAACTTTAATTTTGCAATTTTCTTAATTGTCACCTTTGCCTCAATGCAATTTGAAATGATTTATATAATTCTTGTCTTCAAACAAATTACTTAAGAAAAAGCAAAAGTAATAGACTCTAATAAGAAGGTTCCCCACTCCTATATAGGGATATATGCTTAACACAACATTGAAACTTAGGATTGCTATTTATAATATTCATCTACTAAAGTGTATTTTATACAATTGATTCCATTACCTATATCTTTAATCAATTAACATATTCAAATGTTATACTTTTCACACCAGTCAAATTCCACGACTTTAATAATAAAGCAAAAATCCAAAACATTGCATTTTTGAAATTTTAGAATTTTACAGTTTTCTAGGCATAAAGGCATTGGCAATAATCAGTTGAATTTAAATTTTATAATTTTCTTAATTGTCCCCTTTGCCTCAATGCAATTTGAAATGATTTATATAATTCTTGTCTTTAAACAAATTACTTAAGAAAAAGTAAAAGTAATGGATTCTAATAAGAAGGTTCCTCATTCCCATCTAAGGATATACGCTTAACACAACATTGAAGTTTGAAATTGTTATTTATAATATTCATCTACTAAAGTGTATTTTACGGAATTAAGTCCATTACATGTATTTTTGTTCAATTAACATATTAAAATATTATATTTTTCAAATATTATATTTCTCTCACCAATCAAAAGCAACGACATTAACAATAATTTTAAAAATCAAAATATTTCATTTTTGTAATTTTTAGAATTTTAAAATCTGTTTGGAATAAATGCATTGTCAATAATTTGTTGAATTTAAATTTTTCAATTTTCTTAATTGTCTCCATTACCTCAATGCAATTTGAAATGATTTATATAATTCTTGTCTTCAAACCAATTACTTAAGAAAAAACAAATACAATGGATTCTAATAAGAAGGTTCCGTACTAGCATCTAGGAATATATGATTAACACAAGAATGAAGCTTGGGATTGCTATTTATAATATTCATCCACTAAGTGTATTTTATACAATTGATTCAATTACTTGTATTTTTATTCGATTAACATATTCAAATGTTATGTTTTTCACACCAATAAAATGCCATGACTTTAATAATAAAGCAAAAAACCAAAACATTGCAATTTTTGAATTTTAGAATTTTAAGGTTTTCTAGGGATAAATGCATTGTTAATAATAAGTTGAATTTAAGTTTTGCAATTTTCTTAATTGTCTCTTGTGCCACAATGCAATTTAAAACCAAAATTGAGTCCATTACATGTATTTTTGTTCAATTAACATATTCAAATATTAAATTTTCAAATATTGTATTTTTCTCACCAATCAAAAGGAACGAAATTAACAATAAATTTAAAAATCAAATTAATGCATTTTTGCAATTTTTAGAATTTTAAAATCTACTAGGGATAAATGCATTGTCAATAATCTGTTGAATTTAAATTTTGCAATTTTCTTAATTGTCTTCGTTACCTAAATGCCATTTGAAATGATTTGTATAATTCTTGTGTTCAAACAATTTACATAAGAAAAAGCAAAAGCAACAGACTCTAATAAGAAGGTTTCCAACTCCCATCTAAGGATATATGCCTAACACAACGTTGAAGTTTGGGAGTGCTATTTATAATATTCATCCAGTAAAGTGTATTTTGTACAATTGATTGCATTACCTGTATCTTTAATCAATTAAATTATTCAAATGTTATGTTTTCCACACCAATCGAATTCCATGGTTTTAATAATAAAGCAAACAACCAAAACATTGCATTTTTGGAATTTTAGAATTTTATGGTTTTCTAGGCATAAATGTATTGTCAATATTCAGTTGAATTTAAATTTTACAATTTTCTTAATTGTTGACTTTGTCTTAATGCAATTTGAAATGATTTGTATGATTCTTGTCTTCAATCAAATTACTTACAAAAAAGCAAAAGCAATAGACTCTAATAAGAAGGTTCCCCACTCCCATTTAGGGATATATGCTTAACACAACCTTGAAGCTCGAGAATTCTATTTATAATATTCATCCACTAAAGTGTATTTTATAAAATTGAGTCCATTACTTCTATTTTTGTTTAATTAACAAATTCAAATATCATATTTTTCAAATATTATATTTCTCCCACCACTCAAATGCAACGACATTAACAATAAATTTAAAAATTAAAATATTGCATTTTTGCAATTTTTAGAATTTTAAAATCTACTAGAAATAAATGCACTGTGAATAATCTATTGAATTTTAATTTTGCAATTTTCTTAATTGTTGTCTTTGCCTCAATGCTATTTGAAATGATTTATATAATTCTTGTCTTCAAACAAATTACTTCACAAAAAAATAAAAGTAATGGACTCTAACAAGAAAGTTCCTTACTTCCATCTAAGGATATATGCTTAACACAACATTGAAACTGGGGATTGCTATTTATAATATTCATCTAGTAAAGAGTATTTTATACAATTGATTCCATTACCTGTATCTTTAATCAATTAACAGATTCAAATGTTATGTTTTTCACACCAGTCAAATTCCATGGCTTTAATAATAAAGCAAAAAATCAAAACATTGCATTTTAGGACGTTTAGAATTTTATAATGTTCTAGGGATAAATGTTTTGACAATAATCAGTTGAATTAAAATTTTACAATTTCCTTAATTGTCTCTTTTACCTTAATGCAATTTCAAATGATTTATATAATTCTTGCCGTTAGACAAATTACTTAAGAAAAAGAAAAAGTAATGGACTCTAATAAGAAGTTTCCCCACTCCCATTTAGGGATATATGCTTAATACAACATTGAAACTTGGGATAGCAATTTATAATATTCATCCACTAAATTGTATTTTATAAAATTAAGTCAATTACTTCTATTTTTATTTAATTAACATATTTAAATGTTATATTTTTCAAATATTATATTTCTCTCACCAATCAAATGCAACGACATTAACAATAAATTTAAAAATCAAAATATAAAATCAAAATATTGCATTTTTGCAATTTTTAGAATTTTAAAATCTGCTAGGAATAAATGCACCGTGAATAATCTATTGAATTTTAATTTTGCAATTTTATTAATTGTCATCTTTGCCTCAATGTTATTTGAAATGATTTATATAATTTTTGTCTTCAAACAAATTACTTAACAAAAAAGTAAAATTAATGGACTCTAACAAGAAAGTTCCCTACTCCCATCTAAGGATATATGCTTAACACAACATTAAAGTTGGGGATTGCTATTTATAATATTCATCTAGTAAAGAGTATTTTATACAATTGATTCCATTACCTGTATCTTTAATCAATTAACAGATTCAAATGTTATGTTTTTCACACCAGTCAAATTCCATGGCTTTAATAATAAAGCAAAAAACCAAAACATTGCATTATAGGAAGTTTAGAATTTTATGGTGTTCTAGGGATAAATGTTTTGACAATAATCAGTTGAATTTAAATTTTGCAATTTCCTTAATTGTCACCATTGTCTCAATGCAATTTCAAATGATTTATATAATTCTTGCCTTCAAACAAATTACTTAAGAAAAAGAAAAAGTAATGGACTCTAATAAGAAGTTTCCCCACTCCCATTTAGGGATATATGCTTAGCATAACATTGAAACTTGGAATAGCAATTTATAATATTCAGCCACTAAATTGTATTTTATAAAATTGAGTCCATTACTTCTATTTTTGTTTAATTAACATATTCAAATATTATATTTTTCAAATATTATATTTCTCTCACCAATCAAATGCAATGACATTAACAATAAATTTAAAAATCAAAATATTGCATTTTTGCAATTTTTAGAATTTTAAAATTTGCTAGTAATAAATGCATTGTGAATAATCTATTAAATTTTAATTTTACGATTTTCTTAATTGTCATCTTTGCCTCAATGCTATTTGAAATGATTTATATAATTTTTGTCTTCAAACAAATTACTTAACAAAAAAAGTAAAAGTAATGGATTCTAACTAGAAAGTTCCCTACTCCCATCTAAGGATATATGCTTAACACAACATTGAAACTGAGGATTACTATTTATAATATTCATCTAGTAAAGAGTATTTTATACAATTGATTTCATTACCTGTATCTCTAATCAATTAACAGATTCAAATGTTATATTTTTCACACCAGTCAAATTCCATGGCTTTAATAATAAAGCAAAAAACCAAAACATTGCATTTTAGAAAGTTTAGAATTTATAGTGTTGTAGGGATAAATGCTTTGACAATAATCAATTGAATTGAAATTTTGCAATTTCCGTAATTGTCGTCTTTGCCTCAATGCAATTTCAAATGATTTATATAATTCTTGCCTTCAAACAAATTACTTATGAAAAAGAAAAAGTAATGGACTCTAATAAGAAGTTTCCCCACTCCTATTTAGAGATCTATGCTTAACACAACTGTTGTTCCCACAGCCTTGTATGGGTTGTAATTGTTGTCAACTAGGGTTAAGTGTGCAAGAGAGTAAAGTCACATGGAAGGGCAAGAAAGTAAATCCGCTGCGTAAGGGCAAGAACGTAAATCCGCCATGTAAGCCCTATTAGGGTTTCATGGAAAAGAGTATATAAAGGCCTTGGAAGACAAAACTAGGGTAGAGGGCCAACACAATTGAAAAACAGCAACCCTACAATAACCGGTAAAAAGGAAGAGAGAGCAGAACGGCAAGAGATCAGAAACGACACCACCGGGAGAGCAAACCAAAAACATCACCACCGGGAAAGCAAACCAGAAACACGTCCTGCAAGCAAACCAGAAATGCCTCCTGCAAGCAAACCAGAAACACATCCTGCAAGCAAACCAGAAACGCCTCCTGCAAGCAAACCAGAAACGCCTCCTGCAAGCAAACTAGAAACACATCCTGCAAGCAAACCAGAAATGCACAACCAGCTAAAGGAGAAATAAGAAACAGACCACCTGGAAGAGAAGACAGCAGACCTGGTATCCATGAGACCACCCAGAAGAGAAGACAGCAGACTAGAAGCATGAGGCAGGCTGAGAGACGTGAACCAAAAAAACCAGTAGTGTGAGGCAGGCCAAGAGACGTGAAATAGCAGACCAGAAGCGTGGGTGTACGTCAGGAGACGGCGTGAGACCAGAACGTGCAAGGCATGACAGACCAGAAGTGTGAGGACAGGCCGTGAAACAGTAAGACCGTGAAATAAGAGACGGGTGAGACCGTGAGACAGTGAAAGCAGGAGTTGTGTGAAACAACCTAGAGAAGGAATTCAGAGAAGCATTAGAAAGAACTCAACGTATTTCCAAATTTCTTCAAGAGAGGTTAGAGAGCGTTGCGGTGAACTTCTAAGCGGCAGTGGAGCAGCCTTTCAATTCAACAGAGGCAAGACAAGCTAGAAGAAGGGTAGACACAATAAGTGACACTCTTTGTATTGTACTTGCTTAGTAATTGCAATAGTGAAAGGAGCAGAAGATTAAGACATTCATTGTAACTGGAATTCTCAAGTATAGTGGATAGTCTCGGTAAGGGAGAGTCCCTACCACCGTGGAGGTACGTCACGTTGACGGAACCACGTAAATCTCGTGTGTCCTTAATTTGCTTTACGTTCTGTGTTTTGAATTGAGTTGTGAATGCAGCTAAAGTATCAGCCAACCCATAACCTAACGAAGACCTAAACAAGAACATCCGAATTGTCTATTAGGCAAGGTGTTTGAAAGGTGACTTTGGGGACTATTGTGATTAGTAGGTAGCAATAGATCTACCTTAGTCGAATCTGAGAAAGAGTTCACTTTTAAGAAGAGATTGAAGTTGTTCACTTTCCTGCGAATTGCGAATTGTGGTAATACTGATTCACCCCCCCCTCTCAGTATCACAAACTAGTAGATCCTAGGGTGAAGTTAGGAACTTCAATTGGTATCAGAGCACGGGTTCACCAGGATAAAGCTTAACAGCTTGGTGTACTAGTTTGAAGAGCTCCAGAAGTTTTAACTTGTTCAGCATACTGAGAAATGGACGCCGGTACCAGCACCAGCACTACTTACAGCAAAAAGGTTCCAATCTTCAACGGAACCAACTACCATATGTGGAGAGCAAGAATGCAGGTGGTATTTGCAACCATGGGCATGAACGTGGTGAAATCTGTACAAGAGGGTTTTGAGCCTCCAGAAGAAGGTAAAGATCCAACCCCAGAGGAATTAAGACAGTTTGAGATAAATGAGAAGGCCTCAAATGTCATCATTTCAGCATTGACAGATGCTGAATATGCTAAAGTTATGGACTGCAAATCTGCCAAGGAGATATGGGACAGATTGCAAAAAGTCTATGAAGGTGATGGCAGAATAAAGGAGGCCAAGCTTCAGGTTTTCAAGGAGAGATATGAATCTCTCAGAATGCAGAAAAATGAGACAGTCCAAGAGTTCTTCACCAGGGTTATTGATGCTGTAAACGATCTTAGAAGTCATGGGAAGAACAAGAAGGACTCATCTATTGTAAAGAAAATTCTGAGAATTCTGCCTGAGAGATTTGCCTCAAAGGTGGCAGCCATAGAGGAGAGTAGAGATCTCAATTCTATGTCTCTGCATGATCTCCAGTGCAATCTCATTGCATATGAGATGAGAATAAAGTCAACTGAGAGCTCCTCAACGTCAAAGGTATCAAAGGAGGCAGCTTTCAAAGCTATGAAACACTTGAAGATAAAAGAAGAGGAAGAATCATCCAGTGAGGATGATGATGATGATGAGCAAGAAAGTGAAGGTGAAGTGTTGGCATACTTCACAAGGAAATTCAAAAGGGGGTCTAAGAAGGGAAAAGGACAGTTGTCCTTGAGATGTTATCGTTGTGGACAGACTGGACACTTTGCTTCTCAGTGCAAAGTGAAACTTGATGATGAAGATGAGGATGGTGATGATGAACATAATTCAAAATGGAGAAGACCATCATTCAAGTCAAGGAAGTCCAGCAAGAAGACTGCTAGCCCACAAAAGAAGAAGAGAGGCTCATTCAAGAGTTATGTGAGCCAGACAAAAGAAGCCGATGAGGAGGAAGATGTAGACTCACCAGATGAGCATGCCTTTATGGCATCAACTCAAGGTGGTAATTCAACCTCTGAAGAGGAAGAGGAGGTTGATGAAGAAGAACCAGATCTTGAAGCTGAGTTGGAAGCAGCTTCAAAGGAGATAATCAGAAGGGGCAGAACCATAAGAAGGTTGGAGGCCCACATAAAACAAGTTGAAGCAAAGTCTGAGGAAGCTGAAAGTCAAAAGGATGAAATAAGGGCTGAACATATTGACTTGAAGAGAAGATTTGAAGAACAGATCAAAATATGTGAAGACCTTACTATGGAGCTTGGCTCAAGGACTTCAACAATTGAAGAAATGGAGATAAAGTTGCTGAGACTTCAGCAACAACTCAAAAGGAGTGAAGAGAACGTGCAGAAGCTTGAAATGATAGGAGAAACAAGTTCTGCAAGAGAAAAGAAGAATGAAGAGAAAGTGCAGCAATCTGAGGCTGCATTGCCTAAAGATAATAAGAATGTGCCACAGAAATTGAAAGAGAAGGTTGTGACTCAGGAGAAGATAGCTGAGAATAAAGAGGATTTGAAGAAGCAAACAAAAATGAAGAAAAGAAGGTCAGCCAGCAAAGGGCTATGGCTAAACAGAAGAAGGAGAAAAAGGTGGCTGAAATGAAAGCCACACAAGCAAAGAAGCCAGCTATGTTGCCTACACAGCAAGTAATGAACAAAAGAAAACAAGCTGTGATTAGACCCAAGAAGAGGCAGTTTCAAGGTCACTGTCTTTATTGTAGAGTTTGGGGTCATAAGGCAAGTAACTGCTGGTGGAGAAGGCCAGTATATGTCTCCAACTTGAGAAGATACGATGCTGCATACAGGGGGAGACAATACAAAATTCAGAGGAGAACACCTGTCGTGAGTTCTTGCACATACTATAAAAATCAAGGACACGCTGACAAGGATTGTTGGTGGAAGCCCAAACTAATGGTTTCAAAGGACAAGTTTGCTATATTGGGACACTTGGAATAGTGTGAAAGGTGCGGGCAGGATGGCCATAATTCCAAGAGATGCATGACACTTCTCCCTAAGCAAGAGAAGGAATCAATGGTATAGTGAAAGCAATTAGTATAGTCAAAGCTGAGAAAAAGGAGAAAGCTATCATCAAGCCAATTCAAAAGAAGGAATATAAAGCTAAAAGGGAGGTGGCCAATATAGCTGAAATTGCACTAAAGGCTGACTACAAGGATAAGCAGTGGATCCTTGATAGTGGGTGCACTTCACACATGACAGGAGACAAGAGTAAATTATCAAAACTGAACAAGTCAAGAGAAGGCAGAGTCAAGTTTGGCAATGATGATTCACTCAACATCAGTGGTCAAGGGTCAATAAATATTGGAAAAGGAAAGTTGAAAGATGTTCTGCATGTTGAAGGACTCAGATATAATCTAGCATCTGTCAGCCAACTATGCAATGAAGACCATAAAGTGATATTCACAAAAACAGGTTGCCAAGTAAAGAGTAAAGAAGGCAATATTGTTGCAGTTGGGAAAAGAACAGCTAGAAATTTATATGTAATTGATGAGGACAAGACAAACAGCTGTTTAGTTACAAAAGAAGAAGAAAATCAACTCTGGCATCGGAGGCTGGGACACTTAACACAAAAGAACATGAGGAAGCTGACCACTACTCATGCAATCAGAGACATTCCATACCTTAAGAGAGAGAGGGAGTATGTCTACTCAGCATGCTCTAAAGGAAAACAGGTCAGAAAGCAGTATAAGACCAAAGAGGTCAGTTCTGAAGCAATGCTTAACATTGTGCATACTGATTTGTGTGGGCCGATGAGAACAAAAGGGTTGAATGGTGAGAGGTACTTCATCTTGTTTGTTGATGATTATTCTAGAAGGACCTGCATCATGCACCTCACATATAAGTCAGAAGTTTTGAAATGCTTCAAGAGATACAGAAGATTAGCTAAAAATGAGAGTGGAAAGAAGATCAAAGTATTGAGGTCAGATCAAGGCACTGAATTCACAAATGGAGCTTTTGAAGATTACCTTGAGAAGGATGGAATTCACCATCAGATGGCAGCAGCAAGAACTCCTCAACATAACGGGGTGGTAGAGAGGAAAAATAGAGCTGTGGTTGAAATGGCAAGAACTCTACTGCTGGAATCCAAGCTTCACACAAGATTTTGGACAGAAGCAACATTTACAGCCGTACACCTATTGAACAGAGTTTCACTAAGGCCCAATACTAATAAGACTCCATATGAGCTATGGAGTGGGAAAAAGACAACAGCCAAGTATCTTAGAATCTTTAGCAGCCCATGTTTTGTGAAGAACAAGGAGCAAAACTTAGGAAAATTCCATGCTAGGTCAGATGAAGGCATCTTTGTGGGATACTCAGCAAAGACAAAAGGTTACAGAGTTTTTCTGCATAAACTGGGAAAAGTGGTCACTTCTAGTGATGTAAGAATAGATGAAAATTGGAAAACAACGCATAATAGAGAAGCTGAGGATAGTGAAAAAGATGACTTCAAGATAGATGAAGAATCTGACCAACATGAAAAAGTGGGAAAAGAAGTAAGTTCAGACTCAGAGAAGAGTGAGTCTGAAGATGAAGAAGGAGATTCTCTTGCAATTAAGACTGTGCAAGAAAGAAAGACAAAGAAGACATGGACCAGTGCTCATCAAGGAAATCAAATAATAGGTGACCCATCAGCAGGAGTTACAACAAGAAGAAGAATTGTGGGAGCTACTGCTTTACTCTCACAAGTTAAACCTAAATCTGTTGAAGAGGCTACACAAGACAAAGCCTGGATCAAAGCTATCAATGAGGAGCTGGATCAAATCGAGAAGAATGAAACATGGGAGCTGGTTCCAAGACCCACTAATAAGAATGTCATAGGAACAAAATGGGTGTTTAAAAATAAACACAATGAAGATGGCAAGGTGGTGAGGAACAAGGCTAGGCTAGTTTGCAAAGGCTACACTCAGATAGAAGGAGTAGATGTTGATGAAACTTTTGCACCAGTAGCAAGGTTGGAAACTATCAGAATGTTCTTAGCTTTGGCAGCACATAAGAGGTATAAAGTTTACCAGATGGATGTGAAATCAGCCTTTCTGAATGGGCTCCTGAAAGAAGAAGTGTATATTGAACAACCCGATGGAGTACAAATCAGTAAGGATGAGACACACGTGTGCAAGCTGAAGAAAGCCTTGTATGGCCTTAAACAAGCCCCAAGAGCATGGTACAGCAGGCCGGACGCGTATTTGAGAAGGTTAAACTTCAAAAGAGGAACAGTTGATAATAACCTATATGTGTTCAACTCAGAGAAAGGCCAACTGATAACCATGGTATATGTAGATGACATCATCTTTGCAGGGGATCACTCTGAGCTATGCCAAGAATTTGCACAGAAGATGAGTGAGGAATTTGAGATGTCATTGATTCGAGAAATGACTTACTTTCTTGGATTACAAATAAAACAATGTAAAGAAGGTATTTTTATTTCTCAAACAAAATATGCCAAAGAGATGCTGAAAAAGTTTGGCATGGAGGATAGCAGACCTGTCAGTACCCCTATGCCAGTAGGCTGCAAGTTAACAAAAGATCAGAAAGGAAGGAGTACAAGCCCTACAGAATACAAGAAGATGATAGGGAGCCTTCTGTACCTTACAGCATCAAGGCCTGATCTCATGTAAGTTGTGTGCATCGCCAGCAGATTCCAAGTTGATCCTAAGGAATCTCATGTGTTGGCAGTGAAAAGAATCCTAAGATACCTCAAGGGGACACTGGAAATGGGCTTGTGGTATCCTGCCATGGATTCTGTAAAACTACAAGCATACACTGATGCAGACTGGGCAGGAAGCACAGATGATAGAAAATCAACCAGTGGCTGCAGCTTCTACTTGGGTTCAAAGTGTGTTGCATGGCTAAGTAGAAAGCAAAACAGTGTTGCTTTGAGCACAGCGGAGGCTGAGTATATGGCTGCTTGTGCAGCATGTACTCAGGTGATATGGATGCAAAGACAATTGGCCAATTTGGGTGTTGAAGTGAAGTTACCAGTGAGTGTACTTTGTGATAATCAAAGTGCAATTGATCTTAGCAAAAATCCAGTTCAACATTCAAGGAGCAAGCATATTGACATTTGGTATCACTTTATCAAGGATCAAGTGGAAGAGGGCACAATTTAGTTGGAGTATGTCGGTACTAAAGATCAAATCTCAGATATTCTAACTAAGCCTTTGTCCACAGAGCTGTTTGAAAAGCACAGAATGAGTCTGTCTGTGCAAATGCCTCCTCAAGCCTGAAGTTCAGGTGAATCCTCTATCTCTACTTTGCAGGTTTTTCAAATTTGTAATTGGTTGGCAAAGGGGGAGAGAAGCAACAGTGCAGGGGGAGCTGTTAAGGAAGGGGGAGTGCATATTTAGGGGGAGTTGTAATCCATCTGCTTCTAGATTATTACTCTAAGAAGATTATGAAAGACTACTGCATAATGGCTTTTGTTATGAATGTTGCCAACAATTACAAGGGGGGAGATTGTTGTTCCCACAGCCTTGCATGGGTTGTAATTGTTGTCAACTAGGGTTAAGTGTGCAAGAGAGTAAAGTCACATGGAAGGGCAAGAAAGTAAATCCGCCGCGTAAGGGCAAGAACATAAATCCGCCATGTAAGCCCTATTAGGGTTTCATGGAAGAGAGTATATAAAGGCCTTGGAAGACAAAACTAGGGTAGAGGGCCAACACAATTGAAAAACAGCAACCCTACAACAACCGGCCAAAAGGAAGAGAGAGCAGAACGGCAAGAGATCAGAAACGACACCACCGGGAGAGCAAACCAGAAACATCACCACTGGGAAAGCAAACCAGAAACACGTCCTGCAAGCAAACCAGAAACGCCTCCTGCAAGCAAACCAGAAACACGTCCTGCAAGCAAACCAGAAACGCCTCCTGCAAGCAAACTAGAAACATATCCTGCAAGCAAACCAGAAACGCCTCCTGTAAGCAAACCAGAAACACATCCTGCAAGCAAACCAGAAACGCACAACCAGCTAGAGGTGAAATAAGAAATAGAGCACCCGGAAGAGAAGACATGATGCGGAAAACCCCAAAAAGACGTGGCTTAGGGACCCAACGCACACAATGAATCAAAGAGCAACCAAGAAAGCTAAATCAGAGTTTAATAACACAAACCCTAGACCCAATATTTGAAGGAACACGAACCTAGGGCATTTAAGATGGATATGGACGCCACACTCCAGAAAAGGAAGGAATTGGGAGTGATAAGTCGATTTGAACGCCACAAGAAGAAGTACCTCTTGATAAGTTCTTTAGTTCTTAAAAGAACCGAGGGAGAAAAACCCTTGCTTTGTATTTCACTCAAAGTTGTCTGATTTCTTGATTGTCTGATTTCCAAAGCTTACAAGGGGTGCCTATTTATAGGCTAAGATAGCAATCCTAAAGAGGCATAAATTCCTAGTTAGGACAATTCCTTATTTAGGCGGAATTCCTATCTAGGTACAAATTCTTATATGGAAAATAAACTCCTAATTTGGAGTGACTACTATTATTAGTCCTAACACTTTAATTACTCTAATGATATTACTAAGGCCTGGACTCTCTTCCAAGTTTAAATTCGCACCATTTGAAGCTGGGTTGGCCTGAGCGTCCTGAATCAGCCCATTTACTGCTTCTTTAATCTTTCTGGCCCTAGCTCGTGTTATTGGGCCTTCTGGAATGTGCAATGGACCTCTTGCATCCATTGAAGCCCTAGCTCGTGTTATTGGGCCTTCTAGAATGTGCAATGGACCTCTTGCATCAATTGAATTTCTAACTCGTGTTATTGGGCCTTCTGGAATGTGCAATGGACCTCTTGCATCAATTGAAACTCTAGCTCGTGTTATTGGGCCTTTTGGAATGTGCAATGGACCTCTTGGATCTATTGAAACCTTCCACCCATTATCTGTACGGTTCTCATCAAGACAGCAGACCTGGTATCCATGAGACCACCCAGAAGAGAAGACAGCAGACTAGAAGCGTGAGGCAAGCTGAGAGACGTGAACCAGAAAAACCAGTAGTGTAAGGCAGGCCAAGAGATGTGAAACAGCAGACCAGAAGCGTGGGTGTACGTCAGGAGACGGCGTGAGACCAGAACGTGCAACAGCGTGACAGACCAAAAGTGTGAGGACAGGCCGTGAAACAGTAAGACCGTGAAATAAGAGACGGGTGAGACCGTGAGACAGTGAAAGCAGGAGTTGTGTGAAACAACCTAGAGAAGGAATTCGGAGAAGCATCGGAAAGAACTCAACGTATTTCCAGATTTCTTCAAGAGAGGTTAGAGAGTGTTGCGGTGAACTTCTAAGCGACAGTGGAGCAGCCTTTCAATTCAACAGAGGCAAGACAAGCTAGAAGAAGGGTAGACACAATAAGTAACACTCTTTGTATTGTACTTGCTTAGTAATTGCAATAGTGAAAGGAGCAGAAGATTAAGACATTCATTGTAATTGGAATTCTCAAGTATAGTGGATAGTCTCGGTAAGGGAGAGTCCCTACCACCGTGGATGTACGTCACGTTGACGGAACCACGTAAATCTCGTGTGTCCTTAATTTGCTTTACGTTCTGTGTTTTGAATTGAGTTGTGAATGCAACTAAAGTATCAGCCAACCCATAACCTAACGAAGACCTAAACAAGAACATCTGAATTGTCTATTAGGCAAGGTGTCTAAAAGGTGACTTTGGGGACTATTGTGATTAGTAGGTAGCAATAGATCTACCTTAGTCGAATCTGAGAAAGAGTTCACTTTTAAGAAGAGATTGAAGTTGTTCACTTTCCTGCGAATTGCGAATTGTGGTGATACTGATTCACCCCCCTCTCAGTATCACAAACTAGTAGATCCTAGGGTGAAGTTGGGAACTTCAACAACATTGAAATTTGGGATAACAATTTACAATATTCATTCACTAAATTGTATTTTATAAAATTGAGTCCATTACTTCTATTTTTGTTTAATTAACATATTCAAATATTATATTTTTCAAATATTATATTTCTCTCACCAATCAAATGCAACGACATTAATAATAAATTTAAAAATCAAAATATTGTATTTTTTCAATTTCTAGAATTTTAAAATCTGCTAGGAATGAATGCATTATGAATAATCTATTGAATTTTAATTTGGAAATTTTCTTAATTGTTGCCTTTGCCTCAATGCTATTTGAAATGATTTATATAATTTTTATCTTCAAACAAATTACTTTAAAAAAAAAGTAAAATTAAGGGACTTTAACAAGAAAATTCCCTACTCCCATCTAAAGATATATGCTTAACACAACATTGAAGTTAGGGATTGCTATTTATAATATTCATCCAGTAAAGAGTATTCTATACAATTGATTCCATTACCTGTATCTTTAATTAATTAATAGATTCAAATATTATATTTTTCACACCAGTCAAATTCCATGACTTTAATAATAAAGCAAAAAACCAAAACATTGCATTTTAGGAAGTTTAGAATTTTATAGTGTTCTAGGGATAAATGCTTTAACAATAATCAGTTGAATTTAAATTTTGCAATTTTCTTAATTGTCGCCTTTGCCTCAATGCAATTTGAAATGATTTATATAATTCTTGCGTTCAAACAAATTACTTAAGAAAAAGAAAACGTAATGGACTCTAATAAGAAGGTTCCTCACTCCCATTTTGGGATATATGCTTAACACAACATTGAAGTTTGGGATTGCTATTTATAATATTCATCCACTAAAGTGTATTTTATAAAATTGAGTCCATTACATATATTTTTGTTCAATTAACATACTCAAAAATTATATTTTTCAAATATTATATTTCTCTTACCAATCAAAAGCAACGAAATTAACCATAGATTTAAAAATCAAAATATTGCATTTTTGCAATTTTTAGAATTTTAAAATTTGTTAGGGATAAATGCATTGTCAATAATCTGTTGAATTTAAATTTTGTAATTTTTTTAATTACAAAATTTAAATCAATGCAATTTGAAATGATTTGTATAATTCTTGTCTTCAATCAAATTATTTCAGAAAAAGCAAAACAATAGATTCTAATAAGAAGGTTCCCCGCTCCCATCTAACCGCTCCCATCTAAGGATATACGCTTAACACAACATTGAAGTTTAGGATTGTTGTTTATAATATTCATCCACTAAAGTGTATTTTATAAAATGGAGTCCATTACATGTATTTTGTTCAATTAACATGTTCAATTATTATATTTTTTCAATATTATATTTCTCTGACCAATCAAATACAACGACATTAACAATAAATTTAAAAATCACAATATGGCATTTTTGCAATTTTTAGAATTTTAAAATCTGCTAAGGATAAATGCATTTTCAATAATCTGTTGAATTTAAATTTTCCAATTTTCTTAATTGTCTCCATTACCTTATGATTTGTATAATTCTTGTCTTTAAACAAATTACAAAAGAAAAAGCAAAAGCAATAGACTCTAATAAGAAGGTTCCCCACTCCCATCTAGGGATATATGCCTAACACAACGTTGACGTTTGGGATTGCTATTTACAATATTCATCCACTAAAGTGTATTTTATACAATTGATTCCATTACCTGTATCTTTAATCAATTAACATATTCTAATGTTGTATTTTTCACACTAGTCGAATTCTATGGCTTGAATAATGAAGCAAAAAATGAAAACATTGCATTTTTGGAATTTTAGAATTTTATGGTTTTCAAGGGATAAATGCGTTGTCAATAATCAATTGAATTTAAATTTTGCAATTTTCTCAATTGTTGCCTTTGCCTCAATGCAATTTGAAATGATTTATAAAATTCTTGTCTTGAAACAAATTACATAAGAAAGTGAAAAAGTAGTGCACGCTAATAAGAAGGTTCCCCACTCCTATCTAAAGATATATGCTTAACACAACCTTGAACCTTGGGATTGCTATTTATAATATTCATCCACTAAAGTGTATTTTATGCAATTGTTTCCATTACCTTTATCTTTAATCAATTAACATATTCAAATGTTATATTTTTCACACCAATCAAATTTCATGACTTTAAAAATAAAGCAAAAAACCAAAACATTGCATTTTTGGAATTTTTGAATTGTATGGTTTTCTAGGGATAAATGTTTTGTCAATAATCAGTTGAATGCAAATTTTG
Organism: Bruguiera gymnorhiza; assembly: GCA_020883675.1. NCBI lineage: Eukaryota > Viridiplantae > Streptophyta > Magnoliopsida > Malpighiales > Rhizophoraceae > Bruguiera > Bruguiera gymnorhiza. Next base: position 536,120 of record JAIRCJ010001054.1, on the reverse strand, counting down.
CAATTTTCTTAATTGTCACCTCTGCATTAATGCAATTTGAAATGCTTTGTATAATTCTTGTTTTCAATGAAATTACTTACGAAAAAGCAAAAGCAATAGACTCTAATAAGATGGTTTCCTACTTCCATCTAGGGATATATACTTAACACAACATTAAAACCTAGGATTGCTATTTATAATATTCATGCACTAAAAAGTATTTTATAAAATTAAGTCCATTACTTCTATTTTTGTTTAATTAGCATATTCAAATATTATATTTCTCCCAGCAATCAAATGTAACGACATTAATAATAAATTTAAAAATCAAAATATTGCATTTTTGCAACTTTTAGAATTTTAAAATCTGCTAGGAATTTTAATTTTGCAATTTTCTTAATTGTCGCCTTTGCCTCAATGTTATTTGAAATGATTTATATCATTCTTGTCTTCAAACAAATTAGTTAACAAAAAGGTAAAAGTAATGGACTCTAACATGAAAGTTCCCTACTACCATCTAGGGATATATGCTTAGCACAACATTAAAACTTGGGATTGCTATTTATAATATTTATCCACTAAAGTGTATTTTATACAATTGATTCCATTATTTGTATCTTTAATCAATTAACAAATTTAAATGTTATATTTCTCACACCAGTCGATTTCCATGGCTTTAATAATAAAGCAAAAAACGAAAACATTGCATATTTGGAATTTGAGAATTTCTTGGTTTTCTAGGGATAAATGCATTGTCAATAATCAGTTGAATTTAAATTTTGCAATTTTCTTAATTGTTGCCTTTGCCTCAATCCAATTTGAAATGATTTAAATAATTATTGTCTTCAAGCAAATCACTTAAGAAAGAGCAAAATTTAGTGGACTCTAATAAGAAGGTTCCCCACTCCCTTCTAGGGATATATACTTAACACAACCTTGAAGTTTGGGATTGCTATTTATAATATTTATCCACTAAAGTGTATTTTATAAAATTGAGTCCATTACATGTATTTTTGTTCAATTAACATCTTCAAATATTATATTTTTAAAATATTATATTTTTCTCACCAATCAAAAGCAACAAAATTAGCAATAAATAGAAAAATCAAAAGATTGCATTTTTGTAATTTTTAGAATTTTAAAATCTGTTAGGGATAAATGTATTGATAATAATCTGTTAAATTTAAATTTTGCTTCCATGAAAGTGTAATTTATAAAATTGAGTTCATTACATGTATTTTTGTTCAATTAACATATTGAAGTATTATATTTTTCAAATATTATATTTCTCCCACCAATTAAAAACAACGAAATTAACAATAAATTTAAAAATTAAAATATTGCATTTGTGCAATTTTTAGAATTTTAAAATTTGCTAGGGCTAAATGCATGGTCAATAATCTATTAAATTTAAATTTTATAATTTTCTTAATTGTCTCCATTACCTTCATGTAATATGAAAAGATTTGTATAAAGTTCCCCACTCCCATTTAGGGATATATGCTTAACACAACGTTGAAGATTGGGATTGTTATTTATAATATTCATCCACTAAAGTGTATTTTATACAATTGATTCCATTACCTTTATTTTTAATCAATTCACATATTGAAATGTTATGTTTTTCACACTAGTCAAATTTCATGACTTTAAAAATAAAGCAAAAAACCAAAACATTGCATTTTTGAAATTTTAGAATTTTATGGTTTTCTATGCATAAATGCATTGTGAATAGTCTGTTTAATTTAAATTTTGCAATTTTCTTAATTTTCTCCATTACCTTAATGCAATTTGAAATTGTATAATTCTTCTCTTCAAACAAATTACTTAAGAAAAAAGAAAGCAATAAAGTCTAATAAGAAGGTTCCCCACCCCCATCAAAGGATATATGCTTATCACAACATTAAACCTTGGGATTGCTATTTATAATATTCATCCACTAAAGTGTATTTTATAAAATTAAGTCTATTACTTTTATTTTTGTTTAATTAACATATTCAAACATTATATTTCTCTCACTAATCAAATGCAACGACATTAACAATAAATTGTGAAATCAAAATATTGCATTTTTGCAATTTTTAGAATTTTACAATTTGCTAGGGATAAATGTATTGCCAATAATTTGTTGAATTTAAATTTTGCAATTTTCATAATTGCAAAATTTTAATCAATGCAATTTGAAATGATTTGTATAATTCTTGTTTTCAATCAAATTACTTCAGAAAAAGCAAAAGAAATAGACTCTAATAAGAAGGTTCCCCACTCCCATCTAGGGATATATTCTTAACACAACATTGAAGTTTAGGATTGTTATTTATACTATTTATCCAGTAAAGTGTATTTTATACAATTAATTCCATTACTTGTATCTTTAATGAATTAACAGATTCAAATGTTATATTTTTCACACGAGTCAGATTCCATGGCTTGAATAATAAAGCAAAAAACCAAAACATTGCATCTTTGGAACTTTAGAATTTTATAGTATTCTATGGATAAATACATTATCAATAATCAGTTGAATTTAAATTTTGTAATTTTATTAATTGTCGCCTTTGCCTCAATGCAATTTGAAATGATTTATATAATTCTTGTCTTCAAACAAATTACTTAAGAAAGAGTAATGGACTCTAATAAGAAGGTTCCCCACTCCCATTTAGGGATATATGCTTAACACAACATTGAAACTTGGGATAGCAATTTATAATATTCATCTACTAAAGTGTATTTTATAAAACTGAATCCATAACATGTATTTTTGTTCAATTAACATGTTCAAATATTATATTTTTCAAATATTATATTTCTCTGACCAATCAAATGCAACGACATTGACAATAAATTTAAAAATGAAGATATTGCATTATTGCAATTTTTAAAATTTTAAAATCAGTTAGGGATAATGCATCGTCAATATTCTATTGAATTTAAATTTTTCAATTTTCCTAACTATCTCCATTACCTCAATGTAATTTGAAATAATTTGTATAATTCTTGTCTTCAAACAAATTACTTACCAAAAAAGTAAAAGTAATGGACTCTGACAACAAAGTTCCATACTCCTATCTAGGGATATATGCTTAACATAACATTGAAGCTAGGTATTGCCATTTATTAGATTCATCCAGTAAAGTGTATTTTATATAATTGATTCCATTACCTATATCTTTAATCAATTAACTGATTGAAATGATATGTTTTTCACACCAGTCAAATTCCATGACTTTAATAATAAAGCAAAAAACCAAAACATTGCATTTTAGGAAGTTTAGAATTTTATAGTGTTATAGGGATAAATGCTTTGACAATAATCAGTTGAATTTAAATTTTGCAATTTTCTTAATTGTCACCTTTGCTTTAATGCAATTTGAAATGATTTATATAATTCTTACCTTAAAACAAATTACTTAAGAAAAGGAAAAAGTAATGGACTCTAATAAGAAGGTTCCCCACTCTTATTTAGGGATATATACTTAACACAACATTGAGGGTTGGGATTGCTATTTATAATATTTATCCACTAAAGTGTATTTTATAAAATTGAGTCCATTACATGTATTTTTGTTCAATTAACACATTCAAATATCATATATTTCAAATATTATATTTCTCTTACCAATCAAAAGCAACAAAATTAACCATAAATTTAAAAATCAAAATATTGTATTTTTGCAATTTTAGAATTTTAAAATCTACTAGGAATAAATGCATTGTTAATAATTTGTTGAATTTAAATTTTGCAATTTTTTTAATTGCAAAATTTAAATCAATGCAATTTGAAATGATTTGTATAATTATTGTCTTCAACCAAATTACTTCAGAAAAAGCAAAAGCAATAGGCTCCAATAAGAATGTTCCCCACTCCCATTTAGAGATATATGCTTACCACAACATTGAACCTTGGGATTACTATTTATAATATATCTCCACCAAAGTGTATTTTATAAAATTGAATCCATTACATGTATTTTTGTTCAATTAACATGTTCAATTATTATATTTTTCAAATATTATATTTCTCTATCCAATCAAATGCAACGACATTAATAATAAATTTAAAAATCAAAATACTATATTTTTGTAATTTTTAGAATTTTAAATTTTGTTAGGGATAAATGCATTTTCAATAATCTATTGAATTCAAATTTTCCAATTTTCTTAATTGTCTCCATTACTCCAATGCAATTTGAAATGATTTTTATAATTCTTGCCTTCAAACAAATTACTTAAAAAAAAGCAAAAGCAATAAACTCTAATAAGAAGATTGCCCACTCCTATCTAGGGATATATGCTTAACACAACATTGAAACTTAGGATTACTATTTATAATATCCATTCAGTAAAGTGTATTTTATACAATTAATTGCATTACCTGTATCTTTAATCAATTAACATATTCAAATATTATATTTTTCACACCAATCAAATTCCATGGCTTTAATAATGAAGTAAAAAACCAAAACATTGCATTTTTGGAATTTTAGAATTTTAGGGTTTTCCACGGACAAATGCATTGTCGATAATCAATTAAATTTAAATTTTGCAATTTTCTTAATTGTCGCCTTTGCCTTAATGCATTTTGAAATAATTTAAATAATTCTTGTCTTCAAACAAATTACTTAAGAAAGAGTAAAAGTAGTGGACTCTAATAAGAAGGTTCCCCACTCCTATCTAAGGATATTTGCTTAACACAACATTGAAACTTGGAATTGCTATTTATAATATTCATCCATTAAAGTGTATTTTATAAAATTGATTCCATTACCTTTATCTTTAACCAATTAAAATATTCAAAAGTTATGTTTTTCGCACTAGTCAAATTCCATGACTTTAATAATAAAGCAAAAAACCAAAACATTGCATTTTTGGAATTTTAGTATTTTAGGTTTTCTAGGGATAAATGCATTGTCAATAATCAATTGAATTTAAATTTTGCAATTTTCTTAAATGTCACCTTTGCCTCAATGCAATTTGAAATGATTTATATAATTCTTGTCTTTAAATAAATTACTTAAGAAGAAGCAAAAGTAATGGACTTTAATAAGAAGGTTCCCCACTCCCATTTAGGGATATATGCCTAACACAACGTTGAAACTTGAGATTGCTATTTACAATATTCATCCACTAAAGTGTATTTTCTACAATTGATTACATTACTTGTATCTTTAATCAATTAACATATTCAAATGTTGTATTTTTCACACTAGTCGAATTCCATGGCTTGAATAACAAAGCAAAAAATGAAAACATTGCATTTTTGGAATTTTAGAATTTTATGGTTTTCTAGGTATAAATGCATTGTCAATAATCAGTTGAATGTAAATTTTGCAATTTTCTTAATTATCGCCTTTGCCTCAATGCAATTTGAAATGATTTGTATAATTCTTGTGTTCAAACAAATTATTTAAGAAAAAGTAAAAGCAGTGCACTTTAATAAGAAGGTTCTCCACTCTCATCTAGGGATATATACTTAACATAACATTGAAGTTTGGTATTGCTATTTATAATATTAATCCACTAAAGTGTATTTTATAAAATTGAGTCCATTACTTGTATTTTTGTTCAATTAACATATTCAAATATTATATTTCTCTTACCAATTAAAAGCAACGAAATTAACAATAAATTTAAAAATCAAATTAATACATTTTTGCAATTTTTAGAATTTTAAAATCTACTAGGGATAAATGCATTGCTAATAATTTGTTGAATTTACATTTTGGAATTTTCTTAATTGTCTCCATTACCTGAATACAATTTGAAATGATTTGTATAATTGTTGTCTTCCAACAAATTAAATAAGAAAAAGCAAAAGCAGTAGACTCTAATAAGAAGATTTCCCACTCCCATCTAGGGATATATGCCTAACACAATGTTGAAACTTGGGATTATTATTTACAATATTCATCCACTAAAGTGTATTTTATAAAATTGAGTCCATTACTTCTATTTTTATTTAATTAACATATTCAAATATTATATATTTCAAATATTATATTTTTCTTAACAATCAAATGCAGCGATATTAACAATAAAGTTATAAATCAAAATATTGCATTTTTGCAATTTTTAGAAATTTAAAATTTGTTAGGAATAAATCTTTTGTGAATAATTTGTTCAATTTTAATTTTGCAATTATCTTAATTGTCTCCATTACCTCAAAGCAATTTGAAATGATTTGTATAATTCTTGTCTTCAAACAAATTACTTAAGAAAAGCAAAAGCAATGGACTCTAATAAGAAGGTTCCCTACTCCTATCTAGGGATATATGTCTGACACAACATTGAAACTTGGGATTATTATTTATAATATTCATCCACTAAAGTGTGTTTTATACAATTGATTCCATTACTTGTATTTTTTTTTTTTCAATTAACATATCCAAATGTTATGGTTTTCACACCAATTAAGTTCCATGACTTTAATAATAAAGCCAATAACCAAAACATTGCATTTTTTGAATTTTAGAATTTTAAGGTTTTTTAGGGATAAATGCATTGTCAATAATCAATTGAATTTAAAATTTGCAATTTCCTTCATTGTCTCTTGTGCCACATTGCAAATTGAAATGATTTATATAATTTTTGCCTACAAACATATTACTTAGGAAAAAGCAAATCCAATGAACTCTAATAAGAAGTTTCCCCACTCCCATCTAGACATATATGCTTCATACAACATTGAATTTTCAAATTGCTATTTATACTATTCATCCATTAAAGTGTATTTTATATAATTGAGTCCATTACTCTTTTTTTATGTCCAATTAACATATTTAAATATTATGTTTTTCTCACCAATCAAATGCAACTACGATAACAATAAATTTGAAAATAAAAACATTGCATTTTTCAATTTTTAGATTTTTAAAAGCTGCTAGGGATAAATGCATAGTCACTAACTAGTTGAATTTCAATTTTGCAATTTTCTTAATTGTCTCCTTTGCCTCAATGCAAATGATTTATATAATTCTTGTCTTCATACAAATTCTTGAGGAAAAAACAAAAGCAATGGACTCTAATAAGAAAGTTCCCCACTCCCATCTAGGGATATATGCTCAATACAACATTGAAACTTGGGATTACTATGTTTAATATTCATCCGTTAAAGTGTATTTTATACAATTGATTCCATTACTTGTATTTTTGTTCAATTAACATATTCAAATGTTATGTCTTTCACACCAATCAAATGTCATGATTTTAATAATAAAGCCAAAAACGAAAAATTTCATTTTTTGAATTTTAGAATTTTAAGGTTTTTTAGAGATAAATACATTGTCAATAATCAGTTGAATTTAAATTTTACAATTTTCTTAATTGTCTCTTATTCCACAATGCAAATTGAAATGATTTATATAATTTTTGCTTACAAACATATTGCTTAGGAAAAAGCAAATGCAATAAACTCTAAGAAGAAGTTTCTCCATTCGCTTCTAGAAATATATGCTTGACACAACATTGAAGTTTTAAATTGTTATATATAATATTCATCTATTAAAGTGTATTTTATACAACTAAGTCCATTACTCTTATTTTTGTTCAATTGAAATTTTCAAATTTTATGTTTTTCTCACCCATCAAATGCAACTGTGTTAACAATAAATTTAAAAATAAAAAAATTACATTTTTTTAGTTTTTAGAATTTCAAAGGCTGGTAGGGATAAATGCATAGTCACTAATCAGTTGAATTTAAATTTTGCAATTTTCTTAATTGTCTCCTTTGCCTCAATGTAATTTGCAATGATTTATATAATTCTTGTCTTCAAACAAATTACCTAAGAAAAAGCAAAAGCAATGCACTCTAATAAAAAGGTTCCTTACTCCCATTTAGGTATATATGCTTGACACAACATTGAAGTTTGGGATTGTTATTTATAATATTCACCCACTAAAGTGTATTTTATACAATTAATTCCATTACTTTTATTTTTATTCAATTAACATATTCAAATGTTATGTTTTTCACACCAAACAAATGCCATGACTTTAATAATAAAGCAAAAAACCAAAACCTTGCAATTTTTTAATTTTAGAATTTTAAGGTTTTCTAGGGATAAATGCATTGTCAATAATCAATTGAATTTAAATTTTGCAATTTTCTTAATTGTCTCCTGTGCCACAATGCAATTTGAAAGGATTTATATAATTTTTGCAAAATTATTACTTAGCAAAAAACAAATGCAATGGACTCTAATAAGAAGTTTCTCCACTCCCTTCTAGAGATATAGGTTTGACACAACACAGAAGTTTCGGATCACTATTTATAATATTCATCCAATAAAATGTATTTTATACAATTGAGTCCATTACTAGTATTTTTGTTCAATTAACATATTCAAATATTATATTTTTCTCACTCATCAAATGCAACAACATTAACAATAAATTTAAAAATGAAAATATTGCATTTTTGCAATTTTTAGAATTTTGAAATCTGCTAAGGATAAATGTATTGTCAATAATTAGTTCAATTTAAATTTTGAAATTTTCTTAATTGTCTCATACGCCATAATGCAATTTGAAATGATTTATATAGTTTTTTCCCACAAACATATTACTTAGGAAAAAGAAAATGCAATGGACTTTAATAAGGAGTTTTCCCACTCCTCTTTATACATATATGCTTAAAACAACAATGAAGCTTGGGATTGCTATTTATAATATTCATCTACTAAAATGTAATTTATACAATTGAGTCTATTATTTTTGTTCAATTAACATATTCAAATATTATATTTTTCTCACCAATCAAATGCAACTGCGTTAACAATAAATATAAAAATAAAAACATTGCATTTTTTAAATTTTTAGAATTTTAAAAGTTGCAAGGGATAAGTGCATATTCAATAAACAATTGAAGTTTGAGATTGCTATTTATAATATTCATCTACTAAAGTGTATTTTATACAATTGAATCCATTACCAATATTTTTGTTCAATTAACATATTCAAATATTATGATTTTCTCACCAATCAAATACAATGACATTAGAAATAAATTTAAAAATCAAAATATTGTATTTTTGCAATTTTAGAAATTTAAAATCTACTACAGATAAATGCATTGTCAATAATCTATTGAATTTAAATTTTACAATTTTCTTAATTGTCTTTTTTGCCACAATGTAATTTGAAATTATTAGCATAATTTTTGCCTATAAACATATTACTTAGAAAAAAGCAAATGCAATGAACTCTAATAAGAAGTTTTTCCACACCCCTCTATATACATATATGCTTGCAACAACAATGAATCTTAGGATTGCTATTTATAATATTTATCGACTAAATTGTATTTTATACAATTGAGTCCATTACTTATATTGTTGTTCAATTAACATATTTAAATATTATATTTTTCTCACCAATCTAATGCAATGACATTGACAATAAATTTTAAAATGAAAATATTGCATTCTTGCAATTTTTAGAATTTTAAAATCTACTAGAGATAAATGCACTGTAAGTAATCTGTTGAATTTAAATTTTGCAATTTTCTTAATTGCAATCTTTGCCTTAATGCAATTTGAAATGATTTATATAATTCTTGTCTTCAAACAAATTACTTAGGAAAAAGTAAAAGTAATGGACTCTAATAAAAAGGTTCCCCACTCCCATCTAAGGATATATGTTTAACACAACATTGAAACTTGGGATTACTATTTATAATATTCATCAACTAAAGTGTATTTTATACAATTGAGTCCATTACTTGTCTTTCTGTTCAATTCATATATTCAAATATTATATTTTTCTCACGAATCAAATGCAACGACACTAATAATAAATTTAAAAATTAAAATATGGCATTTTTGCAATTATAGAATTTTAAAGTCTTCTAGGAATAAATGCATAATCACTAATCAATTGAATTTAGATTTTGCAATTTTCTTAATTGTCTCCTTTGCCTCAATGCATTTTGAAATGATTTATATAATTTTTGCCTACAAACAAATTACTTAGGAAAAAGCAAATGCAATGAATTCTAATAAAAAGTATTCTCACTCCCATCTATACATATATGCTTGAAAGAACAATGAAGCTTGGTATTACTATTTATAATATTCATCCACTAAAGTGTATTTTTATACAATTGAGTCCATTGCTTGTATTTTTGTTCAATTAACATATTCAAATGTTATGTTTTTTAGACCAATCAAATGCCATGACTTTAATAATAACGGAGAAAACCAAAACATTGCATTTTTTGAATTTTAGAATTTTATGGTTTCCTAAAGATAAATGCATTGTCAATAATGAGTTGAATTTAAATTTTTCAAATTTCTTAATTGTCTCTTGTGCGACAATTTAAACATTTTACTAAATGAAAAAGCAAATGCAAATGACTCTAATAAGAAGTTCTCCCACTCCCATCTAGACATATATGCTTAATACATCATTGAAGTTTCAGATTACTATTTATAATATTCGTCCACTAAAGTGTATTTTATACAATTGAGTCTATTACTTGTATTTTTGTTTAATTAATATATTCAAATATTATCTTTTTCCCACCAATCAAATGCAACGACAATAATAATAAATTTAAAAATCAAAATATTGTATTTTTGCAATTTTAGAATTTTAAAGCCTGCAAAGGATAAATGCATTGTGAATCATTTTTTGAATTAAAATTTTGCAATTTTCTTAATTGTCTCCTTCGCCTCAATGCAATTTGAAAACATTTATATAATTTTTATTTTCAAAAATATTACTTAAGGAAGAGCAAATGCAATGAACTCTAATAAGAAGTTTTCCCACTCCCATCTGGAGATATATGCTTGATACATCATTGAAGTTTCATATTGGTATTTTTAATATTCATCCAATAAAGTGTATTTTATACAATTGAGTCCATTACTTGTATTTTTATTCAATTAATATATTCAAATATTATCTTTTTCTCACCAATTAAATGCACCGACATTAACAATAAATTTAAAAATCAAAATATTGCATTATTGCAATTTTAGAATTTTAAAATCTACTAGGGATAAATGCATTGTCAATAATCTATTGAATTAAAATTTTGCAATTTTCATAATTGTGTCCTTTGCCTCAATGCAATTTGAAATAATTTATATAATTTTGGTTTTCAAACATATTACTTAAGAAAAAGACAAAGCAATGCACTCTAATAAGAAGTTTTCCCATTGCCATCTAGAGATATATGCTTGATACAACATTGAAGCTTCACATTGCAATTTATAATATTCATCCACTAAAGTGTATTTTATACAATTGAGTTCATTACTTGTACTTTTGTTGAATTAAAATATTCAAATATTATATTTTTCTGACTAACCAAATGCAACGACATTAGTAATAAATATAAAAATCAAAATATTGCATTTTTGCAATTTTAGAATTTTAAAGTCTGATAGGGGTAAATGCATTGTGAATAATCTATTGATTTAAAATTTTACAATTTTCTTAATTGTCTCCTTCGTCTCAATGCAATTCGAAATGATTTATACAATTTTTGTTTTCAAACATATCACTTAAGAAAAAGCAAACGCAATGGAGTCTAATAAGAAGTTTCACCCTCCATTCTAGAGATATATACTTGATACAACATTAAAGGTTCATATTGCTATTTATAATATTCATCCACTAAAATGTATTTTATATAATTGAGTCCATTACTTGTATTTTTGTTCAATTAGCATATTCAAATATTATATTTTTCTCCGCAATAAAAAGCAGCGACATTAAAAATAAATTTAAAAATCAAAATACTGCATTTTCGCAATTTTAGAATTTTAAAGTCTGCTAGGTATAGATGCATTGTCAATAATCTGTTGAATTAAAATTTTGCAATTTTCTTATTTGTCTCCTTCGCCTCAATGCAATTCGAAATGATTTATATAATTTTTGTTTTCAAAGATATTACTTAAGAAAAAGCAAACGCAATGGAGTCTTATAAGAAGCTTCCCCCTCCCATCTAGAGACATATGCTTGATACAACATTAAAGGTTCATATTGCTATTTATAATATTCATCCACCAAAGTGTATTTTATACAATTGAGTATATTACTTGTATTTTTGTTCAATTAATATAATCAAATATTATATTTTTCTCAGCAATAAAATGCATTATTAACAATACATTTAAAAATCAAAATATTGCATTTTTGCAATTTTAGAATTTTGAAGTCTCCTAGGGATAAATGCATTATGAATAATCTGTTGAATTAAAATTTTGCAATTTTCTTAATTGTCTCCTTCGCCTCAATGCAATTTGAAATGATTTATATAATTTTTATTTTCAAACATATTACTTAAGGAGAAACAAATGCAATGAACTCTAATAAGAGGATTCTCCACTCCCATCTAGAGATATATGCTTAATACATCATTGAAGTTTCAAATTGCAATTTATAATATTCATCCATTAAAGTGTATTTTAATAATTGAGTCCATTACTTGTATTTTTGTTCAATTAAAATATTCAAATATTATATTTTTCTGACCAATCAAATGCAACGACATTAAAAATAAATTTAAAAATCAAAATAGTACATTTTCGCAATTTTAGAATTTTAAAGTCTGCTAGGTATAAATGCATTGTCAATAATCTATTGAATTAAAATTTTGCAATTTTCCTAATCGTCTTCATCGCCTCAATGTAATTCGAAATGATTTATATAATTTTTGTTTTCAAATATATTACTTAAGAAAAAGCAAAAGTAATGGACTATAATAAGAAGTTTCCCCACTCTTATCTAGAGATATATGTTTGATAGAACTTTCAAACTTTAGATTGCTATTTATAATATTCATCCACTAAAGTGTATTTTATACAATTGAGTCCATTACTTGCATTTTTTTCAAATATTATATTTTTCTGACCAATCAAATACAACGACATTAACAACGAATTTAAAAATCAAAATATTACATTTTTGCAATTTTAGAATTTTAAAATCTGCCAGGGATAACTATATTGTCAATAATCTGTTGATTTAAAATTTTGCAATTTTCTTAATTATCTCATTTGCCTCAATGCAATTCAAAATGATTTATATAATTTTTGTTTTAAAACATATTATTTAAGAAAAAGCGAAAGTAATGGACACTAATAAGAAGTTTCCCCACTGCCCTCTAAAAATATATGCTTGATACAATATTAAAATTTCAGATTGCTATTGATAATATTCATCTACGAAAGCGTATTTTATACAATTGAGTCCACTACTTGTATTTCTTTTCCATTTAAGATATTCAAATATTATATTTTACTCATCAATGAAATGCAATGACATTAACAATAAATTTAAAAATCAAAATATTGCATTTCTGCAATTTTAGAATTTTAAAGTCTGCTAGGGATAAATGCATTGTGAATAATCTGTTGAATTAAAATTTTGCAATTTTCTTAATTGTCTCCTTTGCCTCAATGCAATTCAAAATTTTTTATATAATTTTGGTTTTCAAACATATTACTTAAGGAAAAGTAAATGCAATGGACTCTAATAAGAAGTTTCGCCACTGCCATCTAGAGATATATGCTTGATACAATGTTAAAACTTCAAATTGCTATTTATAATATTTATCTACTAAAGTGTATTTTATACAATTGAGTCCATTACTTATATTTTTGTTCAATTAACATAATCAAATATTATATTTTTCTCAACAATCAAATGCAACAACACTAATAATAAATTTAAAAATCAAAATATTGCATTTTTGCAATTTTAGAATTTTACAGTTTGCTTGGGATAAATGTATTGTCAATAATCTGTTAAATTAAAATTTTACAATTTTCTTAACTGTCTCCTTTGCCTCAATGCAATTCGAAATGATTTATATAATTTTTGTTTTCAAACATATTACTTAAGAAAAAGCAAATGCAATGGAGTCTAATAAGAAATTTCCCCCAGCCATCTAGAGATATATGCTTGATACAACAATAAAACTTCATATTGTTATTTATAATATGCATCCACCAAAGTGTATTTTATACAACCGAGCCCATTACTTGCATTTTTTTTTTCAAATATTATATTTTTCTGACCAATCAAATACAACAATATTAACAACAAATTTAAAAATCAAAATATCGCATTTTTGCAATTTTAGAATTTTAAAGTATCCTAAGGATAAATGCATTGTGAATAATCTATTGAATTAAAATTTTGCAATTTTCTTAATTGTCTCCTTTACCTCAATGCAATTAGAAAAGATTTATATAATTTTTATTTTCAAACATATTACTTAAGAGAAAGAAAAAGCAATGGAGTCTAATAAGAAGTTTCCCCACTACCATTTAAAAATATATGCTTGATACAACATTGAAGTTTTAGATTGCTATTTATAATATTCATCCACGAAAGTGTATTTTATACAATTAAGTCCATTACTTGTATTTTTTTTCATTTAAGATATTCAAATATTATATTTTACTCATCAACCAAATGCAACGACATTAACAATAAATTTAAACCCAAAATATTGCATTTCTGCAATTTTAGAATTTTAAAGTCTTCTAGGGATAAATGCATTGTGAATAATCTGTTGAATTAAAATTTTGAAATTTCTTAATTGTCTCCTTTGCCTCAATGCAATTCAAAATGATTTATATAATTTTGGTTTTCAAACATATTACTTAAGAAAAAGAAAAAGCAATGGACTCTAATAAGAAGTTTCCCCATTGTCATTTAGAGATATATGGTTGATACAACATTGAAGCTTCACATTACAATTTATAATATTCATCCACTAAAGTGTATTTTATATAATTGAGTTCATTACTTGTATTTTTGTTCAATTAAAATATTCAAATATTATATTTTTCTGACTAACCAAATGCAACGACTTTAGTAATAAATATAAAAATCAAAATATTGCATTTTTACAATTATAGAAATTTAAAGTCTGATAGGGATAAATATATTGTGAATAATTTGTTGAATCAAAATTTTGCAATTTTCTTAATTGTCTCCTTCGCCTCAATGCAATTTGAAAAGAAGTTATATAATTTTTATTTTCAAAAATAATATTCAAGGAAAAGTAAATGCAATGGACTCTAATAAGAAGTTTCCCCACCCCCATCTAGCGATATATGCTTGATACATTATTGAAGTCTAAGATTGCTATTTTTAATATTCATCCACTAAAGTGTATTTTATACAATTGAGTCCATTACTTGTATTTTTGTTCAATTAACATATTCAAATATTATCTTTTTCCCACCAATCAAATGCAACAACATAAACAATAAATTTAAAAATCAAAATATTGCATTATCGCAATGTAGAATTTTAAAATCTACTATGGATAAATGCATTGTCAATAATCTGTTGAATTAAAATTTTGCAATTTTCTTAATTGTCTCCTTTGCCTCAATGCAATACGAAATGATTTATATAACTTTTGTTATGAAACATATTACTTAAGAAAAAGCAAAAGTAATGGACTATAATAAGAAGTTTCCCCACTCCCGTCTAGAGATATATGCTTGAGACAACACTAAAGCTTCACATTGCAATTGATAATATTCATCCACTAAAGTGTATTTTATAAAATTGAGTCCATTACTTGTATTTTTGTTCAATTAAAATAATCAAATATTATAATTTTCTGACTAATCAAATGCAACGACATTAGCAATAAATTTAAAAATCAAAATATTGCATTTTTGTAATTTTAGAATTTTAAAGTCTGCAAGGGATAAATGCATTGGGAATAATCTGTTGAATTAAAATTTTGCAATTTTCTTAATTGTCTCCTTTGACTCAATGCAATTTGAAAAGATTTATATAATTTTTATTTTCAAAAATATTACTTAAGGAAAAGCAAATGCAATGGACTATAATAAGAAATTTCCCTACTCCCACTCCCATCAATTTCCTTAATTGTGTCGTCGGCATCAATGCAATCCAAAATGATTTATATAATTTTCATTATCAAGCATATTACTTATGAGAAAGTAAAAGCAATGGACTCTAATGAGAAGTTTACCACTCCCATCGAGAGATGTATACTTGATACAACATTGAAACTTTAGATTACTATTTTTAATATTCATCCACTAAAGTGTATTTTATAAAATTGAGTCCATTACTTGTATTTTTGTTCAATTAAAATATTCAAATATTATATTTTTCTAACCAATCAAATGCAACGACATTAACAATAAATTTAAAAATCAAAATATTGCATTTTTGCAATTTTAGA
Source organism: Bruguiera gymnorhiza (assembly GCA_020883675.1). Classification (NCBI taxonomy): domain Eukaryota; kingdom Viridiplantae; phylum Streptophyta; class Magnoliopsida; order Malpighiales; family Rhizophoraceae; genus Bruguiera; species Bruguiera gymnorhiza. Next base: position 519,952 of record JAIRCJ010001054.1, on the reverse strand, counting down.
ATTTTAATGTATGTTAGGGATAAATGCATTGTCAACAATCTGTTGAATTAAAATTTTGTAATTTTCTTAATTTTCTCATTCGCCTCAATGCAATTCGAAAAGATTTCTATAATTTTGGTTTTGAAACATATTACTTAAGAAAAAAAAAAAAGCAATAGACTCTAATAAGAAGTTTCCTCACTGCCATCTAGAGATATATTCTTGATACACCATTGGAGCTTCACATTACAATTGATAATATTCATCCACTAAAGTGTATTTTATTTAATTGAATCCATTACTTATAATATTTTTGTTTAATTAAAATATTCAAATGTTATATTTCTCTAACTAATCAAATGCCACGACATTAGTAATAAATATAAAAGTCAAAATATTGCATTTTTGTCATTTTAGAATTTTAAAGTCTGTTAGGAATAAATGCATTGTTAATAATCTGTTGAATTAAAATTTTTCAATTTCCTCAATTGTGTCCTTGGCATCAATGCAATTCGAAATGATTTATATAATTTTGGTTATCAAGCATATTACTTATGAGAAAGTAAAAGCAATGGGCTCTAATGAGAAGTTTACCCACTCCCATCGAGAGAGATATGCTTGATACAACATTGAAACTTTAGATTGCTATTTAGATTATTCATCCACTAAAGTGTATTTTATACAATTGAGTCCATTACTTGTATTTTTGTTGAATTAAAATATTCAAATATTATATTTTTCTAACCAATCAAATGCAACAACATTAACAATAAATTTAAAAATCAAAATATTGCATTTTTGCAATTTTAAAATTTTAAAGTCTATTAGGGATAAATGCATTGGCAATAATCTACTAAATTAAAATTTTGCAATTTTCTTAATTTTCTCCTTTGCCTCAATGCAATTCGAAAAGATTTCAAGAATCTTGGTTTTCAAACATATTACTTAAGAAAAAAAGAAAAGCAGTGGACTCTAATAAAAAGTTTCCCCACTGCCATCTAGAGATATATGCTTGATACACCATTGGAGCTTCACATTACAATTGATAGTATTCATCCACTAAAGTGTATTTTATACAATTGAGTCCATTACTTGTATTTTTGTTCAATTAAAATATTCAAATATTATATTTTTTTGACTAATCAAATGCGATGATATTAGTAATAAATATAAAAATCAAAATATTGCATTTTTGTAATTTTAGAATTTTAAAGTCTGCTACGGATAAATGCATGGTTAATAATTTGTTCAATTAAAATTTTTTTCAATTTCCTTAATTGTGTCCTTGGCATCAATGCAATCCGAAATGATTTATGTAATTTTGGTTATCAAGCATATTACTTATGAGAAAGTAAAAGCAATGGACTCTAATGAGAAGTTTACCCACTCCCATCAAGAGATGTATGCTTGATACACCATTGAAACTTTAGATTGCTATTTATAATATTCATCCACTAAAGTGTATTTTATATAATTAAGTCCATTATTTGTATTTTTGTTCAATTAAAATATCAAATATTATATTTTCTAACTAATCACTACAATGACATTAATAATAAATTTAAAAATCAAAATATTGCATTTTTGCAATTTTAGAATTTTAAAGTTTGCTAAGGATTAATGCATTGTCAATAATCTGTTGAATTAAAATTTTGCAATTTTCTTAATTGTCTCCTTTGCCTCAATGCAATTCTAAATGATTTATATAATTTTGGTTTTCAAACATATTACTTAAGAAAAAGAAAAAGCAATGGACCCTAATAAGATGTTTCCCCACTACCATCAAGAGATATATGCTTGATACAACATTAAAACTTCAAATAGCTATTTATAATATTCATCCTCTAAAGTGTATTTTATACAATTGAGTCCATTACTTATATTTTTGTTCAATTAACATAATCAAATATCATATTTTTCTCAACAATCAAATGTAACAACATTAACAACAAATTTAAGAATCAAAATATTGCATTTTTCCAATTTTAGAATTTTAAAATTTGCTAGGGATAAATGCATCGTGAATAATCTTTTGAATTAAAATTTTTCAATTTTCTTAATTCTCTCCTTTGCCTCAATGCAATTCAAAACGATTAATATAATTTTTGTCATTAAACATATTACTTATGAAAAAGCAAAAGCAATGGACTGTAATAAGAAGTTTCTGCACTCCCATCTAGAGATATATGCTTCATAAAACATTGAAGCTTCAGATTCTTTTTATAATATTCATCCACAAATGTGTATTTTATACAATTGAGTCCATTACTTGTATTTTTGTTCAATTAACATAGTGAAATATAATATTTTTCTCAGTAATGAAATGCAACTACATTAACAATATATTTAAAAATCAAAATTGTGTTTTCACAAATTTTGAATTTTAAAGTTTGCTAGGGATAAATACATTGTTAAAAATCTATTTAATTAAAATTTTGCAATTTTCTTAATTGTCTTCTTTGCCTGAATGCAATTCCAAATGATTTATATAATTTTTGTTTTCAAACATATTGCTTAAGAAAAAGCAAAAGTAATAGGCTCTAATTAGAAGTTTTCTCACTCCCATCTAGAGATATATGCTTTATACAACATTGAAACTTCATATTACTATTTATAATATTCATCCACTAAAGTCCATTTTATATAATTGAGTCCACTACTTGTAACTTTTTTTTCAATTAAACTATTCAAATATTATTTTTTTTTCTAATCAATCAAATGCAACGACATTAACAATAAATTTAAAAATCAAAATACTGCATTTTCACAATTTTAGAATTTTAAAGTTAGGTAGGTATAAATGCATAGTCAATAATCTGTTGAATTAAAATTTTGCAATTTTCTTAACTGTCTCCATGACCTCAATGTAATTCGAAATGATTTATATAATTTTTGTTTTCAAACATATCATTTAAGAAAAAGAAAAAGTAATGGACTCTAATAAGAAGTTTTCCCACTCCTATCTAGAGATATATGTTTGATACAACATTGAAACTTTAGATTGCTATTTATAATATTCATCCACTAAAGTGTATTTTATAGTAATGGACTCTAATAAGAACTTTTCCCACTCCCATCTAGAGATATATGTTTGATACAACATTGAAACTTTAGATTGCTATTAATAATATTCATCCACTAAAGTGTATTTTATAGTAATGGACTTTAATAAGAAGTTTCCCCACTCTCATCTAGAGATATATGCTTGATATAACATTGAAACTTCATATTGCTATTTATAATATTCATCCATGAAACCGTATTTTATACAATTGAGTCCATTACTTGAATTTTTGTTCAATTAACATATTCAAATTTTATATTTTCCATATCAATCAAATGCAACGACATTAATAATAAATTTAAAAATCAAAATATTGCATTTTTGCAATTTTAGAATTTTAAAGTCTGCAAGGGATAAATGTATTGTCAATAATTTGTTGACTTAAAATTTTGCAATTTCCTTAATTGTCTCCTTTGCCTCAATGTAATTCGAAATGATTTATATAATATTTGTTTTGAAACATATTACTTAAGAAAAATTAAAAGTAATGGGCTCTAATAAGAAGTTTCCCCACTCTCATCTAGAGATATATGCATGATACAACATTGAAGCTTCAAATTTCTATTTATAAGATTCATCCACGAAAGCGTATTTTATACAATTGAGTCCATTACTTATATTTTTGTTCAATTAACATATTCAAATTTTATATTTTCCATATCAATCAAATGCAACGACATTAATAATAAATTTAAAAATCAAAATATTGCATTTTTGCAATTTTAGAATTTTAAAGTCTGCAAGGGATAAATGTATTGTCAATAATCTGTTGACTTAAAATTTTGCAATTTTCTTAATTGTCTCCTTTGCCTCAATGTAATTCGAAATGATTTATATAATTTTTTTTTCAAACAAATTACTTAAGAGAAAGTCAAAGCAAGGGACTCTGATAAGAAGTTTCCCTACTGCCATATAGAGATATATGCATGATACAACATTGAAGTTTCAAATTGTTATTTATAAGATTCATCCATGAAAGCGTATTTTATACAATTGAGTATTACTTGTATTTTTGTTCAATTAACATATTCAAATATTATATTTTTCTCAGTAATCAAATGCAACGACATTAACAATAAATTTAAAATTCAAAATATTGCATTTTTGCAATTTTAAAAATTTTAAGGTCTGCTAGGTATAAATGCATTGTCAATAATTTGTTGAATTAAAATTTTGCAATTTTCTTAATTATCTCCATTTCCTTAATGCAATTTGAAATGATTTATATAATTTTTTTTCAAACATATTACTTAGGAAAATTCAAAATATATCATTTTCCCAATTTTAGAATTTTAAAGTCTAATATGGATAAATGCATTGTCAATAATCTGTTGAACTAAAATTTTGCAATTTTCTTAATTGTCTCCATTGCCTCAATGCAATTTGAAAAGATTTATATAATTTTTGTTTTCAAATATATTATTGAGGAAAAATGAAAAGTAATGGACTCTAATAAGAAATTTCCCCACTCCCATCTAGAGATATCTGCTTGAGACAACATCGAAACTTCATATTGCTATTTTTAATATTCATCCACTAAAGTGTATTTTATACAATTGAGTCTATTACTTGTATTTTTATTCAATTAACATATTCAAATATTATCTTTTCCCCACCAATGAAATACAACGACATTAACAATAAATTTAAAAATCAAAATATTACATTATTGCAATTTTAGAATTTTAAAATCTGCTAGGGATAAATGCATTATCAATAATCTGTTTAATTAAATTTTTGCAATGTTTTTAATTGTCTCCTTTGCCTCAATGCAATTCAAAATGATTTATATAACTTTTGTTATGAAACATATTACTCAACAAAAAGGAAAAGTAATGGACTCTAATAAAAAGTTTCCCCACTCTCATCTAGAGATATATGTTTGATACAACATTGAAATTTCAAATTGCAATTTATAATATTCACCCACTAAAGTGTATTTTATACAATTGAGTCCATTACTTACATTTTTTTTTCAAATATTATATTTTTCTGACCAATCAAATACAACGACATTAATAACAAATTTAAAAATCAAAATATTGCATTTTTGCCATTTTAGAATTTTAAATTCTGCTAGGGATAAATATATTGTCAATAATCTGTTAATTTAAAATTTTACAATTTTCTTAATTCTCTCCTTTGCCTCAATGCAATTCGAAACCATTTATATAATTTTTGTCATCAAACATATTACTTATGAAAAGGCAAAAGCAATGGACTGTAATAAGAAGTTTCCGCACTTCCATCTAAAGATATATGCTTCATATAACATTGAAGTTTCAGATTGCTTTTTATAATATTCATCCACAAATGTGTGTTTTATACAATTGAGTCCATTACTTGTATTTTTGTTCAATTAACATAGTGAAATATAATATTTTCTCAGTAATAAAATGCAAAGACATTAACAATATATTTCAAAATCAAAATTGCTAATTAAAATTTTACAATTTTCTTAATTGTCTTCTTTGCCTGAATGCAATTCCAAATGATTTATATAATTTTTGTTTTCAAACATATTGCTTAAGAAAAAGCAAAAGTAATAGGCTCTAATAAGAAGTTTCCCCACTCCCATCTAGAGATATATGCTCGATACAACACTCAAACTTCATATTACTATTTATAATATTCATCTACTAAAGTGCATTTTATATAATTGAGTCCACTACTTGTAACTTTTTTTTCAATTAAACTATTCAAATATTATTTATTTTCTAACCAATCAAATGTAACGATATTAATAATAAATTGAAAAATCAAAATACTACATTTTCACAATTTTAGAATTTTAAAGTTAGGTAAGTATAAATGCATTGTTAATAATTTGTTAAATTAAAATTTTGCAATTTTCTTAACTATCTCCATCACCTCAATGCAATTCGAAATGATTTATATAATTTTTATTTTTAAACATATCACTTAGGAAAAAGCAAAAGTAATAGACTTTAATAAGAAGTTTCCTTTCTCTCATCTAGAGATATATGCTTGATACAACATTAAAATTTCAGATTACTATTTATAATATTTATCCACGAAAGCGTATTTTATACAATTGAGTCCATCACTTGTATTTTTGTTCAATTAATATATTCAAATATTATATTTTCCTCATTAATCAAATGGAACAACATTAACAATAAATTTAAAAATCAAAATATTGCATTTTTGCAATTTTAGAATTTTAAAGTCAGCTAAGGATAAATGCATTGTGAATAATCTGTTGAATTAAAATTTTGCAATTTTCTTAATTGTCTCTTTCGCCTCAATGCAATTTGAAAAAATTTATATAATTTTTATTTTTCAAACATATTACTTAGGAAAAATCAAAATATATCATTTTCCCAACTTTAGAATTTTAAACTCTAATAGGGATAAATGCATTGTCAATAATCTATAGAACAAAAATTTTGCAATTTTTTTAATTGTCTCCTTTGCCTCAATGCAATTCAAAAAGATTTATATAATTTTTGTTTTCAAACATATTACTAAGGAAAAAGCAAAAGTAATCAACTCTAATAAGAAGTTTTCCCACTCCCATCTAGAGATATATGCTTGATACGACATTCAAGTTTCAGATTGCTCTTTATAATATTCATGCAATAAAGGGTATTTTATACAATTGAGTCCATTTCTTGTATTTTTGTTCAATTAAAATATTCAAATATTATATTTTTCTCAACAATCAAATGCAACGACATTAACGACAAATTTAAAAATCAACATATTGCGTTTTTGCAATTTTAGAATTTTAAAGTCTGCTAGGGATAAATACATTGTTAATAATTGGGTGAATTAAAATTTTGCAATTTTCTTAACTACCTCCTTTGCCTCAAAGCAATTTTGTTTTGAAACATATGACTCAAGAAAAACCAAAAGTAATGGACTCTAATAAGAAGTTTCCCCACTCTCATATAGAGATATATGCTTGATACAATATTAAAGCTTCAAATTGCTATTTATAATATTCTTCCATGAAAGCGTATTTTATACAATTAAGTCCATTACTTGAATTTTTGTTCAATTAACATATTCAAATTTTATATTTTCCACATCAATCAAATGCAATGAGATTAACAATAAATTTAAAAATCAAAATATTGCATTTTTGCAATTTTAGAATTTTAAAGCTTGCTAAGGATAAATGTATTGTTAATAATCTGTTGAATTAAAATTTTACAATTTTCTAAATTGTCTCTTTTGCCTCAATGCAATTCAAAATGATTTATATAATTTTTGTTTTCAAACAAATTACTTAAGAGAAAGCAAAAGGAAGGGACTCTAATAAGAAGATTCCCGACTGCCATTTAGAGATATATGCATGATACAACATTGAAGTTTCAAATTGCAATTTATAATATTCATCCACTAAAGTGTATTTTATACAATTAAGTCCATTACTTGTATTTTTGTTCAATTAACATATTCAAATATTATATTTTTCTCAGTAATCAAATGCAACGACATTAATAATAAATTTAAAACATCAAAATACTACATTTTCGCAATTTTAGAATTTTAAAATCTGCTAGGTATAAATGCATTGTCAATAATCTGTTGAATTAAAATTTTGCAATTTTCTTAATTGCCTCCATCACCTTAATGCAATTCAAAATGATTTATATAATTTTTGTTTTCAAACATTTTACTTAAGAAAAAGAAAAAGTAATGGACTCCAATAAGAAGTTTCCCCACTCTCATCTAGAGATATATGCTTCATAGAACATTGAAACTTCAGATTGTTATTTATAATATTCATCTACTACAGTGTATTTTATACAATTAAGTCCATTACTTGTATTTTTGTTCAATTAATATATTGAAATATTATATTTTTCTCAGTAATCAAATGCAACAATATTAACAATAAATTTAAAAAATCAAAATACTACATTTTCGCAATTTTAGAATTTTAAAGTCTACTAGGTATAAATGGATTGTCAATAATCTGTTGAATTAAAATTTTGCAATTTTCTTAATTGTCTCCATTGCCTCAATGCAATTCGAAATGATTTACATAATTTTTTTTCAAACATATTACTTAGGAAAAATCAAAAGTAATGGACTCTAATAAGAAGTTTCCCCACTCCCATCTCGAGATATTTGCTTGATACAACATTGAAATTTCGGATTGCTATTTATTATATTCATACACTAAAGTATATTTTATACAATTGAGCCCATTAGTATTTTTATTATATTAAAATATTCAAATATTATATTTTTCTCAGCAATCAAATGCAACAACATTAACGACAAATTTAAAAATCAACATATTGCATTTTTGCAATTTTAGAATTTTAAAGTCTGCTAGGGATAAATGCATTGTCAATAATTTGTTGAATTAAAATTTTACAATTTTCTTAACTGTCTCCTTTGCCTTAATGTAATTCAAAATGATTTATATAATTTTTGTTTTCATACATATTACTTGAGAAAAAGCAAAGGTAATGGACTTTAATAAAAAGTTTCCCCAGTCCCATCTAGAGATATGTGCTTGATATGACATTGAAGCTTAGATTGCTCTTTATAATATTCATCCAGTAAAGTGTATTTTATACAATTGAGTCCATTACTTGTATTTTTGTTCAATTAAAATATTCAAATATTATATTTTTCTCAGCAATCAAATGCAATGACATTGACAACAATTTTAAAAATCAACATATTGCATTTTTGCAATTTTAGAATCTGCTAGGGATAAATGTATTGTTAATAATCTATTGAATTAAAATTTTGCAATTTTCTTGCCTCAATGCAATTTGAAATGATTTATATAATTTTTGTTTTGAAACATATTACTCAAGAAAAAGCAAAAGTAATGGACTCTAATAAGAAGTTTCCCCATTCTCATCTAGAGATATATGCTTGATACAACATTAAAACTTTAGATTGATATTTATAATATTCTTCCACGAAAGCGTATTTCATACAATTAAGTCCATTACTTGAATTTTTGTTCAATTAACATATTCAAATTTTAAATCAATTTTTGTTTTCAAACATAACAGGTAAGAAAAAGCAAAAGTAATGGACTCTAATATGAAGTTTTCTGACTCCTATCTAGAGATATTTGTTTGATACAATATTGAAACTCCAGATTGTTATTTATAATATTCATCCATTAAAGTGAATTTTATATAATTGAATCCATTACTTGTATTTTTTTTCAATTAAAATATTCAAATGTTATATTTTTTTGACCAATCAAATGCAACCACATTAAGAAAAAATTTAGAAATCAAAATATTTCATTTTTGTAATTTTACAATTTTAAACTCTACCAGAGTTAAATGTATTGTCAATAATCTGTTGTCTTAAAATTTTGCAATTTTCTTAATTGTCTCTTTTACCTCAATGCAATTCGAAATGATTTTCATAATTTTTGTCTTCAAACATATTACTTAAGAAAAAGCAAAAGTAATGGACTTTAATAAGAAGTTTCCCCACTCCCATGTAGAGATATATGTTTGATAGAACATTGAACCTGCAGATTGCTATTTATAATATTCATCCACTAAAGTGTATTTTATACAATTGAGTCCATTACTTGCATTTTTTTTTCAATTAAAATATTCAAATATTATATTTTTCTGACCAATCAAATGCAACCACATTAACAAAAAATTTAACAATCAAAATGATGCATTTTTGTAATTTTTTAATTTTAAAGCCTACTAGAGTTAAATGTATTGTCAATAATTTGTTGTCTTAAAATTTTGCAATTTCCTTAATTATCTCCTTTGCCTCAATGCAATTCGAAATGATTTATATATTTTTTGTTTTCAAACATAATACGTAAGAAAAAGTAAAAGTAATGGACACTAATATGAAGTTTTCTGACTCCTATCTCGAGATATATGTTTGATACAAAATTGAAACTCTAGATTACTATTTATAATATTTACCCACTAAAGTGTATTTTATACAATTGAGTTCATTACTTGCACTTTTTTTTCAATTAAAATATTAAAATATTTTATTTTTCTAACCAATCAAATGCAACGACATTAACAAAAAATTTAAAAATCAAAATATTGCATTTTTCTAATTTTACAATTTTAAAATCTGTTAGGGATAAATGTATTGTCAAAAATCTGTTGTCTTAAAATTTTGCAATTTTCTTAATTGTCTCCTTCGCCTCAATGCAATTCAAAATGATTTACATAATTTTTGTTTTCAAACATATTACTTAAGAAAAAGCAAAAGTAATCGACTCTACTAAGAAGTTTCCCCACTCCCATCTAGAGATATATGTCTGATACAACATTGAAACTGCAAATTGCTATTTATAATATTTGTCCCCTAAAGTGTATTTTATACAATTGGATCCATTACTTGTATTTTTGTTCAATTAACATATTCAAATATTATATTTTTCTCAACAATCAAATGCAACGACATTAACAATAAATCTAAAAGTCAAAATATTTCATTTTTGAAATTTTATAATTTTAAAATCTACTAGGGATAAATGTATTGTCAATAATCTATTGTCTTAAAATTTTGCAATTTTCTTAATTGTCTCTATTGCCTCAATGCAATTTGAAATGATTTACATAATTTTTGTTTTCAAACATATTATTTAAGAAAGAGGAAAAGTAATAGAGTCTAATAAGAAGTTTCCTCACTCGCATCTAGAGATATATGCTTGATACAACATTGAAACTACAGATTGCTATTTATAATATTCATCTACTAAAGCATATTTTATACAATTGAGTCCATTACTTGTATTTTTTTTATTAAAATATTCATATATTATATTTTCGTGACCAATTAAAAGCAATGACATTAATAATAACTTGATAAATCCAAATATTGCAATTTTGCAATTGTAGAATTTTAAAGTTTGCTAGGGATAAATGTATTGTTAATAATTTGTTGAATTAAAATTTTGTAATTATCTCAATTGTCTCCTTTCCCTCAATGCAATTTGGAATGATTTATATAATTTTTGTTATTAAACATATTACTTATGAAAAAGTAAAAGTAATGGACTCTAAAGATATAAGCTTGATATAACATTGAAGTTTTAGATTGCTATTTATAATATTCATCCATTAAAGTGTATTTTATATAATTTAGGCCATTAATTGTATTTTTATTGAATTAACATATTCAAATATTGTATTTTCTCAGCAATCAAATGCAAAGATATTAACAATAAATTTAAAATTTAAAATATTGCATTTTTGCAATTTTAGAATTTTAAAATGCGCTAGGGATAAGTGTATTGTCAATAATCTGCTAAATTAAAATTTTGCATTGTTGTTCCCACAGCCTTGTATGGGTTGTAATTGTTGGCAACTAGGGTTAAGTGTGCAAGAGAGTAAAGTCATATGGAAGGGCAGTAAAGTCACATGGAAGGGCAAGAAAGTAAATCTGCCGCGTAAGGGCAAGAACGTAAATCCGCCATGTAAGCCCTATTAGGGTTTTATGGAAGAGAGTATATAAAGGCCTTGGAAGACAAAACTAGGGCAGAGGGCCAACACAATTGAATAAACAGCAACCCTACAGCAACCGGCCAAAAGGAAGAGAGAGCAGAACGGCAAGAGATCAGAAACAACACCACCAAGAGAGCAAACCAGAAACGTCACCACCGGGAGAGCAAACCAGAACGTGCAACCTCCTGCAAGCAAACCAGAAACACGTCCTGCAAGCAAACCAGAAACACGTCCTGCAAGCAAACCAGAAACACATCCTGCAGGCAAACCAGAAACGCCTCCTGCAAGCAAACCAGAAACACATCCTGCAACCAAACCAGAAACGCACAACCAGCAAGAGGAGAAATAAGAAACAGACCACCCGGAAGAGAAGACAGCAGACCTGGTATCCGTGAGACCACCCGGAAGAGAAGACAGCAGACTAGAAGCGTGAGGCAGGCCGAGAGACGTGAACCAGAAAAACCAGTAGTGTGAGGCAGGCCAAGAGACGTGAAATAGCAGACCAGGAGTGTGAGACCAGAACGTGCAACGGCGTGACTGATCAGAAGCGTGGGGCAGGCTGTGAGACGTGAAACGGCAGACCAGAAGCTTGAGTGCAAGCTGTGAAACCGTGAGACGGTGAAAGCAGGAGCTGTGTGAGACAACCTAGAGAAGGAATTTGGCGAAGCATCAGAAAGAACTCAACGTATTTCTAGATTTCTTCAAGAGAGGTTAGAGAGCGTTGCGGTGAACTTCTAAGCGGCAGTGGAGCAGCCTTTCAATTCAACAGAGGCAAGACAAGCTAGAAGAAGAGTAGACACAGTAAGTGACACTCTTTGTATTGTACTTGCTTAGTAATTGCAATAGTGAAAGGAGCAGAAGATTAAGACATCCATTGTAACTATAATTCTCAAGTATAGTGGATAGTCTCGGTAAGGGAGAGTCCCTACCACCGTGGATGTACGTCACGTTGACGGAACCACGTAAATCTCGTGTGTCCTTATTTTGCTTTACATTCTGTGTTTTGAATTAAGTTGTGAACGCAGCTAAAGTATCAGCCAACCCATAACCTAACGAAGACCTAAACAAGAACATCCGAATTGTCTATTAGGCAAGGTGTCTGAAAGGTGACTTTGGGGACTATTGTGATTAGTAGGTAGCAATAGATCTACCTTAGTCGAATCTGAGAAAGAGTTCGCTTTTAAGAAGAGATTGAAGTTGTTCACTTTCCTGCGAATTGTGAATTGTGGTGATACTGATTCACCCCCTTCTCAGTATCACAAACTAGTAGATCCTAGGGTGAAGTTGGGAACTTCATGCAATTTTCTTAATTGTCTCCTTTGCCTGTTTTCAAACATATTACGTAAGAAAAAGCAAAAGTAATGGACACTAATATGAAGTTTTCTGACTCCTATCTAGAGATATTTGTTTCATACAAAATTGAAACTCCAGATTGCTATTTATAATATTCATCCACTAAAGTGTATTTTATATAATTGAGTCCATTACTTGCACTTTTTTTTCAATTAAAATATTAAAATATTTTATTTTTCTAACCAATAAAATGCAACGACATTAACAAAAAATTTAAAAATCAAAATATTTCATTTTTCTAATTTTACAATTTTAAAATCTATTAGGGATAGTATTGTCAATAATCTGTTGTCTTAAAACTTTGCAATTTTCTTAATTGTCTCTTTTGTCTCAACGCAATTCAAAATGATTTACATAATTTTTGTTTTCAAACATATTACTTAAGAAAAAGCAAAAGTAATAGACTCTACTAAAAAGTTTCCCTACTCCCATCTAGAAATATATGTCTGATACAACATTGAAACCGTAGATTGCTATTTATAATATTCATTCCCTAAAGTGTATTTTATACAATTGGGTCCATTAGTTATATTTTTGTTCAATTAACATATTCAAATATTATATTTTTCTCAACAATCAAATGCAACGACATTAACAAAAAATTTAAAAATCAAAATATTTCATTTTTCTAATTTTACAATTTTAAAATCTATTAGGGATAGTATTGTCAATAATCTGTTGTCTTAAAACTTTGCAATTTTCTTAATTGTCTCTTTTGTCTCAACGCAATTCAAAATGATTTACATAATTTTTGTTTTCAAACATATTACTTAAGAAAAAGCAAAAGTAATAGACTCTACTAAAAAGTTTCCCTACTCCCATCTAGAAATATATGTCTGATACAACATTGAAACCGTAGATTGCTATTTATAATATTCATTCCCTAAAGTGTATTTTATACAATTGGGTCCATTAGTTATATTTTTGTTCAATTAACATATTCAAATATTATATTTTTCTCAACAATCAAATGCAACGACATTAACAAAAAATTTAAAAATCAAAATATTTCATTTTTCTAATTTTACAATTTTAAAATCTATTAGGGATAGTATTGTCAATAATCTGTTGTCTTAAAACTTTGCAATTTTCTTAATTGTCTCTTTTGTCTCAACGCAATTCAAAATGATTTACATAATTTTTGTTTTCAAACATATTACTTAAGAAAAAGCAAAAGTAATAGACTCTACTAAAAAGTTTCCCTACTCCCATCTAGAAATATATGTCTGATACAACATTGAAACCGTAGATTGCTATTTATAATATTCATTCCCTAAAGTGTATTTTATACAATTGGGTCCATTAGTTATATTTTTGTTCAATTAACATATTCAAATATTATATTTTTCTCAACAATCAAATGCAACGACATTAACAATAAATCTAAAAGTCAAAATATTGCATTTTTGCAATTTTATAATTTTAAAATCTGTTAGGGATAAATGTATTGTTAATAATCTGTTGTTTTAAAATTTTGCAATTTTCTTAATTGTCTTTATTGCCTCAACGCAATTTGAAATGATTTACATAATTTTTGTTTTCAAACATATTATTTAAGAAAGAGGCAAAGTAATAGAGTATAATAAGAAGTTTCCTCACTCCCATCTAGAGATATATGTTTCATACAACATTGAAACTGTAGATTGCTATTTATAATATTCATCTCCTAAAGTGTATTTTATACAATTGAGTCCATTACTTGTATTTTTTTATTAAAATATTCAAATATTATATTTTCGTGACCAATTAAAAGCAACGACATTAACAATAAATTGATAAATCCAAATATTGCATTTTTGCAATTGTAGAATTTTAAAGTTTACTAGGGATAAATGTATTCTTAATAATTTGTTGAATTAAAATTTTGCAATTATCTCAATTGTCTCCTTTCCCTCAATGTAATTTGGAATGATTTATATAATTTTTGTTATTAAACATATTACTTATGAAAAAGCAAAAGTAATGGACTCTAAAGATATAAGCTTGATACAACATTGAAGTTTCAAATTGCTATTTATAATATTCATCCATTAAAGTGTATTTTATATAATTTAGGCCATTAATTGTATTTTTATTGAATTAACATATTCAAATATTGTATTTTCTCAGCAATCAAATGCAAAGATATTAACAATAAATTTAAAATTTAAAATATTGCATTTTTGCAATTTTAGAATTTTAAAATGCGCTAGGGATAAGTGTATTGTCAATAATCTGCTAAATTAAAATTTTGCAATTTTCTTAATTGTCTCCTTTGCCTCAATGCAATTCGAAATGATTTATATATTTTTTGTTTTCAAACATATTACGTAAGAAAAAGCAAAAGTAATGGACACTGATATGAAGTTTTCTGATTCCTATCTAGAGATATTTGTTTCATACAAAATTGAAACTCCAGATTGTTATTTATAATATTCATCCACTAAAGTATATTTTATATAATTGAGTCCATTACTTGCACTTTTTTTTCAATTAAAATATTAAAATATTTTATTTTTCTAATCAATAAAATGCAACGACATTAACAAAAAATTTAAAAATCAAAATATTTCATTTTTCTAATTTTACAATTTTAAAATCTATTAGGGATAGTATTGTCAATAATTTGTTGTCTTAAAATTTTGCAATTTTCTTAATTGTCTCCTTTGTCTCAACGCAATTCAAAATGATTTACATAATTTTTGCTTTCAAACATATTACTTAACAAAAAGCAAAAGTAATAGACTCTATTAAGAAGTTTCTCCACTCCTATCTAGAGATATATGTTTGATACAATATTGAAACTGCAGATTGCTATTTATAATATTCATCCACTAAAGTGTATTTTATACAATTGAGTCCATTTCTTGTATTTTTGATCAATTAACATATTCAAATATTATATTTTTCTCAACAATCAAATGCGACAACATTAACAATAATTCTAAAAATCAAAATATTGCATTTTTGTAATTTTTTAATTTTAAAGTCTGCTAGGGACAAATGTATTGTCAATAATCTGTTGAATTAAAATTTTGCAATTTCCTTAATTGTCTCCTTTGCCTCAATGCAATTCGATATGATTTATATATTTTTTGTTTTCAAACATATTACGTAAGGAAAGGCAAAAGTAGTGGACTCTAATATGAAGTTTTCTGACTCTCATCTAGAGATATTTGTTTGATACAAAATTGAAATTGTAGATTGCTATTTATAATATTCATCCATTAAAATGTATTTTATACAATTGAGTCCATTGCTTGGATTTTTGTTTTCAATTAAAATATTCAAATATTATATTTTTTTGACCAATCAAATGCAACCATATTAACAAAAAATTTAAAAATCAAAATTTTGCATTTTTGTAATTTTACAATTTTAAAATCTACTAGGGATAAATGTATTGTCAATAATCTGTTGTGTTAAAATTTTGCAATTTTCTTAATTGTCTCTGTTGCCTCAACGCAATTCGAAATGATTTACGTAATTTTTGTTTTCAAACATATTATTTAAGAAAGAGCAAAAGTAATAGTGTCTAATAAGCAGTTTCCCTATTCCCATCTAGAGATATATGTTTGATACAACATTGAAACTGTAGATTGCTATTTATAATATTCATCTGCTAAAGTGTATTTTATATAATTAAGTCCATTACTTGTCTTTTTTTTATTAAAATATTCAAATATTATATTTTCGTGACCAATTAAAAGCAACGACATTAATAATAAATTGATCAATGCAAATATTGCATTTTTGCAATTGTAGAATTTTATAGTTTGTTAGAGATAAATGTATTATTAATAATTTGTTGAATTAAAATTTTGCAATTATCTCAATTGTCTCCTTTGCCTCAATGTAATTTGGAATGATTTATATAATTTTTATTATTAAACATATTACTTATGAAAAAGTAAAAGTAATGGACTCTAATAAAAAGTGTCCCTACTCCCATTTAAAGATATATGTTTAATACAACATTAAAACTTCAGATTGCTATTGATAATATTCGTCCACTAAAGTGTATTTTATACAATTGAGTCCATTACTTGTATTTTTTTTTTCAATTAAAATATTTAACTATTATGTTTTTTCGACCAATTAAATGCAACGACATTAATAATAAATTTAAAAATCAAAATATTGCATTTTTGCAATTTTAGAATTTTAAAGTATGCTAGGGATAAATGTATTGTCAATAATCTATTGAATTAAAATTTTGCAATTTTTTTAATTGTCTCTTTTGCCTTAATGCAATTCGAAATGATTTATATAACTTTTGTTTTCCAACATGTTACTTAAGAAGAAGCAAAAGTAATGGACTCCAATAAGAAGTTTCCCTACTCCCATCTATAGATTTATGCTTGATATAACATTAAAGTTTCATGTTGCTACTTATAATATTCATCCAGTAAAGTGTATTTTATACAATTGAGTCTATTACTTGTATTTTTGTTATATTAAAATATTCAAATATTATATTTTTCTCATCAATCAAATGCAACGACATTAATAATAAATTTAAAAATCAAAATATTGAATTTTTGTAATTTTACAATTTCAAAGTCTACTAGCGATAAATGTACAGTCAATAATCTATTGACTTAAAAGTTTGCAATTTTCTTTGTTATCTCATTTGTCTCAATGCAATTCGATATTATTTATATAATTTTTGTTTTCAAACATATTACTTAAAAAAAAGCAAAAGTAATGGATGCTAATAAGAACTTTCCCCACTCCCATCTAAAGATATATGATTGAGACAACATTGAAACTTCAGATTGCTATTTATAATATTGATCCAGTAAAGTGTATTTTATACAATTGAGTCCATTACTTGTATTTTTTTTTCAAATATGATATTTTTCTCACCAATCAAATGTGACGGCATTAACAATAAATCTAAAAATCAAAATATTGCATTTTTGCAATTTTAGAATTTTAAAGTCTGCTATAATTATCTTAATTGCCTCCTTTGCCTTAATCAAATTCGAAATGATTTATATAATTTTTGTTTTCAAACATATTACTTAGGAAAAAGTAAAAGTAATGGACTCTAATAAGAAGTTTCACCACTCCCATCTAGAGATATATGCTTGATACAACATTAAAGTTTTAGATTGCTACTTATAATATTCATCCAGTAAAGTATATGTTATACAATTGAGACCATTACTTACATTTTTGTTCAATTAAAATATTCAAAAATTATATTTTTCTCATTAATCAAATGCAACGACATTAACAATAAATTTAAAAATCAAAATATTGGATTTTTATAATTTTACAAATCTAAAGTCTACTAGGGATAAATGTATTGTCAATAATCTGTTGACTAAAAATTTTGCAATTTTCTTAATTGTCTCCTTTGTCCCAATGCAATTTGACATGATTTATATAATTTTCATTTTCAAACATATTACTTAAGTAGAAGCAAAAGTAATGGACGCTAATAAGAACTTCCCCACTCCCATCTAGAGATATATGCTTGATACAACATTGAAACTTCATATTGCTATTTATAATATTCATCGACTAAAGTGTATTTTATACAATTAAGTCCATTACTTGTATTTTTTCTCAATTAACATATTCAAATAATATATTTTTCTCAATAATCAAATGCAATGAAATTAACAATAAATTTAAAAATCATAATATTGCATTTTCGCAAATTTAGAATTTTAAAGTCTACTAGGAATAAATACATTGCCAATAATCTCTTGAATTAAAAATTTGCAATTTCCTTAATTATCCCCTTTGCCTCAATGCAATTCGAAATGATTTACATAATTTTTCTTATCAAACATATTACTTATGAAAAAGCAAAAACAATGGACTTTAATAAGATGTTTCCCCACTCCCATCTAGAGATATATGCTTGATACAATATTGAAATTTCATATTGCTATTTATAATATTCATCCACTAAAGTGTATTTTGTACAATTGAGTTCGTTACTTATATTTTTGTTGAATAAAAATATTCAAATATTATATTTTTTTGACCAATCAAATGCAACGACATTAACAATAAATCTAAAAATCAAAATATTGCATTTTTGCAATTTTGGAATTTTAAAGTCTGCTAGGGATAAAAGCATTGTCAATAATCTATTGAATTAAAATTTTGCAATTTTCTTAATTATCCCCTTTGCTTCAATACAATTTGAAATGATTTATATAATTTTTGTTATCAAACATATTACTTATAAAAAAACTAAAGCAATGGACTCTAATAAGATGTTTGCCCACTCCCATCTAGAGATATATGCTTGATACAACATTGAAACTTTAGAGTGCTATCTATAATATTCAATTAAAATATTCAAATATTATATTTTTTTGACCAATCAAATGCAACCACATTAACAAAAAATTTAAAAATCAAAATATTGTATTTTTGTAATTTTACAATTTCAAAGTCTACTATGGATAAATGTATTGTCAATAATCTATTGTTTTAAAATTTTGCAATTTTCTTAATTGTCTCCTTTGCCTCAACGCAATTCGAAATGATTTATATAATTTTTGTCTTCAAACATATTACTTAAGAAAAGGCAAAAGTAATGGACTTCAATAAGAAGTTTCCCACTCCTATCTATGTTTGATACAACATTGAAAATCCAAATTGCTATTTATAATATTCATCCACTAAAGTGTATTTTATACAATTGATTCCATTAATTGCATTTTTTTTTCAATTAAAATATTCAAATATTATATTTTTGTGATCAATTAAAAGCAACGACATTAACAATAAATTTAAAAATTCAAATATTGCATTTTTGCAATGGTAGAATTTTAAAGTTTGCTAGGGATAAATGTATTGTTAATAATCTGTTAGAATTAAAATTTTGCAATTATCTTAATTGTCTCATTTGCCTCAACACAATTTGAAATGATTTATATAATTTTTGTTATCAAACATATTACTTATGAAAAAGTAAAAACAATGGACTCTAATAAGAAGCTTCCCACTCCCATCTAAAGGTATAAGATTGATACAACATTGAAGTTACAAATTGCTATTTATAATATTCATCCATTAAAGTGTATTTTATACAATTTTGTCCATTACATGTATTTTTATTGAATTAACATATTCAAATATTATATTTTCTCAGCAATCAAATGCAAGGACATTGACAATAAATTTAAAAATCAAAATATTACATTTTTGCAATTTTAGAATTTTAAAAATTGATAGGGATAAATCTATTGTGAATAATCTGTTGAATTAAAATTTTGCAAGTTTCTTAATTGTCTCCTTTGTCTCAATGCAATTCGAAATGATTTATATATTTTTTGTTTTCAAACTTATTACTTAAGAAAAAGCAAAAGTAATGGACTCTAATAAGAAGTTTCCCCACCCCCATTTAGTGATATATGTTTGATACAACATTGAAACTCCATATTGCTATTTATAATATTCATCCAATAAAGTTTATTTTATACAATTGAGTTCATTACTTGCATTCTTTTTTTCAATTAAAATTTTCAAATATTATATTTTTTTGATCAATCAAATGCAACCACATTAACAAAAAATTTAAAAATCAAAAGATTGCATTTTTGTACTTTTTTAATTTTAAAGTCTACTAAGGATACATGTATTGTCAATAATCTGTTCACTTAAAATTTTGCAATTTTCTTAATTGTTTCCTTTGCCTCAACGCAATTCGAAATGGTTTATATAATTTTGGTTTTCAAACATATTATTTAAGAAAAAGCAAAAATAATGGACTCTAATAAGAAGTTTCCCTACTACCATCTAGAGATATATGTTTGATAGAACATTGAAAGTTTAGATTGCTATTGATAATTTTAATCCACTAAAGTGTATTTTGTACAATTGAGTCCATTATTTGTATTTTTTTTTCAATTAAAATATTCAAATATTATATTTTTCCAACCAATCAAATGCAACAACATTAACAATAAATTTAAAAATCAAAATATTGCATTTTCACAATGTTATAATTTCAAAATTTACTAGGGATAAATACATCGTCAATAAACTATGGAATTAAAATTTTGCAATTTTCTTAACTGTCTCCTTTGCCTCAATACGAAATGATTTATATAATTTTTATTTACAAACATATTACTTAAGAAAAAGCAAAAGTAATGGACTCTTATAAGAAGTTTCCCGACTCACATCTATAGATATATGCTTGACATAACATTGAAAATTCAGATTTCTATTTATAATATTCATCTACTAAAGTGTATTTTATACAATTGTGTCCATTAGTTGTATTGTTTTATATTAACATATTCAAATATTATATTTTTCTCAACAATTAAATGCAACAACATTAACAATAAATTTAAAAATCAAAATATTGCATTTTTGCAATTTTAGAATTTTAAAATATACTAGGGATAAATGTATTGTCAATAATCTTTT
Source organism: Bruguiera gymnorhiza (assembly GCA_020883675.1). Lineage (NCBI taxonomy): Eukaryota > Viridiplantae > Streptophyta > Magnoliopsida > Malpighiales > Rhizophoraceae > Bruguiera > Bruguiera gymnorhiza. Next base: position 498,721 of record JAIRCJ010001054.1, on the reverse strand, counting down.
GACAATTTGAAATGATTTATATAATTTTTGTTATCAAACATATTACTTATGAAAAAGTAAAAACAATGGACTCTAATAAGAAGTTTCCCCACTCCTATTTAAAGATATAAGATTGATACAACATTGAAGCTACAGATTGCTATTTATAATATTCATCCATTAAAGTGTATTTTATACAATTGAGTCAATTACTTGTATTTTTATTGAATTAACATATTTAAATATTATATTTTCTCAGCAATCAAATGGAAGGAGATTAATAATAAATTTAAAAATCAAAATATTGCATTTTTGCAATTTTAGAATTTTAAGGTTTGCAAGGCATAAATGTATTGTCGATAATTTGTTAGCTTAAAATTTTGCAATTTTCTTAATTGTCACCTTTGCCTCAATGCAATTTGAAATGATATATATATTTTTTGTTTTCAAACATATTACTTAAGAAAAAGTAAAATAATGGACTCTAATAAAAAGTTTGCCCACTCCCATCTAGAGATATATGTTTGATATAATATTGAAACTCCAGATTGCTATTTATAATATTTATCCACGAAAGTGTATGATATACAATTGCCTCCATTACTTGCATTTTTTTTTCAATTAAAATATTCAAATATTATATTTTTCTAACCAATCAAAACCAACCACATGAACGAAAAATTTAAAAATCAAAATATTACTTTTTTGAAATTTTACAATTTTAAAGTCCATTAAGGATAAATGTATTGTTAATAATTTGTTAAATTAAAATTTTGGAATTTTCTAAATTGTCTCCTTTGCCTCAATGTAATTCGAAATAATTTATATATTTCTTGTTTTCAAACATATTACTTAAGAAAAAGCAAAAGTAATGGATTCTAATAAGAAGTTTTCCCACTCCCATTTAGAGATATATGTTTGATACAACATTGAAACTCCAGATTGCTATTTATAATATTCATCCAGTCAAGTGTATTTTATACAATTGAGTCTATTACTTACATTTTTTTTAAATTAAAATAATTAAATATTATATTTTTCTGACCAATTAAATGCAACCACATGAACAAAAAATTTAAAAATCAAAATATTACATTTTTGTAATTTTACAATTTTAAAGTTTGCTAGGGATAAATGCAACGTCAATAATTTGTTGAATTAAAATTTTTCAATTTTCTTAACTGTCTCCTTCGCCTCAATGCAATTCAAACTGATTCATATAATTTTTGTTTACAAAAATATTCAAATATTATATTTTTCTCAACAATCAAATGCAACATTAATAAAAAATTTAAAAATCAAAATATTTCATTTTTGCAATTTTAGAATTTTAAAGTCTACTAGGCATAAATGTATTGTCAATAATGTCTTTATTTAAAATTTTTCAATTTTCTTAGTTGTCTCCTTTGCCTCAATGAAATTCAAAATGATTTATATAATTTTTGTTTTCAAACATGTTACTTAGGAAAAAGTAAAAGTAATGGCCTCTAATAAAAAACTTCCCCTCTCCTATCTAGAGATATATGTTTGATACAACATTGAAACTTTATATTTCTATTTATAATATTCATCCATTAAAGTATATTTTATACAATTGAGTCCCTTAGTTGTATTTCTTTTTTGAAATATTATATTTTTCTGACCAATCAAATGCAACGACAATAACAATAAATTTGAAAATCAAAATATTGCATTTTTGCAATTTTAGAATTTTAAACTTGCTAGGGATAAATGTATTGTCAATAATCTGCTGACTTAAAATTTTACAATTTTTTAATTGTCTCCTTTGCCTCAATGCAATTCGAAATGATTTATATAATTTTAGTTTTCAAACTTATTACTTAAGAAAAAGTAAAAGTAATGGACTCTAATAAGTAGTTTCCCCACTACCATCTAGAGATATATGCTTGATACAATGTTGAAACTTCCGATTACTATTTATAATATTCATCCACAAAAGTGTAATTTATACAATTGAGTCCATTACTTGTATTTTTTTTTTCAATTAAATTATTCAAATATTACATTTTTCTAACTTATCCAATACAACGACATTAACAATAAATTTAAAAATCCAAATATTGCATTTTCACAATTTTAGAATTTTAAAATTTACTAGGGATAAATGCATCGTCAATAATCTGTTAAATTAAAATTTTGCAATTTTCTTAACTGTCTCCTTCGCCTCAATGCAATTCGAAATGATTTATATAATTTTTGTTTACAAACATATTACTTAAGAAAAACCAAAAGTAATGGACTCTAATAAGAGGTTTCCCCACTCCTATTTAGAGATATATGCTTGATACAACATTGAAACTTCAGAATTTTATTTATAATATTCATCCACTAAAGTGTATCTTATATAATTGAGTCTATTACTTGTATTTTTGTTCAATTAACATATTCAAATATTATATTTTTCTCAACAATCAAATGGAATGACATTAATAATAAATTTAAAAATCAAAATATTGCATTTTTGTAATTTTAGAATTTTAAAGTATGCTGGGATAAATGTATTATCAATAATCTGTTGAATTAAAATTTCGTAATTTTTTTAATTATTTACTTTGCCTCAATGCAATTTGAAATGATTTACCTAATTTTTGTGTTCAAACATATTACTTAACAAAAAGCAAAAGTAATGGACTCTAATAAGAAGTTTCCCCACTTCTATCTAGAGATATATGTTTGATACAACATTGAAACTTGATATTGCTATTTATAATATTCATCCACTGTTGTTCCCACAGCCTTGCATGGGTTGTAATTGTTGTCAACTAGGGTTAAGTGTGCAAGAGAGTAAAGTCACATGGAAGGGCAAGAAAGTAAATCTGCCGCATAAGGGCAAGAACGTAAATTTTCCATGTAAGCCCTATTGGGGTTTTATGGAAGAGAGTATATAAAGGCCTTGGAAGACAAAACTAGGGAAGAGGGCCAACACAATTGAATAAACGGCAACCTTACAACAACCAGCCAAAAGGAAGAGAAAAGAAGAGGGCCAACACAATTGAATAAACGACAACCTTACAACAACCAGCCAAAAGGAAGAGAAAAGGAGAGGGCCAACACAATTGAATAAATAGCAACCCTACAACAACCGGCCAAAAGGAAGAGAGAGCAGAACGACAAGAGATCAGAAACGACACCACTGGGAGAGCAAACCAAAAACGTCACCACCGGGAAAGTAAACCAGAAACACGTCCTGCAAGCAAACCAGAAACGCCTCCTGCAAGCAAACCAGAAACACATCCTGCAAGCAAACCAGAAACGCACAACCAGCAAGAGGAGAAATAAGAAACAGACCACCCGGGAGAGAAGACAGCAGACCTGGTATCCGTGAGACCACCCAGAAGAGAAGACAGCAGACTAGAAGCGTGAGGCAGGCTGAGAGACGTGAACTAGAAAAACCAGTAGTGTGAGGCAGGCCAAGAGACGTGAAACAGTAGACAAGAAGCGTGGGTGTACGTCAGGAGACGGCGTGAGACCAGAACGTGCAACGGCGTGACAGACCAGAAGTGTGAGGACAGGCCGTGAAACAGTAAGACCGTGAAATAGGAGACGGGTGAGACCGTGAGATAATGAAAGCAGGAGTTGTGTGAAACAACCTAGAGAAGGAATTCAGAGAAGCATCAGAAAGAACTCAACGTATTTCCAGATTTCTTCAAGAGAGGTTAGAGAGCGTTGCGGTGAACTTCTAAGTGGCAATGGAGCAGCCTTTCAATTCAACAGAGGCAAGACAATCTAGAAGAAGGGTAGACACAGTAAGTGACACTCTTTGTATTGTACTTGCTTAGTAATTGCAATAGTGAAAGGAGTAGAAGATTAAGACATCCATTGTAACTGGAATTCTCAAGTATAATGGATAGTCTCGGTAAGGGAGAGTCCCTCCACCGTGGATGTACGTCACGTTGACGGAACCACGTAAATCTCGTGTGTCCTTAATTTGCTTTACGTTCTGTGTTTTGAATTGAGTTGTGAACGTAGCTAAAGTATCAGCCAACCCATAACCTAACGAAGACCTAAACAAGAACATCCGAATTGTCTATTAGGCAAGGTGTCTGAAAGGTGACTTTGGGGACTATTGTGATTAGTAGGTAGCAATAGATCTACCTTAGTCGAATCTGAGAAAGAGTTCGCTTTTAAGAAGAGATTGAAGTTGTTCACTTTCCTGTGAATTGCGAATTGTGGTGATACTGATTCACCCCTCCTCTCAATATCACAAACTAGTAGATCCTAGGGTGAAGTTAGGAACTTCAATTGGTATCAGAGCACAGGTTCACCAAGATAAAGCTTAACAGCTTGGTGTACTAGTTTGAAGAGCTCCAAAAGTTTTAACTTGTTCAGCATACTGAGAAATGGACGCCGGTACCAGCACCAGCACTACTTACAGCAAGAAGGCTTCAATCTTCAACGGAACCAACTACCATATGTGGAGAGCGAGAATGCAGGTGGTATTTGCAACCATGGGCATGAACATGGTGAAATCTGTACAGGAGGGTTTTGAGCCTCTAAAAGAAGGTAAAGATCTAACCCCAGAGGAATTAAGACAGTTTGAGATAAATGGGAAGGCCTCAAATGTCATCATTTCAGCATTGACAGATGCTGAATATGCTAAAGTTATGGACTGCAAATCTGCCAAGGAGATATGGGACAGATTGCAAAAAGTCTATGAAGGTGATGGCAGAATGAAGGAGGCCAAGCTTACAGTTTTCAAGGAGAGATATGAATCTCTCAGAATGCAGAAAAATGAGACAGTCCAAGAGTTCTTCACCAGGGTTATTGATGTTGTAAACGATCTTAAAAGTCATGGGAAGAACAAGAAGGACTCATCTATTGTGAAGAAAATTCTGAGAATTCTGCCTGAGAGGTTTGCCTCAAAGGTGGCAGCCATAGAGGAGAGTAGAGATCTCAATTCTATGTCTCTGCATGATCTCCAGTGCAATCTCATTGCATATGAGATGAGAATAAAGTCAACTGAGAGCTCCTCAACGTCAAAGGTATCAAAGGAGGCAGCTTTCAAAGCTATGAAACACTTGAAGATAAAAGAAGAGGAAGAATCATCCAATGAGGATGATGATGATGATGAGGAAGAAAGTGAAGGTGAAGTGTTGGCATACTTCACAAGGAAATTCGAAAAGGGGTCTAAGAAGGGAAAAGGACAGTTGTCCTTGAGATGTTATCGGTGTGGGCAGACTGGACACTTTGCTTCTCAGTGCAAAGTGAAACTTGATGATGAAGATGAGGATGGTGATGATGAAGATGAGGATGGTGATGATGAGCCGAATTCAAAATGGAGAAGACCATCATTCAAATCAAAGAAGTCCAGCAAGAAGACTGCCAACCCACAGAAGAAGAAGAGAGGCTCATTCAAGAGTTATGTGAGTCAGATAAAAGAAGCTGATGAGGAGGAAGATGAAGAATCATCAGATGAGCATGCCTTTATGGCATCAACTCAAGGTGGTAGTTCAACCTCTGAAGAGGAAGAGGAGGTTGATGAAGAAGAACCAGATCTTGAAGCTGAGTTGGAAGCAGCTTCAAAGGAGATAATCAGAAGGGGCAGAACCATAAGAAGGTTGGAGGCCCACATAAAACAAGTTGAAGCAAAGTCTGAGGAAGCTAAAAGTCAAAAGGATGAAACAAGGGCTGAACATATTGACTTGAAGAAAAGATTTGAAGAACAGATCAAAATATGTGAAGACCTTACTATGGAGCTTGGCTCAAGGACTTCAACAATTGAAGAAATGGAGATAGAGTTGCTGAGACTTCAGCAACAACTCAAAAGGAGTGAAGAGAACGTGCAGAAGCTTGAAATGATAGGAGAAACAAGTTCTGCAAGAGAAAAGAAGAATGAAGAGAAAGTGCAGCAATCTGAGGCTGTATTGCCTAAAGATAATAAGAATGTGCCACAGAAGTTGAAAGAGAAGGTTGTGACTCAGGAGAAGATAGCTGAGAATAAGGAGGATTTAAAGAAGCAACCTAGGGTGGCAAACAAAAATGAAGAAAAGAAGGTCAGCCAGCAAAGGGCTATGGCTGAACAGAAGAAGGAGAAAAAGGTGGCTGAAATGAAAGCCACACAAGCAAAGAAGCCAGCCACGTTGCCTACACAGCAAGTAATGAACAAAATAAAACAAGCTGTGATTAGACCCAAGAAGAGGCAGTTTCAAGGTCAATGTCTTTATTGTGGAGTTTGGGGTCATAAGGCAAGTAACTGCTGGTGGAGAAGGCCAGTCTATGTCTCCAACTTGAGAAGATACGATGCTGCATACAGGGGGAGACAATACAAATTTCAGAGGAGAACACCTGTCATGAGTTCTTGCACATACTGTAAAAAGCAAGGACACACTGACAAGGATTGTTGGTGGAAGCCCAAACCAGTGGTTTCAAAGAACAAGTTTGCTATATTGGGAGACTTGGAACAGTGTGAAAGGTGTGGGCAGGATGGCCATAATGCCAAGAGATGCATGACACTTCTCCCTGAGCAAGAGAAGGCACTCAATGACATAGTGAAAACAAGCAGTGTAGTCAAAGCTGAGAAAAAGGAGAAAGCTATCTTCCAGCCAATTCAAAAGAAGGAATATAAAGCTAAAAGGGAGGTGGCTAATATAGCTGAAATTGCACTCAAAGCTGACTACAAGGATAAGCAGTGGATCCTTGATAGTGGATGCACTTCACACATGACGGGAGACAAGAGTAAATTGTCAAAGCTAAACAAGTCAAGAGAAGGCAGAGTCAAGTTTAGCAATGATGATTCACTCAACATCAGTGGTCAAGGGTCAGTAAATATTGGAAAAGGAAAGCTGAAAGATGTTCTGCATGTTAAAGGACTCAGATATAATCTAGCATCTGTCAGCCAACTATGCAATGAAGACCATAAAGTGATATTCACAAAAACAGGTTGCCAAGCAAAGAGTAAAGAAGGCAATACTGTTGCAGCTAGGAAAAGAATAGCTAGAAATTTATATGTAATTGATGAGGACAAGACAAACAGCTATTTACTTACAAAAGAAGAAGAAAATCAACTCTGGCATCGGAGGCTGGGACACTTAACATAGAAGAACATGAGGAAGCTAACCACTACTCATGCAATCAGAGACATTCCAGACCTTAAGAGAGAGAGGGAGTATGTCTGCTCAGCATGCTCTAAAGGAAAACAGGCCAGAAAGCAGTATAAGACCAAAGAGGTCAGTTCTGAAGCAGTGCTTGACATTGTGTATACTGATTTGTGTGGGCCGATGAGAACAAAAGGGTTGAATGGTGAGAGGTACTTCATCTTGTTTGTTGATGATTATTCCAGAAGGACCTGCATCATACACCTCACACATAAGTCAGAAGTTTTGAAATGCTTCAAGAGATACAGAAGATTGGCTGAAAATGAGAGTGGAAAGAAGATCAAAGTATTAAGGTCAAATCAAGGCACTGAATTCACAAGTGGAGCTTTTGAAGATTACCTTGAGAAGCATGGAATTCACCATCAGATGACAGCAGCAATAACTCCTCAACAGAACGGGGTGGTAAAGAGGAAAAATAGAGCTGTGGTTGAAATGGCAAGAACTCTACTGCTGGAATCCAAGCTTCACACAAGATTTTGGACAGAAGCAACATTTACAGCCGTGCACCTATTGAACAGAGTTTCACTAAGGCCCAATACTAATAAGACTCCATATGAGCTATGGAGTGGGAAGAAGACAACAACCAAGTATCTTATAATCTTTGGCAGCCCATGTTTTGTGAAGAACAAGGAGCAAAACTTGGGAAAATTCCATGGTAGGTCAAATGAAGGCATCTTTGTGGGATACTCAACAAAGGAAAAAGGTTACAGAGTTTATCTGCATAAACTGGGAAAAGTGGTCACTTCCAATGATGTGAGAATAGATGAAAACTGGGAAACAACGCATAATGGAGAAGCTGAGGATAGTGAAGAAGATGACTTCAAGATAGATGAAGAATCTGACCAACATGAAGAAGTGGGAAAAGAAGTAAGTTCAGACTCAAAGAAGAGTGAGTCTGAAGATGAAGAAGGAGATTCTCTTGCAACTAAGACTGTGCAAGAGAGAAAGACAAAGAAAACGTGGACCAGTGCTCATCGAGAAAATCAGATCATAGGTGACCCATCAGCAGGAGTTACAACAAGAAGAAGAATTGTGGGAGCTACTACTTTACTCTCACAAGTTGAACCTAAATCTGTTGAAGAGGCTACACAAGATCTAACTAAATCTCTGTCCACAAAGCTATTTGAAAAGCACAGAATGAGTTTGTCTATGTGAATGCCTCCTCAAGCCTGAAAATCAGGTGAATCCTCCATCTCTACTTTGCGAGTTTTTCAGATTTGTAATTAGTTGGCAAAGGGGGAGAGAAGTAACAGTGCAGGGGGAGCTATTAAGGAAGGGGGAGTGCATATTTAGGGGGAGTTGTAATCCATCTGCTTCTGGATTATTACCCTAAGAAGATTATGAAAGACTGCTGCATAATGGCTTTTGTTATGAGTGTTGCCAACAATTACAAAGGGGGAGATTGTTGTTCCCACAGCCTTGCATGGGTTGTAATTGTTGTCAACTAGGGTTAAGTGTGCAAGAGAGTAAAGTCACATGGAAGGGCAGTAAAGTCACATGGAAGGGCAAGAAAGTAAATCTGCCGCATAAGGGCAAGAACGTAAATCTGCCATGTAAGCCCTATTGGGGTTTTATGGAAGAGAGTATATAAAGGCCTTGGAAGACAAAACTAGGGAAGAGGGCCAACACAATTGAATAAACGACAACCTTACAACAACCAGCCAAAAGGAAGAGAAAAGAAGAGGGCCAACACAATTGAATAAACGGCAACCTTACAACAACCAGCCAAAAGGAAGAGAAAAGGAGAGGGCCAACACAATTGAATAAACAGCAACCCTACAACAACTGGCCAAAAGGAAGAGAGAGCAGAACGGCAAGAGATCAGAAACGACACCACCGGGAGAGCAAACCAGAAACGTCACCACCGGGAAAGCAAACCAGAAACACGTCCTGCAAGCAAACCAGAAACGCCTCCTGCAAGCAAACCAGAAACGCCTCCTGCAAGCAAACCAGAAACACATCCTGCAACCAAACCAGAAACGCATAACCAGCAAGAGGAGAAATAAGAAACAGACCACCCGGGAGAGAAGAAAGCAGACCTGGTATCCGTGAGACCACCCGGAAGAGAAGACAGCAGACTAGAAGCGTGAGGCAGGCTGAGAGACGTGAACCAGAAAAACCAGTAGTGTGGGGCAGGCCAAGAGACGTGAAACAGCAGACCAGAAGCGTGGGTGTACGTCAGGAGACGGCGTGAGACGAGAACGTGCAACGGCGTGACAGACCAGAAGTGTGAGGACAGGCCGTGAAACAGTAAGACCGTGAAATAGGAGACGGGTGAGACCGTGAGACAGTGAAAGCAGGAGTTGTGTGAAACAACCTAGAGAAGGAATTCGGAGAAGCATCGGAAATAACTCAACGTATTTCCAGATTTCTTCAAGAGAGGTTAGAGAGCATTGCGGTGAACTTCTAAGCGGCAGTGGAGCAGCCTTTCAATTCAACAGAGGCAAGACAATCTAGAAGAAGGGTAGACACAGTAAGTGACACTCTTTGTATTGTACTTGCTTAGTAATTGCAATAGTGAAAGGAGCAGAAGATTAAGACATCCATTGTAACTGGAATTCTCAAGTATAATGGATAGTCTCGGTAAGGGAGAGTCCCTACCACCGTGGATGTACGTCACGTTGACGGAACCACGTAAATCTCGTGTGTCCTTAATTTGCTTTACGTTCTGTGTTTTGAATTGAGTTGTGAACGTAGCTAAAGTATCAGCCAACCCATAACCTAACGAAGACCTAAACAAGAACATCCGAATTGTCTATTAGGCAAGGTGTCTGAAAGGTGACTTTGGGGACTATTGTGATTAGTAGGTAGCAATAGATCTACCTTAGTCGAATCTGAGAAAAAGTTCGCTTTTAAGAAGAGATTGAAGTTGTTCACTTTCCTGCGAATTGCGAATTGTGGTGATACTGATTCACCCCCCCTCTTAGTATTACAAACTAGTAGATCCTAAGGTGAAGTTGGGAACTTCATCCACTAAAGTGTATCTTATACAATTGAGTCCATTACTTGTATTTTTGTTCAATTAACATATTTAAATATTATATTTTTCTCAACAATCAAATGAAATGATATTAACAATAATTTTAAAAATCAAAATATTACATTTTAGTAATCTACTAGGGATAAATGTAACTGTTGACATAAAATTTTGCAATTTTCTTAATTGTCTCCTTTGCCTCAATGCAATTCGAAATGATTTATATAATTTTTGTTTTCAAACAAATTGCTGAAGAAAAACCAAAAGCAGGGAACTCTAATAAGAAGTTTTCCCATTCCCATCTATAAATATATGCTTGATACAACATGAAAGTTTCAAATTGCTATTTATAATATTCATCAAGTAAAGAGTATTTTATACAATTGAGTCTATTACTTGTATTTTTGTTCAATTAAAATATTCATATATTAAATTTTTCTTAGCAATCAAATGCAACGACATTAACAACAAATTTAAAAATTACAATATAGTGTTTATGCAATTTTAGAATTCTAAACTCTGCTAGGGAGAAATGTATTGTCAATAATCTATTTACTTAAACTTTTGCAATTTCCTTAATTACCTCCTTTACCTCAATCCGATTCGAAATTACGTATATAATTTTTGTTATCGAACATATTATTTTATAAAAAGCAAAAGCAATGGACTCTAATAAGAAGTTTCCTCACTCCCATCTATAGATATATGCTTGATACAACATTGAAACTTTAGATTGCTATTTATAATATTCATCAAGTAAAGTGTATTTTATACAATTAAGTCCATTTTTTGTATTTTTATTCAATTAAAATATTCAAATATTATATTTTTCTCAGCAATCAAACGCAACGACATTAACTATAAATTTAAAAATTAAAATATAGCGTTTATGCAATTTTAGAATTTTAAACTCTGGTAGGGATAAATGTATTGTCAATAATCTGTTGACTTAAACTTTTGCAAGTTTCTTAATTGTCTCCTTTGCCTCAACGCAATTCGAAATGATGTATATAATTTTTGTTATCAAACATATTACTTATGAAAAAGTAAAAGCAATGGACTCTAATAAGAAGTTTTTCCACTCCCATCTAGAGATATATGCTTGACACAACATTGAAACTTCATATTGCTATTTATAATATTCATCAAGTAAAGTGTATTTTATACAATTAAGTCCATTACTTGTATTTTTATTCAATTAAAATATTCAAATATTATATTTTTCTCAGCAATCAAACGCAACGACATTAGCTATAAATTTAAAAATTAAAATATAGTGTTTATGCAATTTTAGAATTTTAAACTCTGGTAGGGATAAATGTATTGTCAATAATCTGTTGACTTAAACTTTTGCAAGTTTCTTAATTGTCTCCTTTACCTCAACGCAATTGAAAATGATGTATATAATTTTTGTTATTAAACATATTACTTATGAAAAAGTAAAAGCAATGGACTCTAATAAGAAGTTTTCCCACTCCTATCTAGAGATATATGCTTGACACAACATTGAAACTTCATATTGCTATTTATAATATTCATCCACTAAAGTGTATTTTATACAATTAAGTCCATTACTTGTATTTTTGTTCAATAAAAATATTCAAATATTATATTTTTCTAACCAATCAAATGCAACGACATTGACAATAGATCTAAAAATCAAAATATTACGTTTTTACAATTTTAGAATTTTAAAGTCTACTAGGTATAAATGCATTGTCAATAATTTATTGAATTAAAATTTTGCAATTTTCTTAATTGTCTCCTTGGCTGTAATGTAATTCAAAATGATTTATATAATTTTTGTTATCAAACATATTACTTATGAAAAGTAAAAGCAATGGACTCTAATAAGAAGATTCCCCACTTCCTTCTAAAGATATATGTTTGATACAACATTGAAACTTCATATTGCTATTGATAATATTCATCTATTAAAGTGTATTTTATATAATTGAGTCCATTACTTATATTTTTTTTTTCAATTAAAATATTCAAATATTATACTTCTCTAACCAATCAAATGCAACAACATTAACAATAAATTTAAAAATCCAAATATTGCATTTTCACAATTTTATAATTTTAAAGTTTGCTAGGGATAATTGCATCGTCAATAATCTGTGGAATTAAAATTTTGCAATCATCTTAACTTTCTCCTTCACCTCAATGCAATTTGAAATGATTTATATAATTTTTGTTACCAAACATACTACTTATGAAAAAGCAAAAACAATGGACTCTAATAAGAACTTTCCCCACTCCCATCTAAAGATATAAGATTGATACAACATTGAAGTTTTAGATTGCTATTTATAATATTCATCAACTAAAGTGTATTTTATACAATTTAGTCCATTACTTGTATTTTAATCAAATTAACATATTCAAATATTATATTTTCTTAGCAATCAAATGCAAGGACATTAATAATAAATTTAAAAATCAAAATATTGCATTTTTGCAATTTTAGAATTTTAAAGTTTGCTAGGGATAAATGAATTGTCAAAAATCTATGGAATTAAAATTTTGCAATTTTCTTAATTGTCCCCTTTGCCTCAATGCAATTCGAAATGATTTATATAATTTTTGTTTTCAAACATATTACTTAAGAAAAAGCAAAAGTAATGGATTCTAATAAGAAGTTTCCCCACTCCCATCTAGAGATATATGTTTGATACAACATTGAAACTTCATATTACTATTTATAATATTCATCCACTAAAGTATATTTTTCATTACTTGTATTTTTGTTCAATTAACATCTTAAAATATTATATTTTTCTTAACAATCAAATACAACGACATTAACAATAAATTTAAAAATCAAAATATTGTATTTTTGCAATTTTAGAATTTTCAAGTATGCTAAGGATCAATGTATTATCAATAATCTGTTGAATTAAAATTTTGCAATTTTTTTAATTGTTTACTTTGCCTCAATGCAATTTGAAATGATTTATATAATTTTTGTATTCAAACATACTTCTTAAGAAAAAGAAAAAGTTGTAGACTCTAACATAAAGTTTCCCCACTACCATTTAGAGATATATGTTTGATATTACATTGAAATTTCAGATTGCTATTTATAATATTCATCCACTAAAGTGTATTCTTACAATTGAGTCCATTACTTGCATTTTTTTTAGATTAAAATATTCACATATTATATATTTCTGACCAATCAAATGCAACCATATTAACAATAAATTTAAAAATCAAAATATTTCAAAGTCTACTAGGGATAGATGTATTGTCAATAATCTGTTGGCTTAAAATTTTGCAATTTTCTTAATTATCTCCTTTGCCTCAATGCAATTCGAAATGATTTATATAATTTTTGTTATCAAACATATTACTTATGAAAAAGTAAAAGCAATGAACTCTAATAAGAAGTTTCCCCACTCTCATCTAAAGATATATGCTTAATACAACATTGAAACTTAAGATTGCTATTTATAATATTCATCCACTAAAGTGTATTTTATACAATTGATCTATTACTTGTATATTTGTTCAATTAAAATATTTAAATATTATATTTTCCTCAGCAACCAAATGCAACGACATTAACGACAAATTTAGAAATCAAAATATAGTGTTTACGCAATTTTAGAATTTTAAAGTCTGTTAGGAATAAATGTCTTGTCAATAATCTGTAGACTTAAAATTTTGCAACTTTCTTAATTGTCTCCTTTGCCTCAATGCAATTCAAAATTATTTATATAATTTTTGTTTTCAAACAAATTATTGAAGAAAAACTAAAAGTAAGGGACTCTAATAAGAAGTTTCCCCACTCTCATCTATAGATATATGCTTGATACAACATTGAAACTTTAGATTGCTATTTATAATATTCATCAAGTAAAGTGTATTTTATACAATTAAGTCCATTACTTGTATTTTTATTCAATTAAAATATTCAAATATTATATTTTTCTCAGCAATCAAACGCAATGAAATTAACTATAAATTTAAAAATTAAAGTATAACGTTTATGCAATTTTAGAATTTTGAACTCTAGTAGGGATAAATGTATTGTCAATAATCTATTGACTTAAACTTTTGCAAATTTCTTAATTATCACCTTTGCCTCAACGCAATTCGAAATGATGTATATAATTTTTGTTATCAAACATATTACTTATGAAAAATCAAAAGCAATGGACTCTAATAAGAAGTTTTCCCACTCCCATCTAGAGATATATGCTTGACATAACATTGAAACTTCAGATTGCTATTTATAATATTTATCCACTAAAGTTTATTTTATACAATTGAGTCCATTATTTGCATTTTTTTTCAATTAAAATATTCAAATATTATATTTTTCTGACCAATCAAATGCAACCACATTAACAATAAATTTAAAAATCAAAATATTGCATTTTGGCAATTTTAGAATTTTAAAGTATGCTAGGGATAAATGTATTGTCAATAATCTGTTGAATTAAAATTTTGCAACTTTCTTAATTGTCTTCTTTACTTCAATGCAATTTGAAATGATTTATATAATTTTTGTTTTCAAACATATTACTTAAAAAAAGCAAAAGTAATGGACTCTAATAAGAAGTTTCCCCACTCCTATCTAGAGATAGATGCTTAATACAACATTGAAACTTCCGATTGTTATTTATAATATTCATCCACAAAAGTATATTTTATACAATTGAGTTCGTTACTTGTATTTTTTTTTTCAATTAAACTATTCAAATATTCTATTTTTCTAACCTATCAAATGCAACGACATTAACAATAAATTTAAAAATCCAAATACTGCATTTTCGCAATTTTAGAATTTTAAACTCCGCTAGGGATAAATGCATCGTCAATAATTTGTTGAATTAAAATTCTGCAATTTTCTTATTTGTCTCTTTCGCCTCAATGCAATTCAAAATGATTGATATAATTTTTGTTTACAAACATATTATTTAAGAAAAAGCCAAAGTAATGGATTCTAATAAGAAGTTTCCCCACTCCCACCTAGAGCTATATGCTTGATACAACATTAAAACTTGAGATTTCTATTTATATTATTCATCCACCAAAGTGTATTTTATGCAATTGAGTCAATTACGTGTATTTTTGTTCAATTAACATATTCAAATACTATATTTTTCTCAGTAATAAAATGCAACGACAATAATAATAAATTTAAAAATCAAAATATTGCATTTTTTCAATTTTAGAATTTTCAAGTATCCTAGGGATAAATGTATTGTCAATAATCTGTTAAATTAAAATTTTGCAATTTTTTTAATTGTCTAGTTTGCCTCAATGCAATTCGAAATGATTTATATAATTTTTGTGTTCAAACATGTCACTTAAGAAAAAGTAAAAGTTGTGGACTCTTATATGATGTTTGCCCACTCCCATCTAGAGATATATGTTTGATACAACATTGAAACTTCATATTGCTATTTATAATATTTATCCACTAAAGTGTATTTTATACAATTGAGTTCATTATTTGCATTTTTTTTCCAATTAAAATATTCAAATATTATATTTTTCTGACCAATCAAATGTAACCACATTAACAATAAGTTTAAAAATTAAAATATTGCATTTTTGTAATTTTACAATTTTAAAGTCTGCTAGGGATAAATGTATTGTTAATAATCTGTTAACATAAAATTTTGCAATTTTCTTAATTGTCTTCTTTGCTTCAATGCAATTCGAAATGATTTATATAATTTTTGTTATCAAACATATTACGTATGTAAAAGTAAAAGTAATGGACTCTAATAAGAAGTTTCCCCACTCACTCTCATCTCGAGATATATGCTTGACACAACATTGAAATCTCTGATTGCTATTTATAATATTGATCCATTAAAGTGTATTTTATGCAATTGAGTCCATTAGTTGTATTTTTGTTCAATGAAAAAATTTAAATATCATATTTTTCTAACTAATCAAATGCAATGACATTGACAATAAATCTAAAAATCCAAATGTTGCATTTTTGCAATTTTAGAATTTTAAAGTCTGTTTGGTATAAATGCATCGTCAATAATCTGTTGAATTAAAATTTTGCAATTTTCTTAATTGTCTCCTTTGCCTTAATGCAAATCGAAATGATTTATATAATTTTTATTATTGAACTTATTACTTATGAAAACGCAAAAGCAATGGATTCTAATAAGAAGTTTCCCCACTCTCATCTAGAGATATATGTTTGATACAACATTAAAACTTTCAATTGTTATTGATAATGTTCATCCACTAAAGTGTATTTTGTACAATTGAGTCCATTACTTGTATATTTGTTCAATTAAAATATTCAAATATTATATTTTTCTCTGCAATCAAATGCAACGACACCACCAACAAATTTAAAAATCAAAATATACCATTTATGTAATTTTAGAATTTTAAAATCTAGTAAGGATAAATGCATTGTCAATAATCTATTGAATTAAAATTTTCCAATTTTCTCAATTACCTCCTTTGCCTCACTGCAATTGGAAATGATTTATATAATTTTTGTTACCAACCATATTACCTATGAAAAAGCAAAAGAAATGGACTCTAATAAGAACTTTCTCCACTCCCTTCTAAAGATATAAGCTTGATACAACATTGAAGTTTCAGGTTGCTATATATAATATTCACCCACTAAAGTGTATTTTATACAATTGGGTCTATTATTTGTATTTTTCTTATATTAACATATTCAAATATTATATTTTTCTCAACAATTAAATGCAACGACATTAGTAATAAATAGAAAAATCAAAATATTGCATTTTTCCAATTTTAGAATTTTAAAGTTTACTAGGAATAAATGTATTGTCAATAATCTGTTGACTAAAAAGTTTGCAATTTTCTTAATTGTCCCCTTTGCCTTAATGCAATTTGAAATGATTTATATAATTTTTGTTATCAAATATCTTACTTATGAAAAAGTAAAAACAATGCACTCTAATAAGAAGTTTCCCCACTCCCATCTAAAGATATAAGCTTGATACAACATTGAAAGTTTAGATTGTTATTTATAATATTCATCCATTAAAGCATATTTTATACAATTTAGTCCATTACTTGTATTTCTATTGAATTAACATATTCAAATATTATATTTTCTCAGCAATAAAATGCAAGGAGATTAACAATAAATTTAAAAATCAAAATATTACATTTTTGCAATTTTAGAATTTTACAGTTTGTTAGGGATAAATGTATTGTCAATAATCTGTTGAATTAAAATTTTTCAATTTTCTTAATTGTCTCCTTTGCCTCAATGCAACTCGAAATGATTTATATATTTTTTGTTTTCAAACATATTACGTATGTAAAAGCAAAAGTAATGAACGCTAATAAGAAGTTTCCCCACTCCCATCTAAAGATATAAGCTTGATACAACATTGAAGGTTCAGATTGCTATTTATAATATTCATCCATTAAAACGTATTTTATACAATTTAGTCCATTACTTGTATTTCTATTGAATTAACATATTCAAATATTATATTTTCTCAGCAATCAAATGGAAGGAGATTAATAATAAATTTAAAAATCAAAATATTGCATTTTTGGAATTTTAGAATTTTACAGTTTGTTATGGATAAATGTATTGTCAATAATATGTTGAATTAAAATTTTACAATTTTCTTAATTGTCTCCTTTACCTTAATTCAATTCGAAATGATTTATATATTTTTTGTTTTCAAACATATTACTTAAGAAAAAGCAAAAACCATGGACTCTAATAACAAGTTTCTCCATTCCTATCTAGAGATATATGCTTGATTTAACATTGAAGATTCAAATTTCTCTTTATAATATTCATCCACTAAAGTGTATTTTATACAATTAGGTCCATTATTTGTATTTTTGTTATATTAACATATTCAAATATTATATTTTTCTCAACAATTAGATGCAACGACATTAACAATAAATTTAAAAATCAAAATATTGCATTTTTGCAATTTTAGAATTTTACAGTTTACTAGGGATAAATGTATTGTCAATAATCTGTTGAATTAACATTTTACAATTTTCTTAACTGTCTCCTTTGCCTAAATGCAATTCAAAATGATTTATATATTTTTTGTTTTCAAACATATTACTTAAGAAAAAGCAAAAGTAATGGACTCTAATAAGAAGTTTCCCCACGTCCATCTGTAGTTATATGTTTGATACAACATTGAAGTTTCAAATTGCTATTTGTAATATTCATCTAGTAAAGTGTATTTTATACAATTGAGTCCATTACTTGTATTTTTGTTCAATTAATATATTCAAATATTATATTTTTCTCAACAATCAAATGCAACAACATTAACAACAAATGTAAAAATCAAAATATTGCATTTTTGTAATTTTAAAATTTTAAAGTTTGTTAGGGATAAATGTATTGTCAATAATCTCTTGAATTAAAATTTTGCAATTATCTTAATTGTCACCTTTGCCTTAATGCAACTCAAAATGATTTATATAATTTTTGTTTTGAAAAATATTACTTATGAAAAAGCAAAAACCATATACTCTAATAACAAGTTTCCCCATTTTTATCTAGAGATATATGTTTGATTTAACATTGAAGATTCAAATTTCTCTTTATAATATTCATCCACTAAAGTGTATTTTATACAATTGGGTCCATTATTTGTATTTTTGTTATATTAACATATTCAAATATTATATTTTTCTCAATAATTAAATGCAATAACATTAACAATAAATTCAAAAATCAATATATCTCATTTTTCCAATTTTAGAATTTTAAAGTCTGCTAGGGATAAATGTATTATCAATAATCTGTTGACTTAAAATTTTGCAATTTTCTTAATTGTCTCCTTTGCCTCAATGCAATTTGAAATGATTTATATAATTTTTGTTATCAAACATATTACTTATGAAAAAGCAAAAACAATGGACTCTAATAAGAAGTTTCCTCACTCCCATCTAAAGATATAAGCTTGATACAACATTGAAACTTCAGATTGCTATTGATAATATTCTTCCATTAAAGAGTATTTTATACAATTTAGTCCATTACTTGTATTTTTATTAAATTAACATATTCAAATATTATATTTTCTCAACAATCAAATGCAAGGAGATTAACAATAAATTTAAAAATCAAAATATTGCTTTTTTACAATTTTAGAATTTTACAGTTTGCTAGGGATAAATGTATTGTCAATAATCTGTTGAATTAAAATTTTGCAATTTTCTTAGTTGTCTCCTTTGCCTCAATGCAATTCGAAATGATTTATATATTTTTTGCTTTCAAACATATTACTTAATAGGAAGTAAAAGTAATGGACTCTAATAAGAAGTTTCCCCACGCCCATCTATAGATATATGTTTGATACAACATTGAAGTTTCAAATTGCTATTTGTAATATTCATCTAGTAAAATGTATTTTATACAATTGAGTCCATTATTTGGATATTTGTTGAATTAAAATATTCAAATATTATATTTTTCTCAGTAATGAAATGCAACGAAATTAACAACAAATTTAAAAACCAAAATATTGCGTTTATGCAATTTTAGAATTTTAAAGTCTGCTAGGGATGAATGCCTTGTCGATAATATGTTGACTTAAAATTTTGCAACTTTCTTATTTGTCTCCTTTGCCTCAATGCAATTCGAAGTTATTTATATAATTTTTGTTTTCAAACAAATTATTTAAGAAAAAGTAAAAGCAAAGGACTTTAATAAGAAGTTTCTCCACTCCCATCTATAGATATATGCTTGATACAACATTGAAGCTTCCGATTGCAATTTATAATATCCATCCAGTAAAGTATATTTTATACAATTGAGTCCATTATTTGTATTTTTGTTCAATTAACATATTCAAATATTATATTTTTCACAACAATCAAATGAAACGACATTAACAACAAATTTAAAAATCAAAATATTGCATTTTTGCAATTTTAAAGTCTGTTAGGGATAAATGCATTGTCAATAATTTGTTGAATTAAAATTTTGGAATTTTCTTAATTGCCTCCTTTACCTTAATGGAATTTGAAATGATTTATATCATTTTTCTTATCAAACATATTACCTACGAAAAAGCAAAAGCAATGGACTCTAAGAAGAAGTTTCCCCACTTCCATCTAAAGATATAAGCTTGATACAACATTGAAACTTCAGATTGGTATTTATAATATTCATCCACTAAAGTATATTTTATACAATTGAGTCCATTACTTGCATTTTTTGTTGAATTAAAATATTTAAATATTATATTTTCCGGACAAATCAAAAGCAATGACATTAACAATAAATTTAAAAATCCAAATATTGCATTTTTGCAATTGTAGAATTTTGAAGTTTGCTAGGGATAAATTTATTGTCAATAATCTGTTGAATTAAAATTTTGTAATTATCATAATTGTCTCCTTTGCCTCAATGCAATTCGAAATGATTTATATATTTTTTGTTTTCAAACATATCACTTGAGAAGAAGCAAAAGTAATAGACTCCAATAAAAAGTTTCCCCACGCCCATCTATAGATATATGTTTGATACAACATTGAAGTTTCAGATTGCTATTTATAATATTCATCTAGTAAAGTGTATTTTATATAATTAAGTCCATTACTTGGATATTTGTTCAATTAAAATATTCAAATATTATATTTTTCTCAGCAATCAAATGCAACGACATTAACGACAAATTTAAAAATCAAAATATTGCATTTATGCAATTTTAGAATTTTAAAGTTTGTTAGGGATAAATGCCTTGTCACTAATCTGTTGACTCAAAATTTTGCAACTTTTTTAATTGTCTCCTTTACCTCAATGCAATTCAAAATTATTTATATAATTTTTGTTTTCAAACAAATTACTTAAGAAAAAGTAAAAGCAAAAGACTCCAATAAGAAGTTTCCTCACTGCCACCTAGATATATATGCATGATACAACATTGATGTTTCATATTGCTATTTTTAATATTCATCCAGTAAAGCGTATTTTATACAATTGAGTCCATTAGTTGTAGTTTTGGTCAATTAAAATATTCAAATATTATATTTTTCTCAACAATCAAATGCAACGACATTAACAACAAATTTAAAAATCAAAATATTACATTTTTGCAATTTTAAAGTCTACTGGGGATAAATGCATTGTCAATAATTTGTTGAATTAAAATATTGCAATTTTCTTAATTGCCGCCTTTGCCTCAATGCAATTTGTAAAGATAGAAGCTTGATACAACATTGAATCTTTAAATTGCTATTTATAATATTCATCCACTAAAATGTATTTTATATAATTGAGTCCATTACTTGTATTTTTATTCAATTAACATATTCAAATATTATATTTTTCTTAAGAATCAAATGCAATGACATTAACAATAAATTTAAAAATCAACATATTGCATTTTTGTAATTTTAAAATTTTAAAATTTGCTAGGAATAAATGTATTGCTAATAATCTCTTGACTTAAAATTTTGCAATTTTCTTAATTGTCTCCTTTGCCTAAATGCAATTCGAAATGATTTATATAATTTTTGTTTTCAAACATATTACTTAAGAAAGAGCAAAAGTAATGGACACTAAAGAGAAGTTTCCCCAATCCTATCTATAGATATATGCTTGATACAACATTGAAGTTTTAGATTGCTTTTTATAATATTCATCCACTAAAGTGTATTTTCTACAATTGAGTCTATTACTTGTATGTTTTGTTTAATTAAGATATTCAAATATTATCTTTTTCTGACCAAACAAATGCAACAACATTAACAATTAATTTAAAAATCAAAATATTGCATTTTTGCAATTTTAAAATTTTAAAGTTTGCTAGGGATAAATGCATTGTCAATACTATGTCGAATTAGAATTTTGCAATTTTCTTAATTGTCTCCTTCACCTCAATGCAATTCGAAATGATTTATATAATTTATGTTTTCAAACATATTACTTAAGCGAAATCAAAAATAATGAATTCTAATAAGAAGTTTCCCCACTCACATCTAGAGATATATGTTTAATATAACATTGAAAATTCATATCGCTATTTATAATATTCATTGACAAAAGTGTATTTTATGCAATTAAGTCCATTATTTGTAATTTTTTTCATTAAAATATTCAAATATTATATTTTTCCAATTGCAATGACATTAACAATAAATTTAAAAATCCAAATATTGCATTTTCACAATTTTAGAATTTTAAGTCTGCTAGGGATAAATACATTATCAATAATATGTTGAATTAAAATATTGTAATTTTCTTCATTACCTCCTTTGCCTCAATGCAATTTGAAATGATTTATATAATTTTTGTTATCAGACATATTACTTATGAAAAAGCAGAAACAATGGACTCTAATAAAAAGTTTCCCCACTCCCATATAAAGATATAAGTTTGATACAACATTGAAGGTTCAGATTGCCATTTATAATATTCATCCATTAAAGGGTATTTTATACAATTTAGTCCATTACTTGTATTTATATTGAATTAACATATTCAAATATTATATTTTCTCAGCAATCAATTGCAAGGAGATTAACAATAAATTAAAAAATCAAAATATTGCATTTTTGCAATTTTAGAATTTTACAATTTGCTAGGGATAAATGTATTGTCAATAATCTGTTGAATTAAAATTTTGCAATTTTCTTAATTGTCTCCTTTGCCTCCATGCAATTCGAAATGATTTATATAATTTTTGTTTTCAAAGATATTACTTAAGAAAATGCAAAAATAATGGACTCTAATATCAAGTTTCCCCACTCCCATCTAAAGATATATGTTTGATACAACATTAAAACTCCAGATTGCTATTTATAATATTCATCCACTAAAGTGTATTTTATACAATTGAGTCCATTACTTGTATTTTTGTTCAATTAATATATTCAAATATTATATCTTTCTCAACAATTAAATGCAACAACATTAACAATAAATGTAAAAATCAAAATATTGCATTTTTGTAATTTTAAAATTTTAAAGTTTGCTAGGGATAAATGTATTGTTAATAATTTGTTGAATTAAAATTTTGCAATTATCTTAATTGTCTCCTATGCCTCAATGCAACTCGAAATTATTTATATAATTTTTGTTTTGAAAAATATTACTTATGAAAAAACAAAAGCAGTGGACTCTAATAACAAGTTTCCCCACTCCTATCTAGAGATATATGCTTGATTTAACATTGAAGATTCAAATTTCTCTTTATAATATTCATCCACTAAAGTGTATTTTATACAATTGGGTCCATTATTTGTATTTTTGTTATATTAACATATTCAAATATTATATTTTTCTCAACAATTAAATGCAACGACATTAACAATAAATTTAAAAATTAAAATATTGCATTTTTCCAATTTTAGAATTTTAAAGTCTATTAGAGATAAATGTATTATCAATAATCTGTTGACTTAAAATTTTTCAATTTTCTTAATTGTCTCCTTTCCCTCAATGCAATTTGAAATGATTTATATACTTTTTGTTTTCAAACATATTACTTATGAAAAAGCAAAAACAATGGACTATAATAAGAATTTTCCCCACTCCCATCTAAAGATATAAGCTTGATACAACATTGAAATTTCATATTGCTATTTATAATATTCATCCATTAAAATGTATTTTATATAATTTAGTCTATTATTTGTATTTTTATTGAATTAACATATTCAAAAATTATATTTTCTCAGCAATCAAATGCAAGGACATTAATAATAAATTTAAAAATCAAAATATTGCATTTTTGTAATTTTATAATTTTAAAGTTTGCTAGGGATAAATGTATTGTCAATAATCTGTTTACTTAAAATTTTGTAATTTTCTTAATTATTTTTTTTGCCTCAATGGAATTCGAAAAGATTTATATAATTTTTGTTTTCAAACATATTACTTAAGAAAAAGCAAAACTAATGGACTCTAATAATAAGTTTCCCCATTCTCATTTATAGATATATGTTTGATACAATGTTCAAACTGCAGATTGCTATTTATAATATTCATCCACTAAATTGTATTTTACACAATTGAGTCCATTACATGCATTTTTTGTTCAATTAAAATATTCAAATATTATATTTTTCGGACAAATCAAAAGTAACGATATTAACAATAAATTTAAAAATCCAAATATTGCATTTTTGCAATTGTAGAATTTTGAATTTTACTAAGGATAAATGTATTGTCAATAATCTGTTGAATTAAAATTTTGTAATTATCATAATTGTGTCCTTTGCCTCAATGCAATTCGAAATGATTTATAAATTTTTTGTTTTCAAATGTATTACTTAAGAAAGTGCAAAAGTAATGGACTCTAATATGAAGTTTCCCCACTCCCATCTAGAGATATATGCTTGATACAATATTGAAATTTCAGATTGCTATTTGTAATATTCATCCACTAAAATGTATTTTATACAATTGAGTTCATTACTTATATATTCATTCAATTAAAATATTCAAATATTATATTTTTCTTAACAATCAAATACAACAACATTAACAACAAATCTAAAAATCAAAATATTGCATTTTTGTAATTTTACAATTTTAAAGTCTACTAGGAATAAATGTATTATCAATAATCTGTTGACTTAAAATTTAGCAATTTTCTTAATTGTTTCCTTTCCTCAATGGAATTTGAAATGATTTATATAATTTTTGTTTTCAAACATATTACTTAAGAAAAAGCAAAACTAATGGACTCTAATAAAAAGTTTCCCCACTCCCATTTATAGATATATGTTTGATACAATATTGAAACTGCAGATTACTATTTATAATATTCATCCACTAAAGTATATTTTATGCAATTGAGTCCATTACTTGTATTTTTGTCCAATGAAATTATTCGAATATTATATTTTTCTGACCCATCAAATGCAACGACATTGACAATAAATCTAAAAATCAAAATGTTGCATTTGTGTAATTTTAGAATTTTAAAGTCTACTTGGTATAAATGTATTGTCAATAATCTGTTAAATTAAAATTTTGCAATTTTCTTAATTATCTCTTCGACCTCAATGTAATTCGAAATGATTTATATAATTTTTGTTATCGAACTTATTACTTATGAAAAAGCAAAAGCGATGGACTCTAATAAGAACTTTCCCCACTCCCATCGAGAGGTATATGTTTGATACAACATTGAAACTTCATATTGCTATTTATAATGTTCATCCACTAAAGTGCATTTTATACAATTGAGTCCATTACTTGTATATTTGTTCAATTAAAATATTCAAATATTATATTTTTCTCAGTAATCTAATGCAACGACATTAACAACAAATTTAAAAATCAAAATATAGCATTTATGCAATTTTAGAATTTTAAAGTCTGCTAGGGATAAATGCATTGCCAATAATCTGTTGAATTAAAATTTTCCTAGTTTCTTAACTATCTCCTTCGACTCAATGCAATTTGAAATGATTCATATAGTTTTTCTTTTCAAACGTATTACTTAAGAAAAAGCAAAAGCAATGGACTCTAATAAGAAGTTTCCCTAATTCCATCTAAAGATATTAGCTTGATACAACATTAAAGATTCATATTGCTATTTATAATATTCATCCACTAAAATGAATTTTATGCAATTGAGTCCATTACTTGTATTATTATTGAATTAACATATTCAAATATTATATTTTCTCAGCAATCAAATGCAAGGACATTAACAAAAAATTTAAAAATCAAAATATTGCATTTTTGCAATTTTAAAATTTTAATGTCTGTTAGGGATAAATGCATTGTCAATAATCTGTTTAATTAAAATCTTGCAATTTTTTCAATTGTCCCCTTTGCCTCAATGCAATTCAAAATGATTTATATAATTTTTGTTTTCAAACAAATTACTTAAGAAAAAGAAAAAGTAATGCACTCTAATAAGAAGTTTTCCCACACCTATCTAGAGATATATGCTTGATACAACATTGAAACTTTAGATTGCTATTTATAATATTCATCCACAAAAGTGTATTTTATAGACTTAAATCCATTACTTGTATTCTTTTTTCAATTCAAATATCCAAATATTATATTTTTCTAACCAATCAAATGCAACGATATTAATAATAAATTTAAAAATCCAAATATTGCATGTTCGCAATTTAAGAATTTTAAAGTCTACTAGGGATAAATGTATTGTCAATAATCTGCTGAATTAGAATTTTGCAATTTTCTTAATTGTCTCCTTCGCCTTAGTGCAATTCAAAATGATTTATATAGTTTTTCTTTTCAAACATATTACTTAAAAAAGCAAAAGTAATGGACTCAAATAAGAGGTTTCCCCACTCCCATCTATACATATATGTTTGATACAACATTGAAACTGCAGATTGCTATTTATAATATTCATCCACTAAAGTGTATTTTATACAATTGAGTCCATTACTTGCATTTTTTGTTTAATTAAAATATTCAAATATTATATTTTCTGGACAAATCAAAAGCAACAACATTAACAATAAATTTAAAAATCCAAATATTGCATTTTTGCAATTGTAGAATCTTGAAGTTTGCTAGGGATAAATATATTGTCTATAATCCGTTGAATTAAATTTTTGTAATGATCATAATTGTCTCATTTACCTCAATGTAATTCAAAATGATTTATATATTTTTTGTTTTCAAACATATTACGTAAGAAAAAGTAAATGTAATGGACTTTAATATGAAGTTTCCCCACTCTCATCTAAAGATATATGTTTGATACAACATTGAAACTCCATATTGCTATTTATAATATTGATCCACTAAGGTATATTTTATGCAATTAAGTCCATTACTTGTATTTTTGTCCAATGAAAGTATTTGAATGTTATATTTTTCTGACCCATCAAATGCAATGACATTAACAATAAATCTAAAAATCAAATTGTTGCTTTTGTGCAATTTTAGAATTTTAAAGTCTACTTGGTATAAATGTATTGTCAATAATCTGTTAAATTAAAATTTTGCAATTTTCTTAATTGTCTCCTCGGCCTCAATGTAATTCGAAATGATTTATATAATTTTTGTTATCGAACTTATTACTTATGAAAAAGCAAATGCGATGGACTCTAATAAGAACTTTCCCCACTCCCATCTAGAGGTGTATGTTTGATACAACATTAAAACTTCAGATTGTTATTTATAATGTTCATCCACTAAAGTGAATTTTATACAATTGAGTACATTACTTGTATTTTTGTTCAATTAAAATATTCAAATATTATATTTTTCTCAACAATCAAATGCAACGACATTAACAACAAATTTAAAAATCAAAATATTGCATTTTTGCAATATTAGAATTTTAAAATCTGTTAGGAATAAATGCATTTTCAATAATCTATTGAATTAAAATTTTGCAATTTCTTAATTGCCTCCTCTGCCTGAATGCAATTTAAAATGATTTATATAATTTTTGTTATCAAACATATTACTTATGAAAAAGTAAAAGCAATGGACTATAATAAGAAGTTTCCCCAATTCCATCTAAAGATATTAACTTGATACAACATTAAAGATTCAGATTGCTATTTATAATATTCATCCACTAAAGTGAATTTTATGCAATTGAGTCTATTACTTGTATTGTTATTGAATTAACATATTCAAATATTATATTTTCTCAACAATCAAATGCAAGGACATTAACAAAAAATTTAAAAATCAAAATATTGCATTTTTGCAATTTTAGAATTTTAATGTTTATTAGGGATAAATGCATTGTCAATAATCTGTTGAATTAAAATTTTGCAATTTTCTTAATTGTCCCCTTTGTTTCAATGCAATTCAAAATGATTTATATAATTTTTGTTTTCAAACATATTACTTAAGAAAAAGCAGAAGTAATGCACTCTAATAAGAAGTTTTCACACACCTATCTAGAGATATATGCTTGATACAACATTGAAACTTCAGATTGCTATTTATAATATTCATCCATAAAAGTGTATTTTATAGAATTGAGTCCATTACTTGTATTTTTTTTTCAATTCAAATATCCAAATATCCAAATATTATATTTTTCTAACCAATCAAATGCAACGATATTAATAATAAATTTAAAAATCCAAATATTGCATGTTCGCAATTTAAGAATTTTAAAGTTTGCTAGGGATAAATGCATTGTTAATAATCTGCTGAATTAGAATTTTTCAATTTTCTTAATTGTCTCCTTCAACTCAATGCAATTCAGAATGATTTATATAGTTTTTCTTTTCAAACATATTACTTAAAAAAGCAAAGGTAATGGACTCGAATAAGAGGTTTCCCCACTCCCATCTATACATATATGTTTGATACAATATTGAAACTCTAGATTGCTATTTATAATATTCATCCACTAAAGCGCATTTTATACAATTGAGTCCATTACTTGCATTTTTTGTTCAATTAAAATATTCAAATATTATATTTTTTGGACAAATCAAAAGCAACGACATTAACAATAAATTTAAAAATCCAAATATTGCATTTTTGCAATTGTAGAATCTTGAAGTTTGCTAGGGATAAATGTATTGTCTATAATCTGTTGAATTAAATTTTTGTAATGATCATAATTGTCTCCTTTGCCACAATGCAATTCAAAGTGATTTATATATTTTTTGTTTTCAAACATATTACGTAAGAAAAAGTAAAAGTAATGGACTCTAATATGAAGTTTCCCCACTCCCATCTAAAGATATATGCTTGATACAACATTGAAATTTCAGATTGCTATTTATAATGTTCATCCACTAAAGTGCATTTTATACAATTTAGTCCATTACTTGTATATTTGTTCAATTAAAATATTCAATATTATTTTTTTCTCAGCAATCAAATGCAACAATATTAACAACAAATTTAAAAATCAAAATATAGCGTTTATGCAATTTTAGAATTTTAAGGTCTGCTAGGGATAAATGCATTGTCAATAATTTGTTGAATTAAAAATTTCCAAGTTTCTTAACCGTCTCCTTCGCCTCAATGCAATTCAAAATGATTCATATAGTTTTTCTTTTCAAATGTATTACTTAAGAAAAAGAAAAAGTAAGGGACTCTAATAAGAAGTTTCCCCAGTTCCATCTAAAGATATTAGCTTAATACAACATTAAAGATTCATATTGCTATTTATAATATTCATCCACTAAAGTGAATTTTATGCAATTGAGTCCATTACTTGTATTATTATTGAATTAACATATTCAAATATTATATTTTCTCAGCAATCAAATGCAAGGACATAAATCAAAATATTGCATTTTTGCAATTTTAGAATTTTAACATCTGTTAGGGATAAATGCATTGTCAATAATCTGTTGAATTAAAATTTTTCAATTTTCTTAATTGTCCCCTTTACCTCAATGCAATTCAAAATGATTTATATAATTTTTGTTTTCAAACATATTACTTAAGAAAAAGCAAAAGTAATGCACTCTAATAAGAAGTTTTCCCACACCTATCAAGAGATATATGCTTGATACAACATTGAAACTTCAGATTGCTATTTCTAATATTCATCCACAAAAGTGTATTTTAAAGAATTGCGTCCATTACTTGTATTTTTTTTTCAATTCAAATATCCAAATATTATATTTTTCTAACCAATCAAATGCAACGATATTAATAATAAATTTAAAAATCCAAATATTGCATGTTCGCAATTTAAGAATTTTAAAGTCTGCTAGGGATAAATGCATTGTCAATAATCTACTGAATTAGAATTTAGCAATTTTCTTAACTGTCACCTTTGCCTCAATGCAATTCGAAATGATTTATATAGTTTTTCTTTTCAAACATATTACTTAAAAAGCAAAAGTAATGGACTCTAATAAGAGGTTTCCCCACTCCTCTCTATAGATATATGCTTGATACAACATTGAAGTTTCAAATTGCTATTTATAATATTCATCTAGTAAAGTGTATTTCATACAATTGGGTCTATTACATGTATTTTTGTTCAATTAAAATATTTCAAATATTATATTTTCTTAGCAATCAAATGTAACGACATTAAGAATAAATTTCAAATCAAAATTTTGCATTTTTGCAATTTTAGAATTATAAAGTTTGCTAAGGATAAAAGTATTGTCAATAATTTGTTCAATTAAAATTTTGGAATTTTCTTAATTGTCTCATTTGCCTCAATGCAATTCAAAATTATTGATAGAATTTTTATTTACAAACAAATTACTTAAGAAAAAGAAAAAGTAAGGGACTCTAAAAAGAAGTTTCCCCACTGCCATCTAGATATATATGCATGATAGAACATTGAAATTTCAGATTATTATTTATAATATTCATCCACTAAAGTGTATATTATACAATTGAGTCCATTACTTGTATTTTTCTTCAATTAAAATATTCAAATATTATATTTTTCTCAGCAATCAAATGCAACGACATTAACAACAAATTTAAAAATCAAAATATTGTGTTTTTGCAATTTTAGAATTTTAGAGTCTGTTAGGGATAAATGCATTGTCAATAATTTGTTGAATTAAAATTTTGCAATTTTCTTAACTGTCTCCTTTGCCTCAATGCAATTCGAAATGATTCATATACTTTTTCTTTTCAAACATATTACTTAGGAAAACCAAAAGTAATAGATTCTAATAAAAAGTTTCCCCATTTCCATCTATAAATATATGTTTGATACAACATTGAACCTTGATATTGCTATTTATAATTTTCATCCAGTAAAGTCTGTTTTATACAATTGGGTCCATTACTTGTATTTTTGTTCAATTAAAATATTCAAATATTATATTTTTCTTAACAATCAAATGCAACGACATTAACAACAAATTTAAAAATCAAAATATTGCGTTTTTGCAATTTTAAAATTTTAAAGTTTGTTAGGGATAAATGTCTTGTCAATAATCTGTTAAATTAAAATTTTGCAATTTTCTTCATTGCCTCCTTTGCCTTAATGCAATTTGAAATGATTTATATAATTTTTGTTATCAAACATATTACTTATGAAAAAGAAAAAGTAATGGACTCTAATAAGAAGTTTCCTCACTCCCATATAACGATATAAGCTTGATACAACATTGAATCTTCAAATTGTTATTTATAATATTCATCCACTAAAGTGTATTTTAAACAATTGAGTCCATTACTTGTATTTTTGTTCAATGAACATATTTAAATATTATATTTTTCTCAACAATCAAATGCAATGACATTAATAATAAATTTAAAAATCAAAATATTGCATTTTTGCAATCTTAAAATTTGAAAGTTTGCTAGGGATAAATGTATTGTCAATAATCTCTTCAATAAAAATTTTGCAATTTTTTTAATTGTCTCCTTTGCTTCAATGCAATGCGAAATGATTTATATAATTTTTGTTTTCAAACATATTACTTAAGAAAGAGCAAAAGTAATGGACACTAATGAGAAGTTTCCCCACTCCTCTCTATAGATATATGCTTGATACAACATTGAAGTTTTAGATTGCTTTTTATAATATTCATCCACTAAAGTGTATTTTTTACAATTGAGTCTATTACTAGTATTTTTTGTTCAACTAAGATATTCAAATATTATATTTTCTCAGCAATCAAATGCAAGGATATTAATAAAAAATTTAAAAATCAAAATATTGCATTTTTGCAATTTTAGAATTTTAACGTCTGTTGGGGATAAATGCATTGTCAATAATCTGTTGAATTAAAATTTTGCAATTTTCTCAATTGTCCCCTTTGCCTCAATGCTATTCCAAATGATTTATATAATTTTTGTCTTCAAACATATTACTTAAGAAAAAGCAAAACTAATGCACTCTAGTAAAATGTATTTTATATAATGGGGTCCATTACATATATTTTTGTTCAATTAAAATATTCAAATATTATATTTTTCTCAGCAATCAAATGCAACGACATTAATAACAAATTTAAAAATCAAAATATTGCATTTTTGCAGTTTTAGAATTTTAAAATCTGCTAGGGAAAAATGTCTTGTCAATAATCTATTGACTTAAAGTTTTGCAACTTTATTAATTGTCTCCTTTACCTCAATGCAATTCGAATTGATTTATATAGTGTTTCTTTTCAAACATATTACTTAAAAAAAGTAAAAATAATGGACTCTAATAAGAAATTTCCCCACTCCCATCTAAAGATATATGCTTGATACAACATTTAAGCATCATATTGCTATTTATAATATTCATCCAATAAAGTGTATTTTATACAATTTGGTCCATTACTTGTATTTTTGTTAAATTAAAATATTCAAATATTATATTTTTCTCAGCAATTAAATGCAACGACATTAACAACAAATTTAAAAATCAAAATATTGCATTTTTGCAATTTTAGAATTTTAACATCTATTAAGGATAAATGCATTGTCAATAATCTGTTGAATTAAAATTTTGCAATTTTCTCAATTGTCCCCTTTGCCTCAATGCTATTTCAAATGATTTATATAATTTTTGTTTTCAAACATATTACTTAAGAAAAAGCAAAACTAATGCACTCTAGTAAAATGTATTTTATATAATGGGGTCCATTACATGTATTTTTGTTCAATTAAAATATTCAAATATTATATTTTTCTCAGCAATCAAATGCAACGACATTAATAACAAATTTAAAAATCAAAATATTGCATTTCTGCAGTTTTAGAATTTTAAAGTCTGCTAGGGAAAAATGTCTTGTCAATAATCTGTTGACTTAAAGTTTTGCAACTTTATTAATTGTCTCTTTTACCTCAATGCAATTCGAACTAATTTATATAATGTTTCTTTTCAAACATATTACTTAAAAAAAGTAAAAATAATGGACTCTAATAAGAAGTTTCCCCACTCTCATCTAAAGATATATGCTTGATACAACATTTAAGCGTCATATTACTATTTATAATATTCATCCAATAAAGTGTATTTTATACAATTGGGTCCATTACTTGTATTTTTGTTAAATTAAAATATTTAATTATTATATTTTTCTCAGCAATTAAATGCAACAACATTAACAACAAATTTAAAAATCAAAATATTGCATTTTTGCAATTTTAGAATTTTAAAGTCTGCTAGGGATAAATGACTTGTTGTATTTTTGTTCAATTAAAATATTCAAATATTATATTTTTCTCAGTAATCAAATGCAATGACGTTAACAACAAATTTAAAAATCAAAATATTGCATTTTTGCAATTTTAGAATTTTAAAGTATGTTAGGGATAAATATCTTGTCAATAATTGGTTAACTCAAAATTTTGCAACTGTCTCAATTTTCTCATTTGCCCCAATGCAATTAGAAATGATTTATATAATTTTTGTTATCAAACATATCACTTATCAAAATGTAAAAGCAATGGACTCTAATAAGAAGTTTCCCCACTCTTATTTATAGATATATGGTTGATACAACATTGAAATTTCATATTGTTATTTATAATATTGATCCAATAATGTGTATTTTATACAATTGGGTCCATTGTTTGTATCTTTGTTCAATTAAAATATTCAAATTGTTGTTCCCACAGCCTTGTATGGGTTGTAATTGTTGTCAACTAGGGTTAAGTGTGCAAGAGAGTAAAGTCACATGGAAGGGCAAGAAAGTAAATCTGCCGCGTAAGGGCAAGAATGTAAATCCGCCATGTAAGCCCTATTAGGGTTTTATGGAAGAGAGTATATAAAGGCCCTGGAAGACAAAACTAGGGCAGAGGGCCAACACAATTGAAAAATAGCAACCCTACAACAACCGGCCAAAAGGAAGAGAGAGCAGAATGACAAGAGATCAGAAACAACACCACCAGGAGAGCAAACCAGAAACCTCACCACCGGGAGAGCAAACCAGAACGTGTGACCTCCTGCAAGCAAACCAGAAACGCCTCCTGCAAGCAAACCAGAAATGCCTCTTGCAAGCAAACCAGAAACACATCCTGCAAGCAAACCAGAAACGCCTCCTGCAAGCAAACCAGAAACGCCTCCTGCAAGCAAACCAGAAACGCCTCCTGCAAGCAAACCAGAAACGCACAACCAGCAAGAGGAGAAATAAGAAACAGACCACCCGGAAGAGAAGACAGCAGACCTGGTATCCGTGAGACCACCCGGAAGAGAAGACAGCAGACTAGAAGTGTGAGGCAGGCCGAGAGACGTGAACCAGAAAAACCAGTAGCGTGAGGGAGGCTAAGAGACGTGAAACAGCAGACCAGAACGTGCAATGGCGTGACTGATCAGAAGTGTGGGGCAGGCCGTGAGACGTGAAACGGCAGACCAGAAGCTTGAGTGCAAGCTGTGAAACCGTGAGACAGTGAAAGCAGGAGTTGTGTGAAACAACCTAGAGAAGGAATTCGGCGAAGTATTGGAAAGAACTCAACGTATTTCCAGATTTCTTCAAGAGAGGTTAGAGAGCGTTGCGGTGAACTTCTAAGCGGCAATGGAACAGCCTTTCAATTCAACAGAGGCAAGACAAGCTAGAAGAAGGGTAGACACAGTAAGTGACACTCTTTGTATTGTACTTGCTTAGTAATTGCAATAGTGAAAGGAGCAGAAGATTAAGACATCCATTGTAACTGGAATTCTCAAGTATAGTGGATAGTCTCGGTAAGGGAGAGTCCTTACCACCGTGGATGTACGTCACGTTGACGGAACCACGTAAATCTCGTGTGTCCTTAATTTGCTTTACGTTTTGTGTTTTGAATTGAGTTGTGAAAGTAGCTAAAGTATCAGCCAACCCATAACCTAACGAAGACCTAAACAAGAACATCCGAATTGTCTATTAAGCAAGGTGTCTGAAAGGTGACTCTGGGGACTATTGTGATTAGTAGGTAGCAATAGATCTACCTTAGTCGAGTCTGAGAAAGAGTTCGCTTTTAAGAAGAGATTGAAGTTGTTCACTTTCCTGCGAATTGCGAATTGTGGTGATACTGATTCACCCCCCTCTCAGTATGACAAACAAGTAGATCCTAGGGTGGAGTTGGGAACTTCACAAATATTATATTTTTCTCAACAATCAAATGCAACGACATTAATAACAAATTTAAAAGTCAAAATATTGTGTTTTTGAAATTTTAGAATTTTCAAGTTTGCTAGCGATAAATGTCTTGTCGATAATCTGTTGACTTAAAATTTTGCAACTTTCTTAATTGTCTCCTTTGTCTCAATGCAATTCAAACTGATTTATAAAGTTTTTCTTTTCAAACATATTACTTAAAAAAAGTAAAAGTAATGGACTCTAATAAGAAGTTTCCCCACTCCCATCTATAGATATCTGCTTGATACAACATTGAAGCATCAGATTGCTATTTATAATATTTATCCAATAAAGTGTATTTTATACAATTGGGTTCATTATTTGTATTTTTGTTCAATTAAAATATTCAAATATTATATTTTTCTCAGCAATCAAATGCAACGACATTAACAACAAATTTAAAAATCAAAATATTGCATTTTTGCAATTTTAGAATTTGAAAGTATGCTAGGGATAAATATCTTGTCAATAATCGGTTGACTCAAAATTTTGCAACTTTCTCAATTTTCTCATTTGCTGCAATGCAATTAGAAATGATTTATATAATTTTTGTTATCAAACATATCACTTATGAAAAACTAAAAGCAATGAACTATAATAAGAAGTTTCCCCACTTCCATTTATAGATATATGCTTGATATAATATTGAAGATTCAGATTGTTATTTATAATATTGTTCTAATAAAGTGTATTTTATACAATTGGGTTCATTATTTGTATTTTTGTTCAAATAAAATATTCAAATATTATATTTTTCTCAACAATCAAATGCAACGACATTAACAACAAATTTCAAAATCAAAATATTGTGTTTTTGCAATTTTAGAATTTTAAAGTTCGCTAGCGATAATTTTTCTTTTCAAACATATTACTTAAAAGAAGTAAAAGTAATGGACTCTAATAAGAAATTTCCCCACTCCCATTTATAGATTTATGCTTGATGCAAGACTGAAGCATCAGATTGTTATTCATAATATTCATCCAATAAAGTATATTTTATACAATTGGGTCTATTACTTG
This sequence comes from Bruguiera gymnorhiza, assembly GCA_020883675.1. Classification (NCBI taxonomy): domain Eukaryota; kingdom Viridiplantae; phylum Streptophyta; class Magnoliopsida; order Malpighiales; family Rhizophoraceae; genus Bruguiera; species Bruguiera gymnorhiza. Next base: position 462,700 of record JAIRCJ010001054.1, on the reverse strand, counting down.
TATTTTTGTGAAATTAAAATATTCAAATATTATATTTTTCTCAGCAATCAAGTGTAACGACATTAAAAACAAATTTAAACATCAAAATATTGTGTTTTTGCAATTTTAGAATTTTAAAGTTTGCTAAGGATAAATGTCTTGTCAATAATCTGTTGACTTAAAATTTTGCAACTTTGTTAATTGTCTCCTTTGCCTCAATGCAATTCGAACAAATTTATAAAGTTTTTCTTTTCAAACATATTACTTAAAAAAAGTAAAAGAAATGGACTCTAATAAGAAGTTTCCCCACTCCCATCTATCGATATATGCTTGATACAACATTGAAACTTCAAATTGCTATTTATAATATTGATTCAGTAAAGTGTATTTTATATAATTGGGTACATTACATGTATTTTTGTTTAATTAAAATATTCAAATAATATATTTTTCTTAGAAATCAAATGCAATGACATTAAAAACTGATTTAAAAATCAAAATATTGCGTTTTTGCAATTTTAGGATTTGAAAGTCTGCTAGGGATAAATGTCTTGTCAATAATTTGTTGACATAAAACTTTGCAAATTTCTTAAAAAAAGTAAAAGTAATGGACTCTAATAAGAAGTTTCCTCACTTTCATCTATAAATATATGCTTATACAACATTGAAACTTCATATTACTATTTACTATATTCATCTAGTAAAGTGTATTTTATACACTTAGGTCAATTACTTCTATTTTTGTTCAATTAAAATATTCAAATATTATATTCTTCTCAGCAATCAAATGCAACGACATTAACAACAAATTTAAAAATCAAAATATTGGATCTCTGCAATTTTAGAATTTGAAAGTCTGTTAGGGATAAATGTCTTGTCAATAATCTGTTGACATAAAATTTTGCAACTTTCTTAACTGTCTCCTTTGCCTTAATGCAATTCGAACTAATTTATATACTTTTTCTTTTCAAACAGATTACTTAAAAAAAGTAAAAGTAATGGACTGTAATAAGAAGTTTCCTCACTCCTATCTATTGATATATGCTTGATACAATATTGAAGTTTCAGATTGTTATTTATAATATTGATCTAGTAAAGTGTATTTTATACAATTGGGTCCATTACTTCTATTTTTGTTCAATTAAAATATTCAAATATTATATTCTTCTCAATAATCAAATGCAACGACATTAACAACAAATTTAAAAATCAAAATATTGCATTATGCAATTTTAGAATTTTAAAGTCTACTAGGGATAAATGTCTTGTCAATAATCTGTTGACATAAAATTTTGCAACCTTTTTAATTATCTTCTTTGCCTCAAAACAATTTGAAATGATTTAGAAAGTTTTTCTTTTCAAACATATTACTTGAAAAAAGTAAAAGTAATGGACTCTAATAAGAAGTTTCCCCACTCCCATCTATTAATATATGCTTATACAACATTGAAACTTCACATTGCTACTTACTATATTCATCTAGTAAAGTGTATTTTATACAATTGGGTCCATTACTTCTATTTTTGTTCTATTAAAATATTCAAATATTATATTTTTCTTTGAAATCAAATGCAACGACATTAACAACTGATTTCAAAATGAAAATATTACATTTCTGCAATTTTAGAATTTTAAGGTCTATTAGGGATAAATGTCTTGTCAATAATCTGTTGACATAAAATTATGCAACTTTCTTAATTCTCTACTTTGCCTCAATGCAATTCGAACTGATTTATAAAGTTTTTCTTTTCAAACATATTACTTAAGAAAAGTAAAAGTAATGGACACTAATAAGAAATTTTTCGACTCCCATATATAGATATATGTTTGATACAACATTGAAACTTCAGACTGTTATTTATAATATTGATCCAATAAAGTGTATTTTATACAATTGGGTCCATTATTTGTATTTTTGTTCAATTTAAATATTCAAATATTATATTTTTCTCATAAATCAAATGGAACGACATTAACAACAAATTTCAAAATCAAAATATTATGTTTTTGCAATTTTAGAATTTTAAAGGTCGCTAGCGATAATTTTTCTTTTCAAACATATTACTTAAAAGAAGTAAAAGTAATGGACTCTAATAAGAAGTTTCCCCACTCCCATTTACAGATTTATGCTTGATACAAGAGTGAAGCATCAGATTGTTATTCATAATATTCATCCAATAAATTGTATTTTATACAATTGGGTCTATTACTTGTATTTTTGGGAAATTAAAATATTCAAATATTATATTTTTCTCAACAATCAAATGCAACGACATTAACAACAAATTTCAAAATCAAAATATTGTGTTTTTGCAATTTTAGAATTTTAAAATTCGCTAGCAATAATTTTTCTTTTCAAACATATTACTTAAAAGAAGTAAAAGTAATGGACTCTAATAAAAAGTTTCCCCACTCCCATTTATAGATTTATGCTTGATATAAGATTGAAGCATCAGATTGTTATTCATAATATTCATCCAATAAAGTGTATTTTATACAATTGGGTCTATTACTTGTATTTTTATGAAATTAAAATATTCAAATATTATATTTTTCTCAGCAATCAAGTGAACGACATTAAAAACAAATTTAAAAATCAAAATATTGTGTTTTTGCAATTTTAGAATTTTAAAATTTGCTAAGGATAAATGTCTTGTCAATAATTTGTTAACTTAAAATTTTGCAACTTTGTTAATTGTCTCCTTTGCCTCAATGCAATTCGAACAAATTTATAAAGTTTTTCCTTTCAAACATATTACTTAAACAAAGTAAAAGAAATGGACTCTAATAACAAGTTTCCCCACTCCCATCTATCGATATATACTTAATACAACATTGAAGTTTCAGATTGCTATTTATAATATTCATTCAGTAAAGTATATTTTATATAATTGGGTCCATTACTTGTATTTTTGTTTAATTAAAATATTCAATTCTTAGAAATCAAATGCAACGACATTAACAACTGATTTAAAAATCAAAATATTGCGTTTTTGCAATTTTAGGATTTGAAAGTCTGCTAAGGATGAATGTCTTGTCAATAATTTGTTGACATAAAACTTTGCAAATTTCTTAAAAAAAGTAAAAGTAATGGACTCTAATAAGAAGTATCCTCAATCCCATCTATAGATATATACTTATACAACATTGAAACTTTAGATTACTATTTACTATAATCATCCAGTAAAGTGTATTGTATACAATTGGGTCCATTACTTGTATTTTTGATAAATTAAAATATTCAAATATTATATTCTTCTCAACAATCAAATGCAACGACATTACCAACAAATTTAAAAATCGAAATATTGCGTTTTTGCAACTTTAGAATTTGAAAGTCTGCTATGGATAAATGTCTTGTCAATAATCTGTTGACATAAAATTTTGCAACTTTCTTAACTGTCTCCTTTGCCTCAATGCAATTCGAACTGATTTATATACTTTTTCTTTTCAAACATATTACTTAAAAAAAAGTAAAAATAATGGACTCTAATAAGAAGTTTCCTCACTCCTATCTATTGATATATGCTTGATACAATATTGAAGCTTCAGAATGTTATTTATAATATTGATCCAGTAAAGTGTATTTTATACAATTGGGTCCATTACTTTTATTTTTGTTCAATTAAAATATTCAAATATTATATTTTTCTCAGCAATCAAATGCAACGTCATTAATAACAAATTTAAAAATCAAAATATTGGATTTATGCAATTTTAGAATTTGAAAGTCTACTAGGGATAAATGTCTTGTCAATAATCTGTTGACATAAAATTTTGCAACATTCTTAACTGTCTCCTTTGCCTCAATGCAATTCGAATTGATTTATATACTTTTTCTTTTCAAACAATTTACTTAAAAAGAGTAAAGTAATGGACTCTAATAAGAAGTTTCCGCACTCCTATCTATTTATATATGCTTAATACAATATTGAAGCTTTAGATTGTTATTTATCATATTCATCCAGTAATGTGTATTTTATACAATTAGATCCATTACTTCTATTTTTGTTAAATTAAAATATTCAAATATTATATTCTTCCTAGCAATCAAATGTAACGACATTAACAATAAATTTAAAAATCAAAATATTGCATTTTGCAATTTTAGAATTTTAAAATCTGCTAGGGATAAATGTCTTGTCAATAATTTGTTGACATAAAACTTTGCAAATTTCTTAAACAAAGTAAAAGTAATGGACTCTAATAAGAAGTTTCCTTAATCCCATCTATAGATATATGCTTATACAACATTGAAACTTCAGATTACTATTTACTAAATTCATCCAGTAAAGTGTATTTTATACAATTGGGTCTATTACCTATATTTTTGATAAATTAAAATATTCAAATATTATATTCTTCTCAACAATTAAATGCAACGACATTACCAACAAATTTAGAAATCGAAATATTGCGTTTTTGCGACTTTAGAATTTGAAAGTCTGCTAAGGATAAATGTCTTGTCAATAATCTGTTGACATAAAATTTTGCAACTTTCTTAACTGTCTCCTTTGCCTCAATTCAATTCGAACTGATTTATATACTTTTTCTTTTCAAACATATTACTTAAAAAAAAGAAAAAGTAATGGACTCTAATAAGAAGTTTCCTCACTCCTATCTATTGATATATGCTTGATACAATATTGAAGTTTCAGATTGTTATTTATAATATTGATCTAGTAAAGTGTATTTTATACAATTGGGTCCATTACTTCTATTTTTGTTCAATTAAGATATTCAAATATTATATTCTTCTCAGCAATCAAATGCAACGACATTAACAACAAATTTAAAATCAAAATATTGTATTTCTGCAATTTTAGAATTTTAAAGTCTGCTCGAGATAAATATCTTGTCAATAATCTGTTGACATAAAATTTTGCAACTTTCTTAACTATCTCCTTTGCCTCAATGTAATTCAAACTGATTTATATACTTTTTCTTTTCAAACATATTACTTAAGGAAAGTAAAAGTAATGAACTCTAATAAGAAGTTTCGTCACTCCAATCTATTGATATATGCTTGATACAATATTGAAACTTCAAATTGCTATTTACTATATTCTTCCAGCAAAGTGTATTTTATACAATTGGGTCCATTATTTCTATTTTTGTTCAATAAAAATATTCAAATATTATATTCTTCTCATAAATCAAATGTAACGACATTAACAACAAATTTAAAAATCAAAACATTACGTTTTTACAATTTTAGAATTTGAAAGTCTGCTAGAAATAAATGGATTGTCAATAATCAGTTGAATTAAAATTTTGCAATTTTCTTAACTGTTTCCTTTGCCTCAATGCAATTCAAACTGATTTATATAGTTTTTCTTTTCAAACATATTACTTAAAAAAAGTAAAAATAATGGACTCTAATAAGAAGTTTCTCCACTCCCATCTATACATATATGCTTCTACAACATTGAAGGTCTAGATTGCTATTTACTATATTCATCCAGTAAAGTGTATTTTATACAATTGGATCCATTACTTGTATTTTTGATCAATTGAAATATTCAAATATTATATTCTTCTCCGCAATCAAATGCAACGACATTAACAACAAATTTAAAAATCAAAGTATTGCATTTCTGCAATTTTAGAATTTTCAAGTCTGCTAGGGATAAATGTCTTGTCAATAATCTGTTGACTTAAAATTTGGCATCTTTCTTAATTGTCTCCTTTGCCTCAATGTAATTCGAACTGATTTATATAGTTTTTCTTCTCAAACATATTGCATAAAAAAAGTACAAGTAATGGACTCTAATAAGAAGTTTCCCCACTCCCATCTATAGATATATGCTTGATACAACATCGAAGCATCATATTGCTTTTTATAATATTCATCCAATAAAGTGTATTTTATAAAATTGGATCCATTACTTGTATTTTTGTTCAATTAAAATATTCAAATATTATATTTTTCTCAACAATTAAATACAACGACATTAACAACAAATTTAAAAATCAAAATATTGCATTTTTGCAATTTTAAAATCTAGTAGGGATAAATGTCTTATCAATAATCTGTTGATTTAAAATTTTGCAACATTCTTAATTGTCTCTTTTGCCTCAAAGCAATTCGAACTGATTTATATAGTTTTCCTTTCAAACATATTACTTAAAAATGGTAAAAGTAATGGACTCTAATAAGAAGTTTCCCTACCCCCATCTATCGATATATGCTTGATACAACATTGAAACTTCAAATTGCTATTTATAATAGTCATCCAGTAAAGTGTATTTTATACAATTGGGTCCATTACAAGTATTTTTGTTCAATTAAAAAATTCAAATATTTTATTTTTCCGATCAATCAAATGCAACGACATTAACAATAAATTTATAAATCCAAATATTGCATTTTTGAAATTTTACAATTTTAAAGTCTGCTAAAGATAAAAGTCTTGTCAACAATCTGTTGACTTAAAATTTTGGAACTTTCTTAATTGTCTATTTTGCCTCAACACAATTCGAAGAGATTTATATAGTTTTTCTTTCAAACTTATTACTTAAAAAAATAAAAATAATGGACTCTAATAAGAAGTTTCCCCACTCCCATCTATCCATATATGCTTGATACAAAATTGAAACTTCAGATTGCTATTTATAATAGTCATCCAGTAAAGTGTATTTTATACAATTGGGTTCATTACTTGTATTTTTGTTCAATTAAAATATTCGAATATTATATTTTTCTCAGCACTTAAATGCAACAACATTAACAACAAATTTAAAAATCAAAATATTGCGTTTTTGCAATTTTAAAATTTTAAAGTCTGCTAGGGATAAATGTCTTATCAATAATCTGTTGACTTAAAATTTTGCAACATTCTCAATTGTCTCTTTTGCCTCAAAGCAATTCGAACTGATTTATATAGTTTTCCTTTCAAACATATTACTTAAAAATGGTAAAAGTAATGGACTCTAATAAGAAGTTTCCTCACCCCCATCTATCAATATATGAAACATTGAAACTTCAAATTGCTATTTATAATAGTCATCCAATAAAGTGTATTTTATACAATTGGGTCCACTACAAGTATTTTTGTTCAATTGAAAAATTCAAATATTTAATTTTTCCGATCAATCAAATGCAAGGACATTAACAATAAATTTAAAAATCCAAATATTGCATTTTTGCAATTTTACAATTTTAAAGCCTGCTAAAGATAAAAGTCTTGTCAATAATCTGTTGACTTAAAATTTTGGAATTTTCTTAATTGTCTCTTTTGCCTCAATGCAATTCGAAGTGATTTATATAGTTTTTCTTTCAAACTTATTACTTTAAAAAGTAAAAATAATGGACTTTAATAAGAAGTTTCCCCACTCCCATCTATCCATATATGCTTGATACAAAATTGAAGCTTCAGATTGCTATTTATAATAGTCATCCAGTAAAGTGTATTTTATACAATTGAGTTCATTACTTGTATTTTTGTTTAATTAAAATATTCAAATATTATATTTTTCTCAGCAATTAAATGCAACGACATTAACAACAAATTTAAAAATCAAAATATTGCGTTTTTGCAATTTTAAAATTTTAAAGTCTACTAAGGATAAATGTCTTATCAATAATCTGTTGACTTAAAATTTTGCAACATTCTTAATTGTCTCTTTTGCCTCAAAGTAATTCGAACTGATTTATATAGTTTTCCTTTCGAACATATTACTTAAAAATGGTAAAAGTAATGGACTCTAATAAGAAGTTTCCTCACCCCCATCTATCAATATATGAAACATTGAAACTTCAAATTGCTATTTATAATAGTCATCCAATAAAGTGTATTTTATACAATTGGGTCCACTACAAGTATTTTTGTTCAATTAAAAAATTCAAATATTTTATTTTTCCAATCAATCAAATGCAAGGACATTAACAATAAATTTAAAAATCCAAATATTGCATTTTCGCAATTTTACAATTTTAAAGTCTACTAAAGATAAAAGTCTTGTCAATAATCTGTTGACTTAAAATTTTGGAATTTTCTTAATTGTCTCTTTTGCCTCAATGCAATTCGAAGTGATTTATATAGTTTTTCTTTCAAACTTATTACTTTAAAAAGTAAAAATAATGGACTTTAATAAGAAGTTTCCCCACTCCCATCTATCCATATATGCTTGATACAAAATTGAAGTTTCAGATTGCTATTTATAATAGTCATCCAGTAAAGTGTATTTTATACAATTGAGTTCATTACTTGTATTTTTGTTTAATTAAAATATTCAAATATTATATTTTTCTCAGCAATAAAATACAACGACATTAACAACAAATTTAAAAATCAAAATATTACGTTTTTGTAATTTTAAAATTTTAAAGTCTGCTAAGGATAAATGTCTTATCAATAATCTGTTGACTTAAAATTTTGCAACATTTTTAATTGTCTCTTTTGCCTTAAAGCAATTCGAACTGATTTATATAGTTTTCCTTTCAAACATATTACTTAAAAATGGTAAAAGTAATGGACTCTAATAAGAAGTTTCCTCACCCCCATCTATCAATATATGAAACATTGAAACTTCAAATTGCTATTTATAATAGTCATCCAATAAAGTGTATTTTATACAATTGGGTCCACTACAAGTATTTTTGTTCAATTAAAAAATTCAAATATTTTATTTTTCCAATCAATCAAATGCAAGGACATTAACAATAAATTTAAAAATCCAAATATTGCATTTTCGCAATTTTACAATTTTAAAGTCTGCTAAAGATAAAAGTCTTGTCAATAATCTGTTGACTTAAAATTTTGGAACTTTCTTAATTGTCTATTTTGCCTCAATGCAATTCGAAGTGATTTATATAGTTTTTCTTTCAAACTTATTACTTAAAAAAGTAAAAATAATGGAATCTAATAAGAAGTTTCCCCACTCCCAACTATCCATATATGCTTGATACAAAATTGAAGTTTCAGATTGCTATTTATAATAGTCATCCAGTAAAGTGTATTTTATACAATTGGGTTCATTACTTCTATTTTTGTTCAATTAAAATATTCAAATATTATATTTTTCTCAGCAATTAAATGCAACGACATTAAGAACAAATTTAAAAATCAAAATATTGCGTTTTTGCAATTTTAAAATTTTAAAATTTGCTAAGGATAAATGTCTTATCAATAATATGTTAACTTAAAATTTTGCAACATTCTTAATTGTCTCTTTTGCCTCAAAGCAATTCAAACTGATTTATATAGTTTTCCTTTCAAACATATTACTTAAAAATGGTAAAATGTATGGACTCTAATAAGAAGTTTCCCCACCCCCATCTATCGATATATGCTTGATACAACATTGAAACTTCAGATTGTTATTTATAATAGTCCTTCAGTAAAGTGTATTTTATACAATTGGGTTCATTACTTGTATTATTGTTCAATTAAAATATTCAAATATTATATTTTTCCGATCAATCAAATGCAATGACATTAATAACAAAGTTAAAAATCAAAATATTGCGTGTATGCAATTTTAGAATTTTAAAATCTGTTAGGAATGAATGTCTTGTCAATAATTTGTTGAGTTAAAATTTTGCAACTTTCTTAATTGTCTCTTTTGCCTCAAAGCAATTTGAATTGATTTATATAGTTTTTCTTTTTAAACATATTACTTAAAAATGGTGAAAGTAATGGACTCTAATAAGCGGTTTCCCCACTCCCAGCAATAGATATATGGTTGATACAACTTTGAAGCTTCATATTGCTATTTATAATAATCATCCAGTAAAGTGTATTTTATACAATTGGGTCCATTACTTGTATTTTTGTTCAATTAAAATATTCAAATATTATATTTTTCTCAACAATCAAATGCAAGGACATTAACAACAAATTTAAAAATCAAAGTATTGCATTTTTTCAATTTTAGGATTTGAAACTCTGCTAGGGATAAATGTCTTTTCAATAATTTGTTGACTTAAAATTTTGGAACTTTCTTAATTTTCTCTTTTGCCTCCAAGCAATTCAAACTGATTGATATAGTTTTTCTTTCAAACTTATTACTTAAAAAAAGTAAAAGTAAAGGACTCTAATAAGAAGTTTCCCCACTCCCATCTATTAATATATGCTAGATACAACATTGAAGTTTCAAATTGCTATTTATAATACTTATCCAGTAAAGTGTATTTTATACAATTGGGTCCATTACTTGTATTTTTGTTCAATTAAAATATTCAAATATTATATTTTTCTCAACAATCAAATGCAAGGACATTAACAACAAATTTAAAAATCAAAATATTGCATTTTCAAAATTTTAGGATTTGAAAGTCTGCTAGGGATAAAAGTCTTGTTAATAATCTGTTAACTTAAAATTTTGGAACATTCTTAATTTTCTCTTTTGCCTCAAAGCAATTCGAATTGATTTATATAATTTTTCTTTCAAACTTATTACTTAAAAAAGGTAAAAGTAATGGACTCTAATAAGAAGTTTCCCCACTCCCATCTATCAATATATGCTTCATGCAACATTGAAGTTTCAGATTGCTATTTATAATAGTCATCCAGTAAAGTGTATTTTATATAATTGAGTCCATTACTTGTATTTTTGTTCAATTAAAAAAATCAAATATTATATTTTTCTCAGCAATCAAATGCAAGGACATTAACAACAAATTTAAAAATCAAAATATTGCATTTTTGCAATTTTAGGATTCGAAAGTCTGCTAGGAATGAATGTCTTATCAATAATCCGTTAACTTAAAATTTTGGAACTTTCTTAATTTTCTCTTTTGCCTCAAAACAATTCGAACTGATTTATATAATTTTTCTTTCAAACTTATTACTTAAAAAAAGTAAAAGTAAAGGACTCTAATAAGAAGTTTCCCTACTCCCATCTATTGATATATGCTAGATACAACATTGAAACTTCAAATTGCTATTTATAATAGTTATCCAGTAAAGTGTATTTTATATAATTAGGTCCATTATCTATATTTTTGTTCAATTAAAATATTCAAATATTATATTTTTCTCAATAATCAAATGCAAGGACATTAACAACAAATTTAAAAATGAAAGTATTGCATTTTCGCAATTTTAGGATTTGAAAGTCTGCTAGGGATAAATGTCTTGTCAATAATCTGTTGACTTAAAATTTTGGAACTTTCTTAATTTTCTCTTTTGCCTCCAAGCAATTCAAACTGATTGATATAGTTTTTCTTTCAAACTTATTACTTAAAAAAAGTAAAAGTAAAGGACTCTAATAAAATGTTTCCCCACTCCCATCTATCGATATATGCTAGATACAACATTAAAGCTTCAAATTGCTATTTAAAATAATTATCCAGTAAAGTGTATTTTATACAATTGGGTCCATTACTTGTACTTTTGTTCAATTAAAATATTCAAATATTATATTTTTCTCAACAATCAAATGCTAGGACATTAACAACAAATTTAAAAATCAAAATATTGCATTTTCGAAATTTTAGGATTTGAAAGTCTGCTAGGGATAAAAGTCTTGCCAATAATCTGTTAACTTAAAATTTTGGAACTTTCTTAATTTTCTCTTTTGCCTCAAAGCAAATCGAATTGATTTATATAATTTTTCTTTCAAACTTATTACTTAAAAAAGGTAAAAGTAATGGACTCTAATAAGAAGTTTCCCCACTCCCATTTATCAATATATGCTTGATGCAACATTGGAGCTTCAGATTGCTATTTATAATAGTCATCCAGTAAAGTGTATTTTATACAATTGGGTCCATTATTTCTATTTTTGTTCAATTAAAATATTCAAATATTATATTTTTCTCAGCAATCAAATGCAAGGACATTAACAACAAATTTAAAAATCAAAATATTGCATTTTCGCAATTTTAGGATTGGAAAGTCTGCTAGGGATAAATGTCTTGTCAATAATCTGTTAACTTAAAATTTTGGAACTTTCTTAATTTTCTCTTTTGCCTCAAAGCAATTCGAGCTAATTTATATAATTTTTCTTTCAAACTTATTACTTAAAAAAGGTAAACGTAATGGACTCTAATACGAAATTTCCCCACTTCCATCTATTGATATATGCTTGATACAACATTGAAGTTTTAGATGGCTATTTATAATAGTCATCCAATAAAATGTATTTTATACAATTGGGTCCATTACTTGTATTTTTGTTCTATTAGAATATTCAAATATTATATTTTTCTCAGCAATTAAATGCAAGGACATTAACAACAAATTTAAAAATCAATATATCGCATTTTCGCAATTTTAGGATTCAAAAGTCTGCTAGGAATGAATGTCTTGTCAATGATTTGTTAACTTAAAATTTTGGAACTTTCTTAATTTTCTCTTTTGCCTCAAAACAATTCGAACTGATTTATATAATTTTTCTTTCAAACTTATTACTTAAAAAAGTAAAAGTAAAGGACTCTAATAAGAAGTTTCCCCACTCCCATCTGTCAATATATGCTTGATGCAACATTGAAGCTTTAGATTGCTATTTATAATAGTCATCCAGTAAAATATATTTTATACAATTAGGTCCATTACTTGTATTTTTGTTCAATTAAAATATTCAAATATTATATTTTTCTCAACAATCAAATGCTAGGACATTAACAACAAATTTAAAAATCAAAATATTGCATTTTCGCAATTTTCGGATTTGAAAGTATGCTAGGGATAAAAGTCTTGTCAATAATCTGTTGACTTAAAATTTTGGAACTTTCTTAATTTTCTCTCTTGCCTCAAAGCAATTCGATCTAATTTATATAGTTTTTCTTTCAAACTTATTACTTAAAAAAAGTTAAAGTAAAGGACTCTAATAGGAAATTTCCCCACTCTCATCTATCGATATATGCTTGATGCAACATTGAGCTTCAGATTGCTATTTATAATAGTCATCCAGTAAAGTGTATTTTATACACTTGAGTCCATTACTTGTATTTTTGTTATATTAAAATATTAAAATATTATATTTTTCTTAGTAATCAAATGCAACAACATTAACAACAAATTTAAAAATCAAAATATAGCGTTTTTGCTAGTTTAGATTTTTAAAGTCTACTAGGAATAAATGTCTTGTCAATAATCTGTTGACTTAAAATTTTGAAACTTTCTTAATTGTCTCTTGTGCCTTAATGCAATTCGAACAGATTTATATAATTTTTCTTTGAAACTTATTACTTAAAAAAAGTAAAAGTAATGGACTCTAATAAGAAGTTTCCCCACTCCTATCTATTGATATATGCTTGATACAACATTGAAACTTTAGATTGCTATTTATAATAGTTATCCAGTAAAGTGTATTTTATACAATTGGGTTCATTAGTTGTATTTTTGTTCTATTAAAATATTCAAATATTATATTTTTTCAACCAATCAAATGCAACGACATTAACCATAAATTTAAAACGCCAAATTTTGCATTTTCAAAACTTTAGAATTTTAAAGTCTACTAGGAATAAATGCATTGTCAATAATCTGTGGAATTAAAATTTTGCAATTTTTTTAACTTTCTCCTTCGCCTCAATGCAATTCGAATTGATTTATATAGTTTTTCTTTTCAAACATATTACTTAAAAATGGAAAAAGTAATGGACTCTAATAAGAGGTTTCCCCCCTCCCAACTATAGATATCCAGTAAAGTGTATTTTAGAAAATTGGGTCCATTACTTGTATTTTTGTTCAATTAAAAAATTCAAATATTATGCTTTTCCGATCAATCAAATGCAATGACATTAACAATAAATTTAAAAATCCAAATATTGTATTTTCGCAATTTTACAATTTTAAAGTCTACTAGAGATAAAAGTCTTGTCAATAATCTGTTGACTTAAAATTTTCCAACTTTCTTAATTGTCTCTTTTGCCTAAAGGCAATGCAAACTGATTTATATAGTTTTTCTTTTCCAACTTATTACCTAAAAAAGTAAAAGTAATGGAGTCTAATAAGAAGTTTCCCTACTCCCATCTATAGATATATGCTTGATACAACTTTGAAGTTTCAGATTGCTATTTATAATCTTCGTCCAGTAAAGTGTATTTTATACAATTGGGTCCATTACTTGTATTTTTGTTCAATTAAAATATTCAAATATTATATTTTTCCGACTAATCAAATGCAACGACATTAACAACAAATTTAAAAATTGAAATATTACCTTTTTGCAATTTTCGAATTTTAAAATCTGCTAGGGATAAATGTCTTGTCAATAATTTGTTGGCTTAAAATTTTGCAACTTTCTTAATTTTCTGATTTGCCTCAATGCAATTTGAATTAATTTATATAATTTTGTTGTCCAACATATTACTTATGAAAAAGTAAACGCTATAGACTCTAATAAGAAGTTTCCCTACTCCCATCTATAGATATATGCTTGATATAACATTGAGACTTCATATTACTATTTATAATATTCATCCAGTAAAGTGTATTTTATACAATTGGGTTCATTACTTGTATTTTTGTTCAATTAAAATATTCAAATATTATATTTTTCTGACTAATCAAATGCAACGACATTAACATTGAATTCAAAAATGAAAATATTTCGTTTTTGCAATTTTAGAATTTTAAAATCTGATAGGGATAAATGTCTTGTCAATAATTTGTTGACTTAAAATTTTGCAACTTTCTTATTTTTCTGATTTGCCTCAATGCAATTTGGATATATTTATATAATTTTTGCTATCAAACATATTACTTATGAAAAAGCAAAAATAATGGACTCTAATAAGTAGTTTCCCTACACCCATATATAGATATATGCCTGATACAACATTGAAGCATTAGATTGCTATTTATAATATTGATCCAATAAAGTGTATTTTATACAATTGGGTGCATTATTTGTATTTTTGTTTAATTAAAATATTCAAATATTATATTTTTCATAGCAATCAAATGCAACGACTTTAACAACAAATTTAGAAATCAAAATGTTGCGTTTTTGGAATTTTAGAATTTTAAAGTCTGCTAGGGATAAATGGCTTGTCAATAATCTGTTGACTTAAAAGTTTGCAATTTTCTTAACTGTCTCCTTCGCCTCAATGCAATTCAAACTGATTTATAGAGTTTTTCTTTTCAAACAAATTACTTAAAAAAAGTAAAAGTAATGGACTCTAATAAGAAGTTTCCCCACTCATATCTATAGACATATGCTTGCTATAACTTTGAACCTTTAGATTGCAATTTATAATATTCATCAAGTAAAGTGTATTTTATACAATTGGGTCCATTACTTGTATTTTTGTTCAATTAAAATATTCAAATATTATATTTTCCTCAGCAATCTAATGTAACGACAATAACAAATTTAAAAATCAAAATGTTGCCTTTTTACAATTTGAGAATTTTAAAATCTGGTAGGGATAAATGTCTTGTCAATAATCTGTTGACTTAAAATTTTGCAACTTAATTTTCTGATTTGCCTTAATGCAATTTGAAATGATTTATATAATTTTTGTTATCAAACATATTACTTATGAAAAAGCAAAAGCAATGGACTCTAATAAGTAGTTTCCCTACACCCATCTATAGATATATGCCTGATACAACATTAAAGCATCAGATTGCTATTTATAATATTGATCCAATAAAGTGTATTTTATACAATTGGGTCCATTAGTTGTATTTTTATTCAATTAAAATATTCAAATATTATATTTTTCTCAGTAATCAAATGCAACAATATTAACAACAAATTTAAAAATCAAAATATTACGTTTTTGGAATTTTAGAATTTTAATGTCTGCTAGGGATAAATGGCTTGTTAATAATCTGTTAACTTAAAATTTTGCAATTTTCTTAACAATCTCCTTCGCCTCAATGCCATTCAATCTAATTTATATAGTTTTTCTTTTCAAACATATTACTTAAAAAAAGTAAAACTAATGGA
Organism: Bruguiera gymnorhiza; assembly: GCA_020883675.1. Taxonomy (NCBI): domain Eukaryota; kingdom Viridiplantae; phylum Streptophyta; class Magnoliopsida; order Malpighiales; family Rhizophoraceae; genus Bruguiera; species Bruguiera gymnorhiza. The sequence continues at coordinate 446,869 of JAIRCJ010001054.1, read as the reverse complement.
CTCTAATGAGAAGTTTCTCCGCTCCCATCTATAGATATATGCTTGACACAACATTGAAGTATCAGATTGCTATTTATAATATTCATCCAATAAAGTGTATTTTATACAATTGAGTCCATTACTTGTATTTTTCTTCAATCAAAATATTGCGTTCTTGCAATTTGAGAATTTTAAAATCTACTAGGGATAAACGTCTTGTCAATAATCTGTTGACTTAAAATTTTGGAACTTTCTTAATGTCTCTTTTGCCTCAATGCAATTCGAACTAATTTATATAATTTTTCTTTCAAACTTATGACTTAAAAAAAGTAAAAGTAATGGACTCTAATAAGAAGTTTCCCCACTTCCATCTATTGATATATGCTTGATACAACATTGAAGTTTTAGATGGCTATTTATAATAGTCATCCAGTAAAGTGTATTTTATACAATTGGGTCCATTACTTGTATTTTTGTTCAATTAAAATATTCAAATATTATATTTTTCTCAGCAATCTAATGTAACGACAATAACAACAAATTTAAAAATCAAAATATTGCCTTTTTACAATTTGAGAATTTTAAAATCTGTTAGGGATAAATGTCTTGTCAATAATTTGTTGACTTAAAATTTTGCAACTTAATTTTTTGATTTGCCTCAATGCAATTTGAAATGATTTATATAATTTTTGTTATCAAACATATTACTTATGAAAAAGTTAAAGTAATGGACTCTAATAAGAAATTTCCCTACTCCCATTTATAGATATATGCTTGATACAACATTGAAGCTTTAGATTGCTATTTATAATATTGATCCAATAAAGTGTATTTTATACAATTGGGTCCATTAATTGTTTTTTTGTTCAATTAAAATATTCAAATATTATATTTTTCTCAGCAATCAAATGCAACAATATTAACAACAAATTTAAAAATCAAAATATTACGTTTTTGGAATTTTAGAATTTTAATGTCTGCTAGGGATAAATGGCTTGTTAATAATCTGTTGACTTAAAATTTTGCAATTTTCTTAACTATCTCCTTCGCCTCAATGCCATTCGATCTAATTTATATAGTTTTTCTTTTCAAACATATTACTTAAAAAAAGTAAAACTAATGGACTCTAATGAGAAGTTTCTCCACTCCCATCTATAGATATATGCTTGACACAACATTGAAGTATCAGATTGCTATTTATAATATTCATCCAATAAAGTGTATTTTATACAGTTGGGTCCATTACTTGTATTTTTCTTCAATCAAAATATTGCGTTCTTGCAATTTGAGAATTTTAAAATCTGCTAGGGATAAACGTTTTGTCAATAATCTGTTGACTTAAAATTTTGCAACTTTCTTATTTTTCTGATTTGCCTCAACGCAATTTCAATATATTTATATAATTTTTGTTATCAAACATATTACTTATGAAAAAGCAAAAGCAATGGACTCTAATAAGTAGTTTCCCTACACCCATCTATAGATATATGCCTGATACAACATTAAAGCATCAGATTGTTATTTATAATATTGATCCAGTAAAGTGTATTTTATACAATTGGGTGCATTATTTGTATTTTTGTTCAATTAAAATATTCAAATATTATATTTTTCTTAGCAATCAAATGCAACGACTTTAACAAAAAATTTAAAAATCAAAATATTGCGTTTTTGCAATTTTAGAATTTTAAACTTTGGTAGGGATAAATGGCTTGTCAATAATCTGTTGACTTCAAATTTTGCAATTTTCTTAAATGTCTCTTTCGCCTCAATGCAATTTGAACTGATTTATATAGTTTTTCTTTTCAAACATATTACTTAAAAAAAGTAAAACTAATGGACTCTAATAAAAAGTTTCTCCACTCCCATTACTGAAAAAAAGTAAAACTAATGGACTCTAATAAGTCCATTATTTGTATTTTTCTTCAATTAAAATATTGAAATATTATATTTTTCTCAGCAATCAAATGTTACGACATGAATAACAAATTTAAAAATCAAAATATTGTGTTTTTGCAATTGGAGAATTTTAAAATCTGCTAGGGATAAATGTCTTGTCAATAATCTGTTGACTTAAAATTTTGCCACTTTCTTACTTTCCTGATTTGCCTCAATGCAATTTGAATTGATTTATATAATTTTTGTTATCAAACATATTACTTATGAAAAAGTAAAAGCAATGGACTCTAACAAGAAGTTTTGCTTACTCCCATCTGTAGATATATGCTTGATACAACATTGAGGTATCAGATTATTATTTATAATATTGATATAGTAAAGTGTATTTTATACAATTGGATCCATTATTTGTATTTTTGTTCAATTAAAATATTCAAATATTATATTTTTCCTAGCAATCAAATGCAACGATATTAACAACAAAATTAAAAATCAACATATTGCGTTTTTGCAATTTTAGAATTTTAAAATCTACTAGGGATAAATGCCTTGTCAATAATTTGTTGATTTAAAATTTTGCAACTCTCTTATTTTCCTGATTTGCCTCAATGCAATTTGAATTGATTTATATAATTTTTGTTATCAAACATATTACTTATGAAAAAGTAAAAGTAATGAACTCTAATAAGAAATTTCCCTACTCCCATATATATATATATATAGGGATAAATGTGTTGTCAATAATTTGTTATCTTAAATTTTGCAACTTTCTTATTTTTCTGATTTGCCTCAATGCAATTTGAAATAATTTATATAATTTTTGTTATCAAACATATTACTTATAAAAATGTAAAAACAATGGACTCTAATAAGAAGTTTCCCCACTCCCGTCTATAGATCTATGCTTGATACAACATTGAAGATTCAGATTGTTATTCATAATATTGATCCAGTAAAGTGTATTTTATACAATTGGGTCCATTAGTTGTATTTTTGTTCAATTAAAATATTTAAATATTATATTTTTCTCTACAATCAAATGCAAGGACATTAACAACAAGTTTCAAAATCAAAATATTGCGGTTTTGCAATTTTAGAATTTTAAAATCTGCTAGGGATAAATGTCTTGTCAATAATCTGTTGACTTAAAATTTTGGAACTTTCTTAATTATCTCTTTTGCCTCAAGGCAATCCAAATAGATTTATATAGTTTTTGTTTTCAAACATATTACTTAAAAAAAAAAAGTAAAACTAATGGACTCTAATAAGAAGTTTCCTCACTCCCATATATAGATATATGCTTGTTACAACCTTGAAGTTTCAGATTACTATTTATAATATTCATTCAGTAAGGTGTATTTTATACAATTGGGTTCATTAATTGTATTTTTGTTCAATTAAAATATGCAAATATGATATTTTTCTCAGCAATCAAATACAACGACATTAACAACAAATTTAAAAATCAAAATATTGCATTTTTGCGATTTTCGAATTTTAAAGTCTGTTAGGGATAAATGTCTTGTCAATAATCTGTTGACTTAAAATTTTGCAACATTCTTAATTGTCTCTTTTGCCTCAATGCAATTTGAATTGATTTATATAGTTTTTCTTTTTAGACATATTACTTAAAAAATGTAAAAGTAATGGACTCTAAAAAGAAGTTTCCCCACTCCTATCAATAGATATATGCTTGATATAATATTGAAACTTCATATTGCTATTTATAATATTCATCTAATAAAGTGTATTTTATACAATTAGGCCCATTACTTGTATTTTTGTTCAATTAAAATATTAAAATATTATATTTTCTCGGCAATCAAATGCAACGATATTAACAATATATTTAAAAATCAAAATATTGGTTTTTGCAATTTTACAATTTTAAAGTCTGCTAGGGATAAATGTTTTGCAAATAATCCGTTGACTTAAACTTTTGCAACTTTCTTGATTGTCTCCTTTGCCTCAATGTAATTCGAACAGATTTATATAGTTTTTCTTTTCAAACATATTACTTTAAAAAGTAAAAAGTAATGGATTATAATAAGAAGTTTCCCCACTCCCATCTATAGATATATGCTTGATACAACATTAAAGCATCAGATTGCTATTTATAATATTCATCTAGTAAAGTGTATTTTATACAATTGGGCACATTACTTGTATTTTTGTTCAATTAAAATATTAAAATATTATATTTTTCTCAGAAATCAAATGCAACGACATAACACATATTAAAAATCAAATATTTTGTTTTTGCGATCTTAAATTTTAAAGTTTGCCTAGTGATAAATGTCTTGTCAATTATCCGTTGACTCAAAATTTTGCAACTTTCTCAGATTTGTCTCCTTTGCCTCAATGCAGTTCCAAACAGATTTATCTAGTTTTTCTTTTGAAACAATTACTTTAAAAATATAAAAGTAATAGTCTCTAATAAAAAGATTCCCCACGCCCATTTATAGATATATTCTTTGATATAACATTAAAGCATCAGATTGCTATTTATAATATTCATCCAATAAAGTGTATTTATACAATTGGGTCCATTACTTGTATTTTTGTTAAATTAA